>CATNWA010019775.1:0-123333 GCA_951230385.1 Staurois parvus
GATACGTGGACATTTGCTGTGCGGACTTTAACCACATGGCTTCAGGAAACTTCTACACCCTTCCTGCCCACCGGCACTTCTACCCCCCTCCTGGCTGCCAACCTGGCACTTCTACTCCCTTCCATCGCTACAGTGACATTCTAACCCCCTTCCTGCCTACCGGGGCACTTCTACCGCCTTCCTGCCTACAGGGCAATTCTACCCCTTCCTGCCTACCGGGCCTCGCTACCCCACTCCTGCCTACAGGACGCTTCTACCCCCTTCCTGCCCCCCGGGCACATTCTACCCCTTCCGGCCTACAGGGCACTTCTACCCCTTCCTGCCTACAGGGCACTTCTACCCCTTCCTGCCTACAGGGCACTTCTACCCCTTCCTGCCTACAGGGCACTTCTACCCCCCTTCCTGCCTACAGGACACTTCTACCCCCTTCCTGCCTACAGGGCACTTTCTACCCCCTCCTGCCTACAGGGCACTTCTACCCCTTCCTGCCTACAGGGCACTTCTTACCCCCTTCCTGCCTACAGAGGCACTTCTACCCCCCTTTCTGCTACGTGCACTTCTATCCCCTTATCTGCCTACACTCGGGGGCACTTCTACCCTCCCTTTTTTTTTAAGGGCACTTCTTACCCCTGAAAGTTCCTGCCTAACAGGGACAAGTTCTACCCCCTTCCTGGCCTCACAGGGCACTTATACCCCCTTCCTGCCTACAGGGCACTTCTACCCCCTTCCTGCGGGCTACATTGAGGCACTTCTACCCCCTGTCCGGCCTACAGGACACTTCTACCAGCTTTCCCTTCTGCACTATGTGGCACTTCTATACCCCTTCCTGCCTACAGGGCACTTTCTACCCCCTTCCTGCCTACAGGGCACTTCTACCCCCCTTCCGCCTACAGGCACCCTTCCTACCCCCTTCCTGCCTACAGGGCACTTCTACCCCCTTCCTGCCTTACAGGGATCACTTCTACCCCCTTCCTGCCTACCGGACACTTCTAACCCCTTCCTGTCCTACTACGAGGGCACTTCTACCCCCATTCCTGCTACAGTTCCTTTCTACCCTTCCTGCTCAGGGCACTTCTACCCCCTTCCTGCCTACCGGACACTTCTACCCCCTTCCTGCCTACAGGGCACTTCTACCCCCTTCCTGCCTACAGGCACTTCTACCCCCTTCCTGCCTACCGGGCACTTCTACCCCTTCCTGCCTATTGGGCACTTCTACCCCCCTTCCTGCCTACAGGGCACTTCTAGCACCCCCTTCCTGCCTACTCCGGGGCACGGGCTACCCCCTTCCTGCCTACTGGACACTTCTACCCCCTTCCTGCCTACTGGGACTTCTAACCCCCTTCCTGCCTACATGCACTTCTACCCCCTTCCTGCCTACAGGTTAACTTCTACCCCCTTCCTGCCTACAGGACACTTCTACCCCCTTCCTGCCTACTGTGGGCACTTCTACCCCTTCCTGCCTACAGGTGCACTTCTACCCCCTTCCTGCCTACAGGGCACTTTCTACCCCCTTCCTGCCTACAGGGCACTTCTACCCCCTCCTGCCTACAGGGCACTTTAACCCCCCTTCCTGCCTACAGGCACTTCTAACCCTTCCTGCCCGGCACTTCTACCCCTTCCTGACTACCTACAGGGCACTTCTACCCCCCTTCCTGCCTACCGGACACTTCTACCCCCTTCCTGCCTACCGGGCACTTCTACCCCCTTCCTGCCTACCGGGACACTTCTACCCCTTCCGGTGCCTACCTGGGCACTTCTACCCCCTGTCCTGCCTACTGGGCACTTTCTACCCCCTTCCTGCTACAGGACACTTCTACCCCCTTCCTGCCTACAGGACACTTCTACCCCCTTCCTGCCTACAGGACACTTCTACCCCCTTCCTGCCTACAGACACTCTCTACCCCCTTCCTGCCTACCAGGGCACTTCACCCCCTTCCTGCCTACAGGGCACTTCTACCCCCTTCCTGCCTACAGGACCACTTCTACCCCCTTCCTGCCTACAGGGCACTTTACTATACCCCTTCCTGCCTACCAGGACACTTCTACCCCCTGCCTGCCTACAGGGCAGACTTCTACCCCTTCCTGCCTGACAGGGCACTTCGGTACCCCCTTCCTGCCTACAGGCACTTCTACCCCCTTCCCTGCCTACCGGGACACTTCTAAACTCACCGAGGGAGTTCCTGCATACAGTCTCCGCGGTGTTCTACCCCTTCCTGCCTACAGGGCACTTCTACCCTCTCCTATGTGCCTACTTCCTGCCTACAGGGCACTTCTATATACCCCCTTCCTGCCTACAGGGCACTTCTCTACCCCTTCCTGCCTACCGGGCACTTCTACTCCCCCTTCCTGCCTACTGACCGCACTTCTACCCCCTTCCTGCCCCCAGGCACTTCTACCCCTTCCTGCTGGACACTTCTACCCCCTTCCTGCCTACAGGGCACTTCTACCCCCTTCCTGCCTACCGGGCACTTCTACCCCCTTACTGCCTACAGAACACTTCTACCCCCTTCCCGCCTGTTCCTACAGGGCACTTCTAACCCCCTTCCTGCCTACCGGGCACTTCTACCCCCTTCACCTGCCTACAGGACATCTTCTACCCCCTTCCTGCCTACAGGACACTTCTACCCCCCTTCCTGCCTACAGGACACTTCTACCCCCTTCCTGCCTACAGGCACTTATACCCCCTTCCTGCCTACAGGACACTTCTACCCCTTCCTGTGCTACGGGCACTTATACCCCCTTCCTGCCTAACAAGGTAACTTCATCCCCTTCCTGCCTACCGGGCACTCTACACAAAAACTTCCGCCTACCGGGCACTTCTACCCCCTTCCTGCCTACAGGGCATTATCTTACCCTTTCCTGCCTACAGGGCACTTCTACCCCCCTTCCTGCCTATAGGGGCACTTCTAACCCCTTCTGCCTACCGGACACTTCTACCCCCAGGTGCCCTACCAGGGCACTTTCTAAACGGATCCCCCTTCCTGCCTACCGGGCACTTCTGTACCCCCTTCCTGCCTACCGGGCACTTCTACCCCTTCCTGCCTACTGGGGACATTCTTACCCCCTTCCTGCCTACAGACATATATTTCACCCCATTCATGCCTACAGGACACTTCTACCCCCTTCCTGCCTTACAGTGGGATTTTCTACCCCCTTCCTGCCACGTACTATTTCTACCCCCTTCCTGCCCTACCGGACACTTCTACCCCCGTCCTGCCTACAGGACCATCTTCTAGGCCCCCCTTCCCGCCTTATATATTATCAGTATACCCCCTTCCTGCCTACAGGCACTTCTACCCCTTCCTGCCTGTACCGGATACTTCTCCCCTTCCTAACCCTACAGGATACTTCTACCCCTTCCTGCCTACAGGACACTTCTACCCCCTTCCCGCCTACAGGACACTTCTAACCCCCTTCCTGCCTACAGGGCACTTCTACCCCCTTCCTGCCTACAGGACATTCTACCCCCTTCCTGCCTACAGGGATACCCCCTTCCTGCCTACCGGACACTTCTACCCCCTTCCTGCCTACAGGACATTCTACCCCGTTCCTGCCTACAGGCACTTCTACCCCCTTCCTGCCTGCAGGACATTCTACCCCCTTCCTGCCTACATTTTTTTGTGACAGAGCTTTATTTTGGTGGTATCTAATCACCTCGGGGATTTTTAGATTTTATATTATCCCGAAACCAAAAACCACTGAAAGTTCTGAAAAAAAAAGTTTTTTTCTTAGTATTTTTATCAGTATATAAATTTTGTAAATAAGTGATTTTCTCCTTCACTGATGTGCGCTAATGAGGCTGTAGTGATGGGCACTGATAGGTGGCACTGATGGACATTGACAATCATCACTGATGGCACTGAAAGGCAGCACTCATATATGGCACTGATAGGCATTGATAGGTGTACTGACTGGCACTGATGGGTGACACTGAAAGGCAGCTCAGATGGGCACTATGTGGCATTGATATGGCACTGATGGGCACTGATGAGTATTGACAGCTGGCATTGATGGACTCTGACAGGTGGCACTGCTGGGGCTACACAGATCATCATCAGTTCACACTGATCAACAGTGCCCTGATGATCAGTGTAGATATCCTCTCCGAGGAATGTATATATATATACCCGTACACAGACCAGAGCACGGATCTCCCGGCGTGTAGTATATATTATCAGTATATATATATATATACCCGTACACAGACCAGAGCACGGATCTCCCAGCGTGTAGTATATATTATCAGTATATATATATATACCCGTACACAGACCAGAGCACGGATCTCCCAGCGTGTAGTATATATTATCAGTATATATATATATACCCGTACACAGACCAGAGCACGGATCTCCCAGCGTGTAGTATATATTATCAGTATATATATATATATACCCGTACACAGACCAGAGCACGGATCTCCCAGCGTGTAGTATATATTATCAGTATATATATATATATACCCGTACACAGACCAGAGCACGGATCCCCAGCGTGTAGTATATATTATCAGTATATATATATATATATATACCCGTACCAGACAGACCAGAGCACGGATCTCCCAGCGTGTAGTATATATTATCAGTATATATATATATACCCGTACACAGACCAGAGCACGGATCTCCCAGTGTGTAGTATATATTATCAGTATATATATATATACCCGTACACAGACCAGAGCACGGATCTCCCAGCGTGTAGTATATATTATCAGTATATATATATATACCCGTACACAGACCAGAGCACGGATCTCCCAGCGTGTAGTATATATTATCAGTATATATATATATATACCCGTACACAGACCAGAGCACGGATCTCCCAGCGTGTAGTATATATTATCAGTATATATATATATATATACCCGTACACAGACCAGAGCACGGATCTCCCAGCGTGTAGTATATATTATCAGTATATATATATATATACCCGTACACAGACCAGAGCACGGATCTCCAGCGTGTAGTATATATTATCAGTATATATATATATATACCCGTACACAGACCAGAGCACGGATCTCCCAGCGTGTAGTATATATTATCAGTATATATATATATATACCCGTACACAGACCAGAGCACGGATCTCCCAGCGTGTGTAGTATATATTATCAGTATATATATATATATACCCGTACACAGACCAGCAGCACGGATCTCCCAGCGTGTAGTATATATTATCAGTATATATATATATATATACCCGTACACAGACCAGAGCACGGATCTCCCAGCGTGTAGTATATATTATCAGTATATATATATATACCCGTACACAGACCAGAGCACGGATCTCCCAGCGTGTAGTATATATTATCAGTATATATATATATACCCGTACACACAGACCAGAGCACGGATCTCCCAGCGTGTAGTATATATTATCAGTATATATATATATACCCGTACACAAAATTAGACCAGATGAAATTGAGTGTTTTGGCCAGTTTGACATTGCGTGTAGTATATATTTCAGTATCTTGCTTACATTTACCGTACACAGAGGCACTTGTAGGTCAGACTCCCATATAACATAACAGTTATAATGAAATATACCACAAATGTCTTTTCTGTGCTCACAGGATATCAGTTTTATTCAACCCCCAAGTGACATTCAATCTTAGTACTTAGTACAGCATCCTTTTACAGTTATAACAGCTTTTAAACGTGAAGCATAGCTTGACTCCAAGTGTCTTGCAGCGATCTACAGAGGGTATCTTCGCCCATTCTTCATGGGCAAAGGCCTCCAGTTTCAGTCTCCCACATTCTTAGGCTTATACCCGTACACACTGAACAGAGCTTTCTTTAAGTCCCACCAGAGGTTCTCAATCGGATTTAAGTCTGGTGATGCGATGGCCACAGACCAAAATGTTCCAGCCTTTCCTCTGCAACCATGCTCTAGTGGACTTGGAGGTATGCTTGGGATCATTGTATACCCTGTTGAAAGGTCCAACGTCTCCCAAGCCTCGTGTGTGTGACGGACTGCATCACGTTTCCATCCAATATCTCCTGGTACTGAAGAGAATTCATGGTACCTTGCACACGTGAATATATATGTACTTCCCTGTACCTGCAGAAGTAAAAACAGCCCCAAAGCATGATTGACCCTCCACCATGCTTCACAGTAGGCAAGGTGTTCTTTTCATCATAGGCCTTGTTCTTCCTCCTCCAAACATAGCGTTGATCCATGGGCCCAAACAGTTCTAATTTTGTTTCATCAGTCCACCAGAACACTATCCCCAACTTTTGTGGTTTGTCCAGTATATGGCTTTTGGCATACTGCAGTCGACTCTTCTTATTCTTTGGAGACAGCAAGGGGGTACGCCTGGGAGTTCTGGCACGGAGGCCTTCATTACGCAGTGTGCGTCTTATTGTCTGGGCTGAAACTTCTGTACCCACATCTGACAAATCTTTTCTCAGTTCCTCAGCAGTCACACGGGGACTTCTCTCCACTCTACGCTTCAGGTAGCGCACAGCAGTCGAAGTCAGCATCTTCTTTCTGCCACGACCAGGTAGCGTTTCAACAGTGCCCTTTGCCTTGAATTTGCGAATGATGTATATATATATATAGTCCTAAGGTGTCTCTTGGTATGTTTAACATCTTTGCAATCTTCTACATAGCCATTGCCTTCCCAGCTGTGAAGAGAAATCACCTCTTCTCTTGTCTTCCTGGACCATTCTCTTGCCTTCACCATGTTTGTAACCACAGACAGTAAATGTCTAGAAAGGAGCTGAGTATCACAGTCATTTTAAGCTGACCTAATTGGTGTTATTATGCTTGATTACCTGTACACAGGTGACGGATCTCCCAGGTGTTTTCAATACCTATTAAAGCACCTATATATGAACCCGTTCTTCAGACCAGAGTGGTAGTCTTTAAGGTGTTGAATAATTGTGGCAATATAGAAACCACATAAGAACCATTTATACTGTATATACCCGTACACAGATTGATGCACATTTGTAGTTGCATTTTGGGTAGTTACAACGTCCTTGTACGGATTTGATTTGAATACAATTATCAAATGTATATATATATATATATACCCGTACACAGACCAGAGCACGGATCTCCCAGCGGTGGTGAATATTTTATCACTGTATATATATATATATACCCGTACACAGACCAGAGCACGGATCTCCCAGCGTGTAGTATATATTATCATATATATATATATACCCGTACACAGACCAGAGCACGGATCTCCCAGCGTGTAGTATATATTCAGTCAGTATATATATATATACCCGTACACAGACCAGAGCACGGATCTCCCAGCGTGTAGTATATATTATCAGTATATATATATATATACCCGTACACAGACCAGAGCACGGATCTCCCAGCGTGTAGTATATATTATCAGTATATATATATATACCCGTACACAGACCAGAGCACGGATCTCCCAGCGTGTGTAGTATATATTATCAGTATATATATATATACCCGTACACAGACCAGAGCACGGATCTCCCAGCGTGTAGTATATATTATCAGTATATATATACCCGTACACAGACCAGAGCACGGATGTCCAGTAGCCGTCTTACAATGACATACAGTTGCAAGAAAAAGTATGTGACCCCCTTGGGATTACGTGGAGTTTTGCATGAATTGGGCATAAAATGTGCTCTGAACGTCATCTAAGTCACGGATCTCCCATAGTGTAGTAACACAGTCTGCTGAACATATATACCCTACACAACATTAGAGCACGGTTGCCAGCGTGGTTTCATTGCACATAATATATGTAAACATTCACAGTGCAGGGAGGAAAAAGTATGTGAACCTTTGGACTTAATATACTGGTTGACCCTCCTTTGGCAGCAATAACCTCAACCAAACGTTTCCTGTAGTTGCAGATCAGACCTGCACAACGATCTGGAGTCATTTTGGACCCCTCCTCTTCACAAAACTGTTTCAGTGTAGCAATCTTCTTGGGATGTCTGGTGTTGAATCGTCTATTATAAGGTCATGCCACAGCGCGGATTCCCGGGTTGAGGTCAGGACTCTGACTAGGCCACTCTAGAAGGCGTATTTTTGTGCTGTTGCAGCCATTGTTTTGTTGAATGACTTGTATGCTTTGGGTCATTGTCCTGTTGCATCACCCATCCTCTGCGGAGCTTCAGTTGGCGGACAGATGGTCGTACGTTTTCCTGCAAAATGTCTTGATAAACTCTGGAATTCATTTTCCCATCAATGACAACAATCCATCCAGGCCCTGAGGCAGCAAAGCAGCCCCAAACCATGATGCTCCTTCCGCCATGTTTCACAGTGGGGATGAGGTTTTGATGTTGGTGTGCTGTGCCTTTTTTTCTCCACACATAGTGTTGTGTGTTCTTCCCAAACAACTCAATCTTGGTGTCATCTGTCCACAGTATATTCTGCCAGTAGTGCTGTGGAACATCCAGGTGCTCTTTTGCAATCTTCAAATGTGCTGCAATCTTCTTTTTGGACAGCAATGGCTTCCTCCGTGGTGTCCTCCCATGTACTCCATTCTTGTTTCATGTTTTCCTTATTGTAGACGTGTCAACAAAAATGTTAGCATGTGCCAGAGATTTCTGTAGGTCTTTAGCTGACACTCTGGGATTCTTCTTTACCTCATGCAGCATTCTGCGCTGTGCTCTTGCAGTCATTTTTACAGGACGACCACGCCTAGGGAGAGTAGCAACAGTGCTAAACTTTCTCCATTTGTAGACAGTCTGTCTTACCGTGGACACAGGAACATCAAGGCTCAAGGAGATACTTTTGTAACCCTTTCCAGCTTCATGCAAGTCAACAATTCTCGATCGTAGGTCTTCTGAGAGCTCTTTTCTGCGAGGCATGGTTCACATCAGACAGTGCTTCTTGAAACCAGTAAACCCAAAACAGGTGTGTGTGTTTTTTAAGGGCAGGACAGCTGTCAGCAACACATCCAATATCATCACACTGATTGGAGTCAAGGTTGGCTCACTCCTGGCTCCAATCAGCTCTGGGAGAAGTCATTAAGCTAGGGCCTCACATACTTTTTCCTCCCTGCACTGTGAATGTTTACATGTTATGTGCAATAAACCATGGCAACATCTAATGTTTGTGTAGTATTATGTTCAGCAGACTGTGTTCTTCTATAGTTGTGACTTAGATGATGTTCAGAGCACATTTTATGCCCAATTCATGCAAAACTCCACGTAATCCCAAGGGGTTCACATACTTTTTTTCTTGCAACTGTATATCGGTTCTGGGTGGAGTGGCCCTTTAACACATGACTTCGAGTCCCACGCTGGAGGACAGGAAACACCAACAAAGAATAAAGAGATGCTTGGAAGGAATTTAATAGAGATGATGACAGAACATAAAGGGGATCCTCATAGGTGGAGTCAGGACATTGTATGATGGGTTACATCATAGAGAACACCCCGCCCCCTCAGACCTCGCCACATGGAAGGATCACTGGCAGCCATCTTTGAACAGCATGACGGATCCTCCGTAGGTTTTGTTCAGAATCTCTTCCAGTTCTGGAATGGTTTTGGTCACCGTATCATATGGACTGGAATTACGGCCCAGTCTTCCTTCCGCTCTCCTCGTGCCGTCTCCGTGAACGCAGCAAAACGCACTCCAGAAGAAGTCCGGCACATTGACGCGATTCCGCAGCCACTTTCCTTCGGTCGGATTGGATCCGGAGATGGTGACGCCACTGAGGATGTGCGTCTGGCTGCATGTGGACAGGATCTTGTCTCGTAGGAAGGTCTCGTAAACATTCCAGCTCCCGCTATTAAAAGTGGATTCTTGGGGCGCCATATTGGTGTAGGTGAATGTGGAGAGCTGGGAATTATAGCTGTGGTGCATGCTGGGATTGACATGTCCACGGGTGAGGCCAGAGTTCCTGTAATCATCGTTCACAGCCTGACTATCTATGACATCCTCCATGCTGATACTCATCGCAGAATTTGACGGCTGCAGCATGTCCTTATGGGAGATTCCCGCCAACTGTGGGGAGAAGAAGAAGAAGACTGAGAAATGCAACCAACCAATCAATGATGGAGAATTAACATGGACTCCAACCAACCAATCAACAATGGAGAATAAACATGGACTCCAACCAACCAATCAACAATGGAGAATAAACATGGACTCCAACCAACCAATCAACAATGGAGAATAAACATGGACTCCAACCAACCAATCAACAATGGAGAATAAACATGGACTCCAACCAACCAATCAACGATGGAGAATAAACATGGACTCCAACCAACCAATCAACAATGGAGAGAGTAAACATGGACTCCAACCAACCAATCAACAATGGAGAATAAACATGGACTCCAACCAACCAATCAACAATGGAGAGTAAACATGGACTCCAACCAACCAATCAACGATGGAGAATAAACATGGACTCCAACCAACCAATCAACAATGGAGAGTAAACATGGACTCCAACCAACCAATCAACAATGGAGAATAAACATGGACTCCAACCAACCAATCAACGATGGAGAATAAACATGGACTCCAACCAACCAATCAACGATGGAGAATAAACATGGACTCCAACCAACCAATCAACAATGGAGAGTAAACATGGACTCCAACCAACCAATCAACAATGGAGAGTAAACATGGACTCCAACCAACCAATCAACAATGGAGAATAAACGTGGACTCCAATCAATGATGGAGAATAAACATGGACTCCAACCAACCAATCAACAATGAAGAATAAACATGGACTCCAACCAACCAATCAACAATGGAGAATAAACGTGGACTCCAATCAACGATGGAGAATAAACATGGACTCCAACCAACCAATCAACAATGAAGAATAAACATGGACTCCAACCAACCAATCAACGATGGAGAATAAACATGGACTCCAACCAACCAATCAACGATGGAGAATAAACATGGACTCCAACCAACCAATCAACAATGGAGAATAAACATGGACTCCAACCAACCAATCAACGATGGAGAATAAACATGGACTCCAACCAACCAATCAACGATGGAGAATAAACATGGACTCCAACCAACCAATCAACGATGGAGAATAAACATACATCCAACCAACCAATCAACAATGGAAAATAAACATGGACTCCAACCAACCAATCAACAATGGAGAATAAACATGGACTCCAACCAACCAATCAACGATGGAGAATAAACATGGACTCCAACCAACCAATCAACAATGGAGAATAAACATGTGTGACTGGTGTCACTTTGGGTGGGGGGCCCATGGAACACAGCTCACTTTGGGTGGGGGGCCCATGGAACACAGCTCACTTTGGGTGGGGGGCCCATGGAACACAGCTCACTTTGGAGAGGTGGGGAGACCCCTGTCTCAGCTCCCCATACCCCTCTTATGTGTAAGTCACTCTGTGCCTGTTAGGGTTGTGGATTGTTTGGTGTCATGTGGTTGCATCCCATTGTTCTATTGTGTGTAGCAAACTATTATGGGATGTATGTGTTTGTGTATTGGCTTGGTGGGGGGTGTTTTCGGCAGCCTCCCTCCTGATGGGACTGTCTGTTGGTGTGTCTCTTGTTGCTAAAAGTAGATTGCCCCGCCCTGTGTCATTATATTGAGTGTATATATCTTGTATCAGTGCTAAAATAAAGTAGTCTATTTCCTGGTTCACTTCAAATATTGGTGTCGTCTAGTTTCGTATGATCAGCGGTGGTGTCAGTGGTCGGTGTTCAGACAGATTGGTGTCGTCTCGTCCTGTATGATCAGCGGTGGTGTCAGTGGTCGGTGTTCAGACAGATTGGTGTCGTCTCGTCCTGTATGATCAGCGGTGGTGTCAGTGGTCGGTGTTCGGACGGCAAAGCGGTATCCTAACGGACATACCCAAGTGCAGTCTGGGGACGGTTCTGTTACATTGGTGGCAAGCGGTGGGATTGTGTTTCCTGACTGCCATGTGGCTGCATCCCATTGTTCTATTGTGTGTCTTGTTTAAGAGCAGATTATTATGGGATGTATGTGTTTGTGTATTGGCTTGGTGGGGGGTGTTTCCGGAAGCCCTTCCCCCTAATGGGACGGCCTGCTGATGTGTTTCCTGTCTGGGTGTGTATTGCCCGCCCTGTGTATATATCTTGTATCTATGTTAAAATAAAGCCGTCTATTTAATGGAATCCTTCAAGTCTGGTGCTGTCTAGTCTTGTATGGTCAGCGGTGGTGTCGTGGGTCTGTGTTCAGACAGGGAAGCGGGAGTCTAACGGAAATACCCGAGTGGAGACGGGGTCGGTTCCGTTACATTGGTGCAGACGGGGTTGGTTCCGTTACATTGGTGCAGTCGGGGTCCGGTTCCGTTACATTGGTGCAGTCGGGGTCCGGTTCCGTTACATTGGTGCAGACGGGGTCGGTTCTGTTACATTGGAGCAGTCTGGGTCGGTTCTGTTACATTGGTGCAGTCTGGGTCCGGTTCTGTTACATTGGAGCAGTCTGGGTCGGTTCTGTTACATTGGTGCAGTCTGGGTCCGGTTCTGTTACATTGGTGCAGTCTGGGTCTGGTTCCGTTACATTGGTGCAGACTGGGTCCGGTTCCGTTACATTGGTGCAGCAGTCTGGGTCGGTTCCATTACATTGGTGCAGTCTGGGTCGGTTCCGTTACATTGGTGCAGTCTGGGTCGGTTCCGTTACATTGGTGGCAGCGGTGGGATTTTGCTTCCAAGCTGTGAACACGTCCAAACCACCACCGGGATCCAAGATCAGGTAAGGAGACGTCGGTCACCCCAGTGGAGATATGGACCTGACATCAGAGTTCCCGGAGCTGCTGCGGCGGATCGTTCTTGCACCATACCCCAGGACTGTGTCTGCGGATCAGTACCTGGAGCTCAGGCAGTGGATTTGGGAGGTGCTTTGGAGAGGAGCCCTCCAGGTTGCTGGTATGGACAAGGACAAGTGCTATCCAACCCCAGGGGAACGGGCCAGGGACCATCGGAAGTTACGGATGCCATTCCTGGGAGAACGACCCCAGGAGCAATGGGTGACTGAGTTGGACAGGCTGGTCCAGCAGGAGATAGAGCTGGACAACAGATATCGGGCTCTGCAATGGTACGCAGAGCAGGAATATTTCGGGGTGACAACAAAATGCTCTCCGGGGGGATAGGACTTTGGTGGCCCTGGATTGCCGTGAGAGAGCCTTACAGATCATTTTGTGTTTGGCGATGAAGTAGAACCTACCCTGGAGGACCTGTGGGAAGGCAGAGAGGCTATGATTGGTCTCACAGGGGTCTCAGAGCTTGAACCAGATCTGGAATACCTGCTGATGAAAGAATTGCATCTGGAAAGGGCATACAGGCAACTGCTAAAACATGTTCAGCAGCATGCCCAAGAATCGGCAGTGGAAATTCCAGAGATTGCCGTCCCCAAACCTGAAGTGCTGACAAAAGGGCCTCCGCCCAGCACTGGTAACATCTTCTGGGTTCCACGGACAGGAGATGGTGAACCCCTATCCTCAGACACCAGTTCCAGAGACTGGGGATTTGATTGACGTTTCTGCTGAGGAGGAACCAGCCGGCACACCTCCCGCAGAAGAGCTGACATCAGGACATGGCGTGGTAGTTTCAGAGGCCCAGGGTGAGAAGGGAGAGGAGGTTGTTGTCCTCCCTCCCCCACAGTCAGCCAGAGTGGAGGAAACTGTTTTCCCTCCCAAGCCAGGATCTGTGCACCAGGGGGACCGTGACGGAGGAATGCCATCCCAGTAGCAGATCCAGTCTGGGAGTGGAGGAAGCCGGCCTCCCTCCCCTACGGTTAGCCGGAGCAGATGTGGGGTCCCCAGCAGAAGTGCTGGCAACAGGACAGAGCGCCGCTGACCTCTTCCTAGCGACTACAGTCACCACCTGGATACCCCAGGGAACACAGCCCCCTTTGGAGAGGTGGGGAGACCCCTGTCTCAGCTCCCCATATCCCTCTTATGTGTAAGTCCCCCTGTGCCTGTTAGGGGTACAGGGTGATCTGTCCTAATATTGGTGGGGGGGTTGTGGCATCCCATTGTTCTACTGTGTGTCTTGCTTGGGAGCAAACTATTATGGGAGGTATGTGTTTGTGTATTGGCTTGGTGGGGGGTGTCTGCTGATGTGTTTCTTGTTGCTAGATGTGGTTTGCCCCGCACCTGTGTCATTATGTAGGGAGGGGGGATTGTCCCGCCCTTTGTCATGCAGGGAGGGAGTTTGTCCTGCCATGTGTCATTATGTAGGGAGGGGGGATTGTCCCGCCCTGTGTCATTATGCAGGGAGGGGGGATTGTCCCGCCCTGTGTCATTATGCAGGGAGGGGGGATTGTCCCGCCCTGTGTCATTATGCAGGGAGGGGGGATTACCCCGCCCTATGTCATTATGCGGGGGGGATTGCCCCGCCCTGCGTCATTATGCAGGGGGGGATTGCCCCGCCCTATGTCATTATGCAGGGAGGGGGGATTGTCCCCTGAGTGTATATATCTTGTGTCCGTGTTCAAATAAAGTAGTCACCTCCTGGTTTACTTCAAGTCAGTGTTCGGTGTTTAGGGAAGCGATATTCTAACGGAAGTACTCAGCGCAGGCTGGGGCGGATCCGTTACATCATGGGATCCAATCAATCAACAATGAAGAATAAACATGGGATCCAACCAACCAATCAATGATGAAGAATCACCCCCTTTATATTACTTCCAGGACTGAGGATAATCGTTGTTTCAATAAGTCGTCACTTTGTGACTTCCTCTATTCCCATATCAGCAAATGCAAAGAGTCATAACACAATGAAAAGTCATGACTGACCTCCCTGCCGCCACATACTGCTCACTGACCTCCCTGCCACTACATACTGCTCACTGACCTCCCTGCCACTACATACTGCTCACTGACCTCCTGCTCACTGCTCCTGACCTCCCTGCCACTACATACTGCTCACTGACCTCCCTGCCGACTGCTCACTGACCTGCCACTACATACTGCTCACTGACCTCCCTGCCACTACATACTGCTCACTGACCTCCCTGCCGCCACATACTGCTCACTGACCTCCCTGCCGCCACATACTGCTCACTGACCTCCCTGCCACTACATACTGCTCACTGACCTCCCTGCCACTACATACTGCTCACTGACCTCCCTGCCGCCACATACTGCTCACTGCCACATACTGCTCACTGACCTCCCTGCCTCACCTGCCACACATACTGCTCACTGACCTCCCTGCCACTACATACTGCTCACTGACCTCCCTGCCCACTACATACTGCTCACTGACCTCCCTGCCGCCACATACTGCTCACTGACCTCCCTGCCGCCACATACTGCTCACTGACCACCCTGCCGCCACATACTGCTCACTGACCACCCTGCCGCCACATACTGCTCACTGACCTCCCTGCCGCCACATACTGCTCACTGACCTCCCTGCCGCTACATACTGCTCACTGACCTCCCTGCCGCCACATACTGCTCACTGACCACCCTGCCGCCACATACTGCTCACTGACCACCCTGCCGCCACATACTGCTCACTGACCACCCTGCCGCCACATACTGCTCACTGACCTCCCTGCCGCCACATACTGCTCACTGACCACCCTGCCGCCACATACTGCTCACTGACCACCCTGCCGCCACATACTGCTCACTGACCACCCTGCCGCCACATACTGCTCACTGACCTCCCTGCCGCCACATACTGCTCACTGACCTCCCTGCCGCCACATACTGCTCACTGACCTCCCTGCCGCCACATACTGCTCACTGACCACCCTGCCGCCACATACTGCTCACTCCCCTGCCGCCACATACTGCTCACTGACCTCCCTGCCGCTACATACTGCTCACTGACCTCCCTGCCGCCACATACTGCTCACTGACCTCCCTGCCGCACATACTGCTCACTGACCGCCCTGCCGCCACATACTGCTCACTGACCTCCCTGCCGCCACATACTGCTCACTGACCTCCCTGCCGCCACATACTGCTCACTGACCTCCCTGCCGCTACATACTGCTCACTGACCTCCCTGCCGCTACATACTGCTCACTGACCTCCCTGCCGCTACATACTGCTCACTGACCTCCCTGCCGCTACATACTGCTCACTGACCTCCCTGCCACCACATACTGCTCACTGACCTCCCTGCCGCCACATGACCTCCCTGCTACATACTGCTCACTGACCTCCCTGCCGCTACATACTGCTCACTGACCACCCTGCCTACTGTCCTGCTCACTGAGCACCTGCCTACATACTGCTCACTGACCTCCCTGCCGCTACATACTGCTCACTGACCTCCCTGCCGCCACATACTGCTCACTGACCTCCCTGCCGCCACATACTGCTCACTGACCTCCCTGCCACTACATACTGCTCACTGACCACCCTGCCGCTACATACTGCTCACTGACCTCCCTGCCGCTACATACTGCTCACTGACCTCCCTGCCGCTACATACTGCTCACTGACCCCCTGCCACTACATACTGCTCACTGACCTCCCTGCCACTACATACTGCTCACTGACCTCCCTGCCACTACATACTGCTCACTGACCACCCTGCCACTACATACTGCTCACTGACCTCCCTGCCACTACATACTGCTCACCTCCCTGCCACACCTCACTGACCACCCTGCCACTACATACTGCTCACTGACCTCCCTGCCACTACATACTGCTCACTGACCTCCCTGCCGCCACATACTGCTCACTGACCTCCCTGCCGCTACATACTGCTCACTGACCTCCCTGCCACTACATACTGCTCACTGACCTCCCTGCCACTACATACTGCTCACTGACCACCCTGCCACTACATACTGCTCACTGACCTCCCTGCCACACATACTGCTCACTGACCTCCCTGCCGCCACATACTGCTCACTGACCTCCCTGCCACTACATACTGCTCACTGACCACCCTGCCACTACATACTGCTCACTGACCTCCCTGCCACTACATACTGCTCACTGACCTCCCTGCCACTACATACTGCTCACTGGCCACCCTGCCACTACATACTGCTCACTGAGCACCCTGCCACTACATACTGCTCACTGACCTCCCTGCCACTACATACTGCTCACTGACCTCCCTGCCGCCACATACTGCTCACTGACCTCCCTGCCACTACATACTGCTCACTGACCTCCCTGCCACTACATACTGCTCACTGACCTCCCTGCCACTACATACTGCTCACTGACCTCCCTGCCACCACATACTGCTCACTGACCTCCCTGCCGCTACATACTGCTCACTGACCTCCCTGCCACTACATACTGCTCACTGACCACCCTGCCACTACATACTGCTCACTGACCTCCCTGCCACTACATACTGCTCACTGACCTCCCTGCCACTACATACTGCTCACTGACCTCCCTGCCACTACATACTGCTGCTCACTGACCACCCTGCCACTACATACTGCTCACTGACCACTGGTGCACACAACTTTCACCCGGGACTCACACAACCTTCACCCGGGACTCACACAACCTTCATCCAGGATTCACACAACCTTCACCTGAGATTCAGTTCGGTAAATGTGTGAATCTTGGATGAAAACATTGAACAATAGAGGCCATTACATCATTTAATTTGTAATACTCGCTTCCACGTGTTATCACTGTTGTTCCCAGAATCCTCCTCTCTTACTGGTTTCTTTGGCTCCTCGTATTCAGCTATCACTACATTCCATGAAGACCTCCATTATGACTCCACAATTAGGTTCCACTATTACTAGTTCCCTGAAGCCCCCATCCAGATGACTCTGGTCTCTACTCCCCCCCACCCATCATTCTGTACCTCAGACTTCTCTTTTATTAGATATCCATCCTGCTGGAAGATTTCTGTGAAGGACAAGTGTTAGTTCCCGTCTCTCAGTAATACATTCTCTCTCTGTGGAGAGGGGACAAGTCCCAGAAGTATTGGTAGATGTCATGATGAGGATAGATGGGTCTCCAGCTGTCATTGTCTATAGACAACCTTTACCTGACTCTAATCACATTCCACATTCATAGTCATCTCAAGGTGGACATCCCTCCCCCATCAATACATCAAATCTGCTTATGATATCCCCATTCTTACCATGGGCTCCAGATACCAGTTGCTTGAGGAGATATCAGGCCTGGACGTGGTGGAGACCGCCAAGATATATGCGGAGTAGATAGGTACTCGAGCTAAGCGATGGTATAGGGTGGCATAATGATAATCCCCTCCTAGCCGTTGGCAGATATTTGCGGTGACGTTGGAGGACAGCCCCAATGGCTCTTGTCCCTGGTAGAAGAAATTCTGGCAGCTGGGTACATCAGTGAAGTGCTGGAGAACCTCACAAGATGCCCCACCGCAGAACAGCAGAAGAACCAGAGACAGATTCAGAGGAGACATCATTCTACACGAAGGTGTGAAGTCTGGTGGTCACTTTATTCGTGTGAAGGAAATATTAGAACACGTCATGGAGGTCAAACAACAGATGAACAAACAGAACTGGTTCCCATCATCCCTGACCTCCTTTAAAGTGTGAACAGAGAAGAAAAACACAGCAAGTCCTATCAGCAAATAGGATGTCAGGGACTCACCTGTGGCACTCAGCCCTCAATGCCTCAATCTAAAGGGTACCTGCTCCTCTCCTCTGAACCTCTCTGGAATGGTTCTTGGGTTCTGCTGCTTGTTGACTTCCTCTTCCAGATTCTACTGCACTGAGGAGTTCCCTTCAGGGCCTACATGCCCAAATCAACATTCTCTAATAGGCTCTGGAGTCCTGTACTCGGCAGTGGTGTGGCCAAGCATGAACGCATGTTAGCCGGCTTTGCCATGCATCCTGGTTTCTCTAGCTTCCTATTTAGGGGTGTGGCCCATTGTAGAGTTTGGGTGGAGCAACTTCTTATCGTGTTCTGGATTGACTTTCCTAGTGCCGTGCCTGCTTTGTGTTTCCTGACTCCGGTTCTCACATTTGGCTTGTTTTACCATTGGCAGCAACAATTGGCAACATGTCCTAAGTACACGTCTAGCCCAGTCTAGCCCAGTGTCTGGTACTGCCTCTACCTGGCTGGATTGGGGCCTCTTTAACAATTGGCTGCCAACAATGAGGCCATGTTGGTAATAGCAGTCAGAGAGAGGCTATCAGGGATCTCGTACAGCAAGTGCGCATTCCAGTTCCCGTGCAGAACATGTGCAGGACTGAGCCTAGAAGCCTAACTAGATGAGTACATACATGAGGTCACAGGTCTTGGCACCCGGTGGCCTATATACACCCACGGTCTTCCTGGCCTCAGTGCTGGATTGTCTTCATCTCTGGTTCCTCTATTCCTAGTTCCTGAGAGTCTTGCTTACCTTGTTCCTGACCCGGCTACACCTGACAACGCTCCTGGAGAACCCCTGCCTCTTATGGCTGCTGCTCCCTTGTGTCACCAACCTCGGCTTGGATTCCTGACCACAATTCCACTTCCTGATTTGTATCTCACCGCCAGAACGTTACCGAATTCTAAAGAAACAGAATGCCATCCAAATTGATACGATAAACGTATCTAATTATATCTCCGGCTCACTTAAATACTAACGTGGATTGTAACCTTAAATACTAGAACACAGAAAAAATGGCAGCTGACTGGTGCAGGGTGAGGATCAGGTTCAAGGTCAGGGACAGGCAGACGTCGGTAATGGCAGTTGACTGGTGCAGGGTGAGGATCAGGTTCAAGGTCAGGGACAGGCAGACGTCGGTAACGGCAGTTGACTGGTGCAGGGTGAGGATCAGGTTCAAGGTCAGGGACAGGCAGACGTCGGTAACGGCAGCTGACTGGTGCAGGGTGAGGATCAGGTTCAAGGTCAGGGACAGGCAGACGTCGGTAACGGCAGTTGACTGGTGCAGGGTGAGGATCAGGTTCAAGGTCAGGGACAGGCAGACGTCGGTAACGGCAGTTGACTGGTGCAGGGTGAGGATCAAGTTCAAGGTCAGGGACAGGCAGACGTCGGTAACGGCAGCTGACTGGTGCAGGGTGAGGATCAGGTTCAAGTCAGGGACAGGCAGACGTCGGTAACGGCAGTTGACTGGTGCAGGGTGAGGATCAGGTTCAAGGTCAGGGACAGGCAGACGTCGGTAACGGCAGTTGACTGGTGCAGGGTGAGGATCAGGTTCAAGGTCAGGGACAGGCAGACGTCGGTAACGGCAGTTGACTGGTTGCAGGGTGAGGATCAGGTTCAAGGTCAGGGACAGGCAGACGTCAGTAACAGCAGTTGTCTGCTGCATGACCTCCTGAAAAGTGGTTATTTAAATCCCATGAGAAGTAATATTCACTACAAAAATTCAATGCAATGTTGTATTTATTGGGTCACATGGATCATAGAAGGTTGACATTCACATGGTGGACGTGTTGCAATCATAGTAAAATCAAGGAATTAGAATGAAAGAACCGCTCGGCGTCTTCAAACACGGCTGTGTGGGCAGGAATTGGCCCATATGAGGCAATGGAGTTTCCTTTCTGTATTCAGCAGCAATAAAGTTCCATATATAACATCCTAGTGAAGAAAGGTTCTTCTTGGGCTGATCCTTCATGAAACACACAATGTAGCTGGAGGACCTCCTAGGGATCAATCATGGAGAATGATGAATGCAGAGGAGACAAGGGATGGTCACTAGTCATTCACCTAGCCGGGTGCACATGCTCAGATAGCCATGTATAGCTCTCCTTTACCTTCTCATTGGCTGAGCCATCATGAATATGTAATAGATGTGAGACCTTCCTGGATAACCACCCCAATGAACAAACGTGAACAGTGACCACGGAATATCAGTGATACTGGAATATAGAAACGTGGATTACCATGGAGGAGATCAGAACAGATTCCTTCTCACTGGAAATGTGTAAAATCCCTCTATTGTGGATGGGGAGGTGAAGGTCCAGGATAGTATGTTTGGGAGGTCCGAAAGTCATGGAGGCATCACCATCCCATCATGGAATCCCCATCTAGGGGGTCCAGACATGGCTCTTATTAGAGGCTCAGTGCGCTTCCTCTAGGGGTGTATGAGACCTGCGTCCCGTATCACTGACCGTATACAACATAGTATATACTATATACCACCTAGAGCCCAAACATTTCCCTCACACTCGGGGCTGCAGGCAGGACAACCAACGTTCCCGATTCCCATCTAAAGTCACTCAGCCAATCAGACTGTTACTGGCCACCGGAGGAAGTTAGCCGTGTCTCTGAAATCACCCAAAAGACTCCTTAGAACGGTTGCCTCGTCATATTCTAGATTGCCTCGTGCTCATCCAAGATGGAGCTGCATCTCATGCCTCTTCCCTCCTCGTGGATACCGCACCCTATGAAGACGCCGAGCGCGATGATGTCATTACGTTGACGCGTTTCATCCGCCAATCATCGCGGACTTCGTCAGAACTGGGAGGGGACAAGCCATCCATTGCCTTATATAGTGATTTAATTGCTCCTTTTTAACCACTTCCCGTCCGGCCGTTGTATATAAACGGCCTCCCTGCACCCTGCTTGTGCGCGCTCCTCCGGACACAGTGAAACACCAATCGTCAGACAGGACCTCTGTGCGAGGCCCCGATCATGTGATCACTGATTGGCCAATCAGTGATCAGATGCAAAGTAGTAAGCAAGATATCACTTCTGACATCCTTGCTTACTACGTGTGAAATCTGTGAATGATCACAGAGGTCACATGGTACAGGGCCATTCACAAAAGCATTGTACATGTGACAAGCTGTGACCAATCACAGCTCACTCAGTACTTCTCAATGACTGCAAGAATGCACACAAAGAGAAATGATTGCTTTTACAGCCTTTATGGGTGTAAAAGCAATCAGTGTAAAAAAAAAAAAAAAATCTTCATCACCCCCCCACAAGTAGTACAGTGTCACCATGGTGACCCCACACTGCTAGGGTGACAAGATGTAAAAAAAAAAAATTAAAACTTAAAAATAATAATATAAAAAAATAAAATAAAAATGTAAAAAAAAATGTTTTAAAAATTATAATTTTTGGTTATAAACTAATTTGGATTTTTTATTTTTTAATAAAAAGATAACGGAATACATTTTGGCCAAGATTTATGATGAAATATTATTTATTTGCAAAATTTTATAAAAAAAAACACTTTTTTTTCAAAATTTTTGGATATTTCATTTACATAGCAAAAAAATACATATCCCAGCGGTGAATAAATACCACCAAAATAAAGCTTTATCTGTCTCAAAAAAAATGGTAAAAAATTCATTTGGGTACAGTGTTGCATGACCGCGCAATTGTCATTCAAAGTGTGATAGTGCTGAAAGCTGAAAATTGCCCTGGTCAGGAAGGGGGGGGAGTGTCCGGACTGAAAGGGGGGGGAAAGTGTCCGGACTGGAAGGGGGGGAAAGTGTCCGGACTGGAAGGGGGGGAAAGTGTCCGGACTGGAAGGGGGGGAGTGTCCGGATTGGAAGGGGGGAAAGTGTCCGGACTGGAAGGGGGGGGAAAGTGTCCGGACTGGAAGGGGGGGGGAAAGTGTCCGGATTGGAAGGGGGTGAAAGTGTCCGGACTGGAAGGGGGTGAAAGTGTCCGGACTGGAAGGGGGGAAAGTGTCCGGACTGGAAGGGGGGGAAAGTGTCCGGACTGGAAGGGGGTGAAAGTGTCCGGACTGGAAGGGGGGAAAGTGTCCGGACTGGAAGGGGGGGAAGTGTCCGGACTGGAAGGGGGTGAAAGTGTCCGGACTGGAAGGAGGGGGGGAGTGTCCGGACTGGAAGGGGGGGTAAGTGTCCGGACTGGAAGGGGGGGAAAGTGTCCGGTCTGGAAGGGGGGAAAGTGTCCGGACTGGAAGGGGGGGGAAAGTGTCCGGACTGGAAGGGGGGGAAAGTGTCCGGACTGGAAGGGGGGGAAAGTGTCCGGACTGGAAGGGGGGGGAAAGTGTCCAGACTGGAAGGGGGGGAAGTGTCCGGACTGGAAGGGGGGGAAAGTATCCGGACTGGAAGGGGGGGTAAGTGTCCGGACTGGAAGGGGGGGAAAGTGTCCGGTCTGGAAGGGGGGAAAGTGTCCGGACTGGAAGGGGGGGAAAGTGTCCGGACTGGAAGGGGGGGAAAGTGTCCGGACTGGAAGGGGGGGAAAGTGTCCGGACTGGAAGGGGGGGGAAAGTGTCCAGACTGGAAGGGGGGGGAAGTGTCGGACTGGAAGGGGGGGAAAGTATCCGGACTGGAAGGGGGGAAAGTGTCCGGACTGGAAGGGGGGGAAAGTGTCCGGACTGGAAGGGGGGGGGAAAGTGTCCGGACTGGAAGGGGGTGAAAGTGTCCGGACTGGAAGGGGGGAAAGTGTCCGGACTGGAAGGGGGGGAAAGTGTCCGGACTGGAAGGGGGGGAAAGTGTCCGGACTGGAAGGGGGGGAAAGTGTCCGGTCTGGAAGTGGTTAAACCGCTTACGTCGCCCTCTTGTGTTGAAATGTCATCACTACATTGACATCAGAGTCCCATAGGAAGACATAGGATTGTAGGAGAACATGAGGGAAATGGGCCAATTAATCCGAATTACTCAGCATGGTGTTCAGACTGAGTATATTCCCGTATTGTCAGGTAGTATTGTGGACACACTGAATCCAATACATTCTCACTCCTCACTTCATTCAAGAAAACTAAAGTTAAGTTCTGCATTGAGGCCTTGTGGCAATAGAGTGCCGAGAGCATCAATCCAATATGGCTCTTGTTGGAGGAGTACAAAGTCACCGCGACTTGCAGAGATATTCAGCAGGAAACATCCCTTTCCTTCCATCAGTTCTCCCCATGTGGACATCCCTACAATGCTGGGCGGGGGATTCCTCTCCTTTTCACTTCTATTCCCTCAAATGTTCCCCAATTCTTCCTGTCAGCGATCTCCATGATTGAATGTCCATGTGAAAGGATCTACATAGGAAATACCCGGAGTATGTGTTTGACAGCCGTGTCGGAGTCTAGCGTGTATATGTTTTAGTCTATGTAGTTGCCATGATGGGCCTGTTTATCATCACGCTGCTTTTTCACTTCTAGAGTTACAAATCTGTTCGTTTCCCGGGGGAAAACTGTTGTTCCTGGTATTTGTATCCGCACAAGTATGTCACATTCTCTGTACAAAGCCATTCACAGCGCCGCCCCAAACTACCTCACCGACCTGATACCCAAATATCACCCAACCCGTGCCCTTCGCTCCTCACAGGACCTCCTACACTCCAGCTCCCTGGTCTCCTCCACCCACCCACGCCCGACTGCAGGACTTCTCCAGGGCTTCCCCCATTCTCTGGAACTCACTACCCCAATCCATCAGACTGTCACCCACCCTCCTCACCTTTAGGCGCACCCTGTAAACCCATCTCTTCAGGGAAGCCTACCCCACCCTCACCTAACAGCCGATCTCCTCCACTCCTCCTACCACTCCATCCCCCACAGCCCCTTCCTCCTGTACCACTGTCCCCTCCCTCCTAGATTGTAAGCTCCCAGGATCAGCCCCTCCCTCCTAGATTGTAAGCTCCCAGGATCAGCCCCTCCCTCCTAGATTGTCAGCTCCCAGGATCAGGGCCCTCCCCCCCCCCCCGTGTATTGTATTGTTACTGTCTTGTCTCAGGTTCTGTCCCCACTATAATGTACAGCGCTGAGCAAACCTTCTGCCTCCATATAAATCCTGTATAATAATAACTAGAAAAGCTCCAATTTTTGGGGAAATTGTGTGAAGTGTTCTTTCCTCCACCAGTAGTCTACAGCTGGAGTGGGCGGAGTAACTGGGGGGAGTGGCTTGTCACTCTGCTGCCTGCTGACACACCTGGGTTCCTACGGCAACTCACTGTACAGCAAGGGCAGAGAAGAGCGGTTAAAAACAAACTGCTCCAACTTGCTCACTTCACTGGCGTCTTCAAATGGTTGTAATTTAAAAACTATAAATCCGACAGCAAAGAGCTTTATATTGTGAGAATCACAAGACCCAGACCTACATTTTGATGCATAGTATGTCTCTGAAATATTAAAAATGAAGGCACAGTCGCAGTTTAGAAATTGCCCTTCAAATTTGAGGTGGCTAGAGTGGAGTTTCAATGAATGTCAATGGGAGGGGTGAGTTGCACACAAATGGTCATATTGTGAAAACTATCAGGACTATGGCTTAGCCGTGGACATTGTTAGTGGCAGCCGGGATAGCTGAACGTTTTCATATGAGATTTGTGTCGGTGGGCGGGACAATGAGGGAGTGATGGCAGGTCAGAAATCATGTCCGGATTCTTCAGCTCCCACTCCAGTGTTGAACATTCAGCCATTCATTCCTATGGGACCAATTTCACCACAAAAACGGCGATATTTTGTGAAGCATTCGATGAAACGTTCCACAAAGTAATAGCCCACCAATCGGGAACCATCCGCACGTTTCCGTATATTACTGTCTATGGAGTGTAAGAACTGTGGGGGAGGGGGGGTCAGTCAGGGGTGTGTGTGGGAGGAGTGAGGGGGGATGTGGGAGGGGTTAGGGGGGTAAATTTAGCTCTAATAATCAGAATATATATGTGAGATGACAGGAAGTGGTCGCCATGCAGGAACACGTAATGACATATAAAGCCATTTATAACTCTGCCCCAAATGACATCACCAGCCTTGTCTCCATGAACACTTCATGACGTCTTCCTATGGGACTCTGATGTCAATGTAGTGATGACATTTCAACACAAGAGGGCGACGTAAGCGGTTTACAAAGGGGCAATTAAGGCACTATATAAGGCAATGGATGGCTTGTCCCCTCCCAGTTCTAACGAAGTCTGCGATGATTGGCGGATGAAATGCGTCAACGTAATGACGTCATCACGCTCGGCGTCTTCATAGGGTGCGGTATCCACGAGGAGGGAAGAGGCATGAGATGCAGCTCCATCTTGGATGAGCACGAGGCAATCTAGAATATGACGAGGCAACCGTTCTAAGGAGTCTTTTGGGTGATTTCAGAGACACGGCTCACTTCCTCCGGTGGCCAGTAACAGTCTGATTGGCTGAGTGACTTTAGATGGGAATCGGGAACGTTGGTTGTCTGCCTGCAGCCCGAGTGTGAGGGAAATGTTTGGGCTCTAGGTGGTATATAGTATATACTATGTTGTATACGGTCAGTGATACGGGACGCAGGTCTCATACACCCCTAGAGGAAGCGCACTGAGCCTCTAATAAGAGCCATGTCTGGACCCCCTAGATGGGGATTCCATGATGGGATGGTGATGCCTCCATGACTTTCGGACCTCCCAAACATACTATCCTGGATCTTCACCTCCCCATCCACAATAGAGGGATTTTACACATTTCCAGTGAGAAGGAATCTGTTCTGATCCCTCCATGGTAATCCACGTTTCTATATTCCAGTATCACTGATATTCCGTGGTCACTGTTCACGTTTGTTCATTGGGGTGGTTATCCAGGAAGGTCTCACATCTATTACATATTCATGATGGCTCAGCCAATGAGAAGGTAAAGGAGAGCTATACATGGCTATCTGAGCATGTGCACCCGGCTAGGTGAATGACTAGTGACCATCCCTTGTCTCCTCTGCATTCATCATTCTCCATGATTGATCCCTAGGAGGTCCTCCAGCTACATTGTGTGTTTCATGAAGGATCAGCCCAAGAAGAACCTTTCTTCACTAGGATGTTATATATGGAACTTTATTGCTGCTGAATACAGAAAGGAAACTCCATTGCCTCATATGGGCCAATTCCTGCCCACACAGCCGTGTTTGAAGACGCCGAGCGGTTCTTTCACGTTAATTCCTTGATTTTACTATGATTGCACCACGTCCACCATGTGAATGTCAACCTTCTATGATCCATGTGACCCAATAAATACAACATTGCATTGAATATTTGTAGTGAATATTACTTCTCATGGGATTTAATTAACCACTTTTCAGGCGGTCATGCAGCAGTCAACTGCCGTTACCGACGTCTGCCTGTCCCTGACCTTGAACCTGATCCTCACCCTGCACCAGACAACTGCCATTACCGACGTCTGCCTGTCCCTGACCTTGAACCTGATCCTCACCCTGCACCAGACAACTGCCATTACCGACTTCTGCCTGTCCCTGACCTTGAACTTGATCCTCACCCTGCACTAGTCAACTGCCGTTACCGACGTCTGCCTGTCCCTGACCTTGAACTTGATCCTCACTCTGCACCTGTCTGCTGCTGAACATAGCTGACGACCTGACTCCATACTGACACTGGAAGGACTCCATGTGCAGAACGAAAAAAGTCGCTTCATTTCAGATCGATTCATTAGGTTACTAATTTTATTTTTTTATGCATTTGTAATGAAATTTGTTTAATTTAGTTTCACAGTTCCAAGGACAACTGAAATCCTAAATCAGGTCCTACTCAGAATGTCCAAGGACAGCTGGAATCCTAGATCAGGTCCTACTCACAGTGTCCAAGGACAGCTGGAATCCTAGACCAGGTCCTACTCAGAATGTCCAAGGACAGCTGGAATCCTAGATCAGGTCCTACTCAGAATGTCCAAGGACAGCTGGAATCCTAGATCAGGTCCTACCATAGTGTCCAAGGACAGCTGGAATCCTAGACCAGGTCCTACTCAGAATGTCCAAGGAAAGCTGGAATCCTAGATCAGGTCCT
The DNA here is from genome assembly GCA_951230385.1 of Staurois parvus. NCBI lineage: Eukaryota > Metazoa > Chordata > Amphibia > Anura > Ranidae > Staurois > Staurois parvus. Next base: position 27,574 of record CATNWA010019775.1, read on the forward strand.
ACTCACAGAGTCCAAGGACAGCTGGCATCCCAGATCAGGTTCTACTCACAGTGTCCAAGGACAGCTGGAATCCCAGATCAGGTCCTACTCACAGTGTCCAAGGACAGCTAGAATCCCAGATCAGGTCCTACTCACAGTGTCCAAGGACAGCTGGAATCCTAGATCAGGTCCTACTCAGTGTCCAAGGAGAGCTGAAATCCCAGATCAGGTCTTACAGTGTCCAAGGACAGCTGGAATCCCAGATCAGGTCTTACAGTGTCCAAGGACAGCTGGAATCCCAGATCAGGTCCTACTCACAGTGTCCAAGGACAGCTGGAATCCCAGATCAGGTCCTACTCACAGTGTCCAAGGACAGCTGGAATCCCAGATCAGGTCCTACTCACAGTGTCCAAGGAGAGCTGGAATCCCAGATCAGGTCCTACTCACAGTGTCCAAGGAGAGCTGGAATCCCAGATCAGGTCTTACAGTGTCCAAGGACAGCTGGAATCCCAGATCAGGTCCTACTCAGTGTCCAAGGACAGCTGGAATCCCAGATCAGGTCTTACAGTGTCCAAGGACAGCTGGAATCCCAGATCAGGTCTTACAGTGTCCAAGGACATTTGGTATCCTAGATCAGGTCCTACTCACAGTGTCGATAGACAGCTGGAATCCTAGATCAGGTCCTACTCCCAATGTCCATAGGACAGCTGGAATCCTAGATCAGGTCCTACTCCCAATGTCCAAGGACAGCTGGAATCCTAGATCAGGTCCTACTCACAGTGTCCAAGGACAGCTGGAATCCTAGATCAGGTCCTACTCCCAATGTCCAAGGACAGCTGGAATCCTAGATCAGGTCCTACTCCCAATGTCTAAGGACATCTGTCCACCGCCCAGAGACACTCTCCAGTGAGGGAGGAAAAGGATCCTACCCAGACAAACCTCCACAGGCATAGTTGCCAACATTTCCAAAAAATTTCCAGGGACGCCTTTTTTTTTTTGCTCTGCATCTACCAAGCCAATGTAGGGTTAGGTAATGTAGGGAGAATATATTTTAATTAGGGGCGGAGCATTCATTTAAAATGGGAGTCGTTCTTCAAACAGGCATATCATTAATCCAATGCCGGACTTTACCACATATGAGAGCCGGGGTTGTCATGGTAAAAACAAAGATAACAAAAAATGCTGAGTGATCCCAAGCAACTGGTCCTAAACTCCTCCCCCATTAAAGGGTAAGTCCGCTGTTGTTGATAATAACCCCCAGCCCCCCCCGGTGATCCAGGGCTCTGAGGAAAGCGGCGGGGTCTGCATCCCTTTAGACATTTCCTAGGGGGAGTATCTCACCAAAAATGACATTTATATTGCAGGGGATGCCAAAAATCTGACTTGTATCTTAGTGCAGACTTCTAGGAAAACCAGTGAGCCAATCACACAGCAGGAAGTGGCATACCTGGGGGCGGTCCATATACTATCTGTGTACAGAGCGCCTCCAGGCGGCAATATTGCATTTTACAGAAAATGACACCAAAAATGTGGAGTTACCCTTTAAGGAGGAGGATAAATACAATGTGATGGTTGATGAGCTCAGCTTCTCCCGCTGGAAGGCCTCTCGCTGGAAGGCCAGAGTCTCTGTCAGGATGCGGGTGTGACAGAGATGTGTGGACTGACACAGGGAACCGCAGGCTTCAGATATGGTATAATATAAGACGCTTTATTAAAGACTAACAATACAAATACAAACGCAGTGCACCCAACCCCAAGCTAACACAAATACATACACCAAACCCCAAGCTAACACAAATACATACAACAAACCCCAAGCTAACACACAATACATACACCAAACCCCAAGCTAACACAAATACATACAACAAACCCCAAGCTAACACAAAAATACATACAACAAACCCCAAGCTAACACAAATACATACAACAAACCCCAAGCTAACACAAATACATACAACAAGGTGAAACAAACCCAAAACCTAAACTGATACAGATACACAGAGTACATACACATATAGAGCACAACGTCGTCAGGCAGGCCGGGTCGATAACTATCGGGCAGGTAGGTACAGGAGGAGCAGGCTGAGAGTAGTCAGGGTCACAAGCCAGGGATCAAAACAGGAGAAGTCAGCAGAGGTCAGGATCAGGCAGGGTCGGCAACAAGTCAGGCAGAAACAGGAACAGGAACAGGAAGGAACAGGATACAAGATACAGGGCCCATAGAAAAACACACACCAAGGCACAGACTGCAGGTCTGGCCATCCCTTAAATACACCTCCTGCAATCAGCCCCAGGTGATGGCTAATTGCCGAAGTGAACCTCTGGTTGTTGAGAGCACCCGCTGGCCAGCCCTGGTACTGCAGCCCACAAGGCAGGCGAGTCCCACCACTATTGGCAAGTCCATTCCTGACAGTCTCCGTCCTCTCGCTGGAAGTCCAGAGTCTCCATCCTCCCGCTGAAGGCCAGAGTCTCCATCCTCCCGCTGATAGGCCAGAGTCTCCATCCTCCTGCTGAAGGCCAGAGTCTCCATCCTCCCGCTGATAGGCCAGAGTCTCCATCCTCTCGCTGGAAGGCCAGAGTCTCCATCCTCTCGCTGGAAGGCCAGAGTCTCCATCCTCTCGCTGGAAGGCCAGAGTCTCCATCATCTCGCTGGAAGGCCAGAGTCTCCATCCTCTCGCTGGAAGGCCAGAGTCTCCATCCTCTCGCTGGAAGGCCAGAGTCTCCATCCTCTCGCTGGAAGGCCAGAGTCTCCATCCTCTCGCTGGAACCAGAGTTTCCACTGGAAGTCCAGAATCTCTGTCCTCTCGCTGGAAGTCCAGAGTCTCCATCCTCTCGCTGGAAGTTGTCACGTATCTGATTGGAGACTGAAATGAGGTCGGCCTCACTTGTGTCACTAGCCCTGACCCCACTGGAGGTGGAACAGAGGGTGTCTAGGGACCAGTGGGACAAGAGTGTCAGATGTTGTTTGCAGCTCTCTCAGTTGGAGACTTTGGAAGATGAACCTCCGATTCAGGAACACTAGTGATATGCTGGTATGGTAGGTCACCAGGTGTGCACCAGAGCAAGGCATGAAGCTGGGATGGGAGACAGGAGCAGTGTCATAGGAATAGCCGGGGTCATCAACGGGCGGACAGTGAGGTACCAAATCATAAGCAAGCCAAAGTCAGGAACCAGTATCAGGAGAGGAATCAGAGTCAGGTCAGGAACAAGCCGGGTCAGCAACAAGGAAATCACACACAGGAACAGCTGAAGACCAGTCAGCACTCAGCACAGGCAGAGGCACCTTTAAATAGTCCGTCTTGTGTCAATCTTCACCGTGCGTGCGTGATCGTGCATTTCTGTGCGCATGCGCGCTTCTATTCACCAATCGTCTCACCGGATTCCCTTACGGAAGTCCAGAGTCTCCGTCTCCCGCTGGAAGTCCAGAGTCCCGTCCTCCCGCTGGAAGTCCAGAGTCCCCGTCCTCCCGCTGGAAGTCCAGAGTCCCCGTCCTCCCGCTGGAAGTCCAGAGTCCCCGTCCCTCCCGCTGGAACTCCAGAGTCCCTCCCGCTGGAACCCGTCCCCGTCCCCGCTGGAAGTCCAGAGTCCCCGTCCTCTCGCTGGAAGTCCAGAGTCTCCGTCCTCTCGCTGGAAGTCCAGAGTCCCCGTCCTCCCGCTGGAAGCGGACAACCTCTTAAATGGAAGATTATCTGAGTGGGGAGGAGATTTCTGGAACAAGGAAGCCAAATTCCAGGAATGATGGGGACTTGGACTCTCCACATTGACTTCAGAGGCCGGCTCTTCAGACTGTCCTGATGAAGTCCGTGCTGTATACATGTTTTCTGTGTGCCGCCATTTGCAGATAGCATAGACCTTCCTAGCCTGAGAGCAGATGGCTCTTGTCCAGTCCATGACCAGTCCTGAATGTCCCAGCTGCACTAATGACATGGACTTGCCCTGCAGAAAATTGTGCATTCAGATGTAGGCGGAGTTATCCCCTCACCGCGGCTGCTGCCAGTGAAGCTGAAGTCCCGGCCACTCCTCTATCATTCCACCAAAGCAGGACTGGGACTTTAATTTAATTGGCGCAGCAGCGGTGAGGGGATTACTCCGCCTGCACCCGAATGTGATGAAACAGTCCCTTTTCTGCCCCCAGATCCCCACTGAACAATTGGGGCTCAGGGAAGTTGGTTTTTTTGCCCATATTCTTCCATAAGTAGGAAGTCCCCTTTTCATCTGTCCTCCAAGTCCAATCCCGGGACACTGACCAGGACTGAGCCATGACGGGACAGTTGGAGAGCATCCTTCTACAGAGTCATGGAGGTCCCTGACAGGGAGGGCAGATGGTCATCGTCTGCACCCTGGAGGAGCTCTCATTCGCTGAGCAGTACCATTGGGATCGGTCATGTGCGCCGGGTTCATCAGATCAGTCGGGTCATCGTGATTGTCCATGGATAGTCTACCAGAGACATTTCTTGGGGATTTGTATCTTTAATAAAGGACTTGTCAAATGTTGGGGTGTCTTTATTTCTAGGTTACAACATTCTGATAACCCCCCCCCCCACCCCCATAACCCCACAACCATTGGCCAAGGTGTTGGGAAGAGGTCCTTCTCATCAGCATGGAGAGAAGGCGCTTTGCCAGGACGGTGTTGAGAACATGTGGCCTGGTATGGATTGGGGGGTGGGGGGGCACCCTTGTCCCCCCACTTTCCTGGCCAGCCAGAATCCTTGATCTGGTTAACCGCTTGCCAAATGCATAACTTACATATATGGCGGCAGAGCGGCTCTTCTGCGCTAGATCACGTTCCTACTGTAGTACATGATCAGCACTTCCAGGTAGGCGTGCTCCCATCAGCCCCGGCCGTCCTGTGATTCGTTACAGCACAAGCGGATCAGCAGGTCCCAGCCAATGATTGACCTCTGGGACCCGCAGAGGGTCTCGGTGATTCACTGTGTAGGTGACAGGAGATCCAGTGAGATCAGCACACATTAACACTTCCTAGGCACACAGTTAACCCGTTGATTGCCCCAGATGTTAACTCCTTCCTACCCAGTGCCATTAGTACAAGGACAGCGCATATTGTGATCACTTTATTAGTGTCTGGTAATGTCAGTGGCAGTTAGTCAGCCCCCCCCCCCTCAGTGGCAGTTAGCGTCAGATTGCCCGCCGCATAATCAGAGTCCCACTTAAAGTCCGCTGATCGCCGCCATTACTAATATAAATAATAATTCCTGTATATCTCATAGTTTGTGGACTTCATAACGTTCACACAAACTAATCAATACACACCTACTGGGATTTGTTTTTTGCCAAAGACACGGAGAAGACTACATTTTGGCTTTAATTTATGAAGAAAATTTTATGTATTTATATTTGTTTCTATAATAAAAAATTAAAAACCACCAAAAGAAAAACTATTTGTGTGAAAAAAAAATGGTATAAATTTACAGTGTTGCATGACCAAGCAATTTCCAGCTAAAGTAGTGCAGTGCCGCATAGCAAAACAAAATGGCCTTGTCATTAGCGAGGGAAAATCCCCCTGAGGTCAAGTGGTGGGGGGCTGGTATGGATTTCATGGGGTACCCCCTGTAGCACCCCTCAAGTTTAGCTGGGAGAAGCGATTTAGTTTTTTTATGCAGCCTGGGATGAGTCAGCCAGGTTACACTAGGTCAGGGCTGAAGGCTCTGCAAGTCAGTTCCCCTCCCCCGATCTAGAAGCTGGAGAAGTCTCTAGAACTCAGTGGATGGGGTGGGGAGGGGCTGATCTGCATGCCCCAAGCAGGAGGCTTGTCATGGGACCAGGGCAGCCCTTATGGGCTTACATGTATGAGAGAACCTGATCATCAGGAGGAGTAGTGTTGGGTGGAAGATGGAGTGAGAAGGCTGGAGCCTGGAGCCTGGGAGGGGGCCCAAGAGAGGGGCCCAACTACAGGCTGGAGCTGAAAGTAGGATCTCTCTACCTCAACCGTCCAAGACTCAGGAGAGATAGAGTGAGTAGTCCCACACCCCCTGGGCCGGATTTGGGGAGAAGGCAGTCGGATGGGGAACTGTCTTTGTGTTTCTGCCCAGATTCAGTGCTCTACAAGCCTGCAAGCCAGTCAGGACCCATCTGATTTGCGAAGAAGGGTTCAACACAAGCACGGGAAAAATTCTGCACCAACATGTCTGAGAGATGGGCATGGCCACAGCCTTGAGTCTGCCCAGTGCACCCAGCATGCTGAGAGAGGAGAAAGATGGAGGCTGTGCTGCAGGCGTTCCCTAAAGTCTTCTGGATGAGGATTACTTTGGTGGATACCGGAGTCCAACTGGAGCACAGCGGAGGTTCTGCCCTGGTGGTGGTCAGAGGAGCTGAGAGGTTGTGTCTGATTTGCCCTGAATGCAGGAGACCGACCACCTTGGTCAGTGCCTGGATCAAGTGTGGGCATTGTGGAGAGCCTCTAACCAAGCTGATGCCCAGCGGCCCGACGTCTCACACCTACACCATGGACCTGTTCTCAGGACTGTGCATGGAGGAGGCAAAACAGAGAGCCGGAAGGTGATTAGAGTTTGGAGGACAGAGTGGGGTTGAGTCCCGGGACTGCAACTCCACTGCACTGACAGCAGACCGTTGCAGCAGAGGATGGCTGCCTGCTGTTACCTATCACCTGCCCGGAGATTCTAATGGGCCGGTATCCACAAGTACTGCCCAGATGGAACCAGCAGAAGTCTCGGAGATCCCGGCCTCACCCCTAACCCTGTCGGTTCTACCTGGAAGGAGCCAGTCTGTGAGGATGGCCAGTCCTCAGGTGAGCCAGCGGAGAGTGTCAGTGGAGGGGGGTGGATTGGGAGTCACTCACGCAGGCTACAGGCTGAGTTTGGGCCTCTAGAGGTTGAGGCAGAAGATTGGTCCCCACATGAAACTGAGGAAGAATGGGACTGGGGGGACACTACAGAGGACTTAGACTCACTGATGGGACCATCAGAAAGTTTCCATACACCAGACCCAGATGGACGTTTCCTCAGGACTGAGCTTGTTCAAGTGCCACCTCTGGCCCAGCCTAGATTCTCTACACTTTGTCCTAGAACCAGGTCCAAAAATTCTGATCTAAAGAAATGGATCCACAGATCCCCAACATGGATCAGATCCCAACAGTCCTGTATGCGTCCGGGGCTGGGAGACTAAGAGAGGCTTCCAAGATTCTCCTGTTTTCAGAGGGAGGTCCAAAAGATGGTGGCCTTAGAGTGGGGACTGGAACAGGGGTGGACTGACAACTCATGGGGCCCCCGGGCAATAGGGGATCATGGGACCCCTGTGTCCTTGCCCAAACTCAAAAAAGCCTATGAAAAAGGTACCAGGGGCATCTCATGGGGCCCCCTACTGACCCCGGCCCCTCGAGCAGTGCCCGAGTTTCCAAATGGTCAGTCCGCCCCTGGACTGGAATATCCCTATGTCCCCAAGACATTATGGACATCATAGAAGGCTCCAGACAACAGTGGGAAAATGATTTAGTCTGGGACTATATGGATGTCCCTAAGCTTTTGAGGGCCCTACCTGACAGAAGCCTGGAACAGATTTCAGGACATTAAGCAAGAGTGGAGCAGGGGTCATTTAAAAGGACTGGGTGGTGGTGGTCAAGGCTAGACAGACAAAGTTGAGATTTTCTGTAGCTGCCCGGAGATCTGATGGCACCATGATCAGACTGCCCAGCTCCTGGAAGTTCTGCAGAAATGGCTGATGCAAGATCCCAGCCCAGCAGGTCTTGCTGTCCATGACCACTGTTTGTGGACTAGGCTGGACTCCAGTCCTTTGACCCTAACCCACGATACAATGCTGGAACGTCCACACTCTTCCATACAAGGCTGAAGCGTCCCACACCCCACCATACAAGGCTGGAGCACCCACAACCCACTATACAAGGCTGGGGTGTCCACAACCCACCATACAAGGCTGAAGTGTCCACACCCCACCATACAAGGCTGGAGCGCCCACAACCCACTATACAAGGCTGGGTGTCCACAACCCACCATACAAGGCTGAAGTGTCCACACCCCACCATACAAGGCTGGAGCATCCACAACTCACCATACAAAGCTGGAGCGTCCACACCCCACCATACAAAGCTGGAGCGTCCACACCCCACCATACAAGGCTGGAGCGTCCACACCCCACCGCACAAGGCTGGAGCGTCCACACCCCACCGCACAAGGCTGGAGCGCCCACAACCCACCGCACAAGGCTGGAGCGCCCACACCCCACCGTACAAGGCTGGAGCGCCCACACCCCACCGCAGAAAGCTGGAGCGCCCACACCCCATCGTACAAGGCTGGAGCGCCCACACCCCACTGTACAAGGCGAGAGCGCCACACACCGCACAAGGCTGGAGCGCCCACACCCCCCAAGGCTGGAGCGCCCACACCCCACTGTACAAGGCGGGGCGCCCACACCAGACCGCACAAGGCTGGAGAGCCCACACCAGACCGCACAAGGCTGGAGAGCCCACACCCCACCGCTCAAGGCTGGAGCGCCCACACCCCACCGTACAAGGCTGGAGCGCCCACACCCCACCGTACAAGGCTGGAGAGCCCACACCCACCGCTCAAGGCTGGAGCGCCCACACCACACCGCACAAGGCTGGAGAGCCCACACCCCACCGCACAAGGCTGGAGCCCCCACACCCCACCGTACAAGGCTGGAGCGCCCACACCCAACTGTACAAGGCGAGAGCGCCCACACCGCACAAGGCTGGAGCGCCCACACCCCACAAGGCTGGAGCGCCCACACCCCACTGTACAAGGCGGGGCGCCCACACCAGACCGCACAAGGCTGGACCGCCCACACCACACCGCACAAGGCTGGAGAGCCCACACCCCACTGTACAAGGCTGGAGAGCCCACACCCCACTGTACAAGGCTGGAGCGCCCACACCCCACCGTACAAGGCTGGAGAGCCCACACCAGACTGTACAAGGCTGGAGCGCCCACACCCCACCGTACAAGGCTGGAGCGCCCACACCCCACTGTACAAGGCGAGAGCGCCCACACCCCACTGTACAAGGCGAGAGCGCCCACACCGCACAAGGCTGGAGCGCCCACACCCCACTGTACAAGGCGAGAGCGCCCACACCCCACCGTACAAGGCTGGAGCGCCCACACCACACCACCGCACAAGGCTGGAGCGCCCACACCCCACAATGCTGGAGCGCCCACACCCCACCGTACAAGGCTGGAGCGCCCACACCACACCGAACAAGGCTGGAGCGCCCACACCCCACAATGCTGGAGCGCCCACACCCCACTGTACAAGGCTGGAGCGCCCACACCACACCGAACAAGGCTGGAGCGCCCACACCACACCGAACAAGGCTGGAGCGCCCACACCCCACCGAACAAGTAGCTGTTCCACCAAAGTTAGGACAGGGAGAGGGGGATTCTGGTCTCTAATTTACATATCAGGTCACCAAGGTCGGCCGGGAAATCCTGATAACAGTGTCATGTGACCAGCAGATTGCTGTGTGCTCACATTGCCATTGGACACACCCAGAGAAGAACCTGCTCACCTCTCACCCGGAAATCAGCTGAACACACAGAATGGAATTTATACGTCTCATTTGTTGGTTTATATCATTGTTTGTCAACGTATGAGCTACATGAGGCATCAAATGTGGCCCCTGACATCATCAAAGGGCCACATACAATGTTCAGTATATGTAATGTGAGAGGATGGTCAAAAAATGCAGAATAGAGGAAATGGGGGCGAGAGAGTGTGGTTGGAGGGGGGACAAGGGGGGGGGGCATGGCGGGGGGGCTCTGTGGACAGGATACATTGTTGGCTGGTGATGGCTGCAGAAGACAGTATGAAGCTGGGAAGATGTTACATGAGGTTGGTAGAGATCATTGATATCATCTGAGGTCCAAGAGCCACACATCATACACCAAAGGGCCACATGCAGTGCTCGGGCTGCAGGTTGGGATTTATGGAAAGTTCCTATTATCTGACAGCAATCCTCCAACTGCCCCCCAGACTGTCCTCAGATTTATACACAATCTCAGCGTTCCTCGGTCCCAACCATGTCCCTGAGCTGGGATATGTTCATATGGGATCCTGTGGAGATTGGAACGATGTCTGATATCTGTGGAAGGACTGAACTGCAATCATCCGAAGGTGACACATACGGGGGTGACCAGGCTGGTAAGGACCAGGGGAAGTGGGAGCGAGGCTCAAGGATCAATAAATATGGAGGTCTAAGGCCAGCTATAAATCGGTAGAGCTTCATTAAGATGAGGAGAGATGGGAGTGAAGTGCTGGATCCGGGTCTTTGGACTGGAGATAAGGAGGTCAAAAGCTGGCCATACACCAGCAGAGTTCAATGGAATGTTTGTAAAGACAATTAGGACTGGGAGTGAGGTGCTGGATCTGGGATAACCCTTCTAACCCTTGGAAATACAGAGCACCAAGGCCGGCCATACACTGGTAGAGGTCCATTCAATCAGATGTGACAATGAGGAGAGGTCAGCTTGAGGAGCTGGATCCAGGTTCTTGGATAGAAGATACAGAGCACCAAGGCCGGCCATACACTGGTAGAGGTCCATTCAATCAGATGTTGACAATAAGGAGAGGTCAGCTCGAGGAGCTGGATCCAGGTTCTTGGATAGAAGATACGGAGCACCAAGGCCGGCCATACACTGGTAGAGGTTCATTCAATCAGATGTGACGATGAGGAGAGGCCAGCGCGAGGAGCTGGATCCAGGTTCTTGGATAGAAGATACAGAGCACCAAGGCCGGCCATACACTCGTAGAGGTCCATTCAATCAGATGTGACGATGAGGAGAGGCCAGCGCGAGGAGCTGGATCCAGGTTCTTGGATAGAAGATACGGAGCACCAAGGCCGACCATACACTGGTAGAGGTCCATTCAATCAGATGTGACAATAAGGAGAGGTCAGCTCGAGGAGCTGGATCCAGGTTCTTGGATAGAAGATACAGAGCACCAAGGCCGACCATACACTGGTAGAGGTCCATTCAATCAGATGTGACAATAAGGGGAGGTCAGCTCGAGGAGCTGGATCCAGGTTCTTGGATAGAAGATACAGAGCACCAAGGCCGGCCATACACTCGTAGAGGTCCATTCAATCAGATGTGACGATGAGGAGAGGCCAGCGCGAGGAGCTGGATCCAGGTTCTTGGATAGAAGATACGGAGCACCAAGGCCGGCCATACACTGGTAGAGGTCCATTCAATCAGATGTGACAATGAGGAGAGGTCAGCTCGGGGAGCTGGATCCAGGTTCTTGGATAGAAGATACGGAGCACCAAGGCCGGCCAAACACTGGTAGAGGTCCATTTGATCAGTTGTGACGATGAGGACAGGCCAGCTCAAGGATCTGGATCCAGGTTCTTGGATAGAAGATACGGAGCACCAAGGTCGCCCATATACCAAAAGAGACAGTTTGATCTGGTGTGACGATGAGGAGAGGCCAGCGTGAGGAGCTGGATCCAGGTTCTTGGATAGAAGATACGGAGCACCAAGGCCGGCCAAACACTGGTAGAGTTCCATTCAATCAGATGTGACAATGAGGAGAGGTCAGCTCGAGGAGCTGGATCCAGGTTCTTGGATAGAAGATACAGAGCACCAAGGCCGGCCATACACTGGTAGAGTTCCATTCAATCAGATGTGACAATGAGGAGAGGTCAGCGCGAGGATCTGGATCCAGGTTCTTGGATAGAAGATACAGAGCACCAAGGCTGGCCATACACTGGTAGAGTTCCATTCAATCAGATGTGACGATGAGGAGAGGCCAGCTCAAGGATCTGGATCCAGGTTCTTGGATAGAAGATACGGAGCACCAAGGTCGCCCATATACCAAAAGAGACAGTTTGATCTGGTGTGACGATGAGGAGAGGCCAGCTTGAGGAGCTGGATCCAGGTTCTTGGATAGAAGATACGGAGCACAAAGACCAGCCATAGGGGGTGTCAGGACAGCACAGTACAGGGGGGGGGAGTCAGGAGGGCACAGTACAGGGGGGGAGTCAGGAGGGCACAGTACAGGGGGGAGTCAGGAGGGCACAGTACAGGGGGAGTCAGGAGGGCACAGTATAGGGGGAGTCAGGAAGGCACAGTACGGGGGGGGGGGGGGAGTCAGGAGGGCACAGTACAGGGGGGAGTCAGGAGGGCACAGTACAGGGGGAGTCAGGAGGGCACAGTATAGGGGGAGTCAGGAAGGCACAGTACAGGGGGGGGGGGAGTCAGGAGGGTACAGTACAGGGGGAGTCAGGAGGGCACAGTATAGGGGGAGTCAGGAAGGCACAGTACAGGGGGGGGGAGTCAGGAGAGCACAGTACGGGGGGGGGGGGTCAGAAGGGCACAGTACAGGAGGAGTCAGGAGGGCACAGTACAGGGGGGAGTCAGGAGGGCACAGTACAGGGGGGAGTCGGGAGGGCACAGTACGGGGGGAGTCGGGAGGGCAGAGTACAGGGGGGGTCGGGAGGGCAGAGTACGGGGGAGTCGGGAGGGCACAGTACGGGGGGAGTCGGGAGGGCAGAGTATGGGGGTCGGGAGGGCACAGTACGAGGGGAGTCGGGAGGGCAGAGTACGGGGGTCGGGAGGGCACAGTAGGGGGGGGTCAGGAGGGCACAGTACAGGGGGGGTCAGGAGGGCAGAGTACGGGGGGTCGGGAGGGCACAGTGTGGGGGGGGTCGGGAGGGCAGAGTACGGGAGGGAGTTGGGAAGGCAGAGTACGGGAGGGAGTCAGGAAGGCACAGTACAGGAGGAGTACGGGGGGTCGGGAGGGCACAGTACGGGGGGAGTCGGGAGGGCAGAGTATGGGGGTCGGGAGGGCACAGTACGAGGGGAGTCGGGAGGGCAGAGTACGGGGGTCGGGAGGGCACAGTAGGGGGGGGTCAGGAGGGCACAGTACAGGGGGGGTCAGGAGGGCAGAGTACGGGGGGTCGGGAGGGCACAGTGTGGGGGGGTCGGGAGAGCAGAGTACGGGAGGGAGTTGGGAAGGCAGAGTACGGGAGGGAGTTGGGAAGGCAGAGTACGGGAGGGAGTCGGGAGGGCAGAGTACGGGAGGGAGTCAGGAAGGCACAGTACAGGAGGAGTACGGGGGGTCGGGAGGGCACAGTAGGGGGGGGTTGGGAGGGCACAGTAGGGGGGGGTTGGGAGGGCAGAGTACGGGGGGTCGGGAGGGCACAGTACAGGGGGAGTCGGGAGGGCAGAGTACGGGGGGTCAGGAGGGCACAGTAGGGGGGGGTTGGGAGGGCACAGTACGGGGGGTCGGGAGGGCAGAGTACGGGAGGGAGTCAGGAAGGCACAGTACAGGAGGAGTCAGGAGGGCACAGTACAGGGGGGTCGGGAGGGCACAGTACAGGGGGAGTCGGGAGGGCAGAGTACGGGGGTCGGGAGGGCACAGTACAGGGGGGGGTCGGGAGGGCACAGTAGGGGGGGGTCAGGAGGGCACAGTAGGGGTGGGTCAGGAGGGCAGAGTACGGGGGGTCGGGAGGGCACAGTAGGGAGGTGTCAGGAGGGCACAGTAGGAGGGGTCAGGAGGGCACAGTACAGGGGGGGTCAGGAGGGCACAGTAGGGGGGGTCGGGAGGGCACGGTTGTAACATACGTGTAAGATTTGAGTGGATAGGATATGATCAGTGCCAAGATGTAATGGTGACCTCAGGGGCATTCCATTGTCATTAGGGATGTATATTCAGACTGGAGCTCATCAATTGGCTTCTCTGGAAGTGACACCTGGGGGCTAATGAGGTTTTGTCACCTTCTGGGGAAACTGGTTTAGGAGGAAGTGGCTCCAGACAGTTTGGCTTCATGCCAGCAGGGGGCTCCGATCTGTCTGGGGAGCTAAAGGAATATCCAGACATCAAAGGGGAATGTTCCATCTCTCATAAAAGCTAAAATATGAGTTGCAGAGAGATGAGAATACTTCCTTCTGATGGGGCACTCAGTGTGTCACACCGATGTATGAAAACCATATTTGTGGCTTAGGTAGAAGGCCAGGAAAATGCAGGAAATGGTTAGGTGGTGCTGGATGGCGACAGTCTGATGGTGTTTGGTACTGACTGATGCGCTGGTGTCGGAAATCCAATCCTCAACTTGGTGTTTCAAGCCGGTCTTGGTCCAATTGAACTTGGGCAGGTCAGCACCCAGAACATCCTGTGGGCGGGTACAGGAACACCCCCCAGAGTCAATTGGCCGAGGACTAATGTCCCGCCTACGTCCATATCCCCGTAAATGGAGTACCCGGGCATTGGGACATTTGTGATTCGTATGGAGTCGGTCCCATTGACTAACAGATTGCGGACTCTCTGACTTGCTCCAGTCGCAGGATAGATCTCGGTAAACGTTTTATTTCTTTTATTCCCTTTTATTTTATAGTGAAGTCATTTGTGTGTCTTCTTGTATTTCTGTAACTTTTTATACTTTGTACATATTATATGCTCCGCCCACTTCGGGATATGACATCATACAATGAATAAGTGACTTCTGTGTACTAAGCTCGGGCTCATATCTCCGCAGAGATTGGATCAGAGAGATTAGATTGGATTGGATTGGATTTTAGGGCCTTTAAACGCTCGGTCAGCTTATTGCCAATCTGTATGCCATTGCTCTGTGTGTGGGCAGATTGCGTGCGGATTGTAAAAGATAACAGACGGAGATCTGTGTGTGTGTGGTGTCTCAGCAGACCGTTCTGCGGATAAACTGTTGGGTGGCGGCAGGCTACCGTTTGTGGTGTGTCTGGTGCGGGGGGGGTGTGTGTGGGGGGGGGGGTGTCTGATGTGGGGGAGGGGTGTGTCTGGTGTGGGGGTGTGTGGGGGAGGGGTGTGTCTGGTGTGGAGGTGTGTGGGGGAGGGGTGTGTCTGGTGTGGGGGAGGGGTGTAGGGGGTGTGTCTGGTGTGGTGGGGGGGTGTGTGGACAGTGGAGGGGTGATAACACCGGGGTTCAAGCTGTAGGATTGCTGGAGGGACCCTAGAAGGGTGTGATTGCCAAGCTGCTCCTCAACCCTAATCAGTGCACCAGATTGTATGTAAGATTTGTATCTGCCAGTGTGTGGTCGGCCCTCTGGAGTGGAGTCTCCCCCGGTGGTGGGCAGAGGTAGTGCGGCTGTGGAAGGATATCACGGCTGATCTTATATACGGTTTTATATATACAAAGTTGGGTCCCCTTTATTCCCTCGTACCCCAAGTCACAGCCACACGTGTGCACCTCTATTAGCTAGTCACTGTGGGCGTGGTGTGTGGGCGTGGCATGTGGGCGTGGTGTGTGGGCGTGTGGCGTGGGCGTGGCGTGTGGGCGTGGCGTGACAGATTGATCCGTGACAACTAAGGACAACATCAGGCTCCCGGGGACTCAGCAGGACCTGGGCGATGGGGTCTGGTTGGGGTAGCGATGGCTCGTGCCCTCCAGGGGCAGTCCAGGTAGCTACACTCCGGGCCCTCCATGGGGCAGTTCATAACAAGGGCAGTCCAGGGCACTCCGCAACATGCGGCTTGTAGGGACACTCAGCAGACAGGGCGGCTTCCCAGGGGCCCAGCAATCAGCAGACAGGGCGGCTTCCCAGGGGCCCGGCGATCAGCAGACAGGGGCGGCTTCCCAGGGGCCCGGCGATCAGCAGACAGGGGCGGCTTCCCAGGGGCCCGGCGATCAGCAGACAGGGCGGCTTCCCAGGGGCCCGGCGATCAGCAGACAGGGAGGCTTCCCAGGGGCCCGGCGATCAGCAGACAGGGCGGCTTCCCATCGCCCGGCGATCAGCAGACAGGGGCGGCTTCCCAGGGGCCCGGCGATCAGCAGACAGGGCGGCTTCCCAGGGGGCCCGGCGATCAGCAGACAGGGCGGCTTCCCAGGGGCCCGGCGATCAGCAGACAGGGGTGGCTTCCCAGGGGCCCGGCGATCAGCAGACAAGGGCGGCTTCCCAGGGGCCCGGCGATCAGCAGACAGGGGCGGCTTCCCAGGGGCCTGGCGATCAGCAGACAGGGGTGGCTTCCCAGGGGCCCGGCGATCAGCAGACAGGGGCGACTCCCCAGGGGCCCGGCGATCAGCAGACAGGGGCGGCTTCCCAGGGGCCCAGTGATCAGCAGACAGGGGCGGCTTTCCAGGGGCCCAGCAATCAGCCGGTAGGGCGGTGGGTTGGTTCTGACCTTTGGGGGGGTCTCCTGCAGAATGCTCAGCGGGGGTGGCTGCAGAGGCCCAGTCCCCACCCGGACCTCCCATGACAGCGGTGGCGGCAGGCCGAGAGAGAGTGGCCAAACAGCACAGGAGGAGGAGACCGGACAGCCTTTAAACCACTCAGGACGCTTTCAGATTACCCCGGCAATGGCCGGCCCAGCGCCGCGTTGCCGGGGCAACAAGGCATGCCCCCTTGACTCGGGCTGCGCTCTCGTGAGCGTGGCCTTTGTCACTGGTGGGCGCAGGGTGCGGGAAGCCCCTGTGCCCGCGCTGCATCCACCAGGGTGTGCAGAGACATCTCGGCGGTCTGCCACTGGGGGTCTCCTGGCGGGGGGGTCACCACTCCTCTGCCTAGATTGCCGAATGAGCTGTGATCCTCGCCACAGGGGTCCCCTCCCCCCATCCTGGCTTTAGAGGCTGTGTGCAGGATGAGGAAGCGGCAAGGGGGGGGGAGGGTGATGGGACGGCAGGGCACACCGTGACAATGGGGAACTCCGGACTCCAATGTAAGGGGGGCTCTGTATTTGGGGTGGATTCTGGACTCTGATGTAAGGGGGGGCTCTGGACTCTGATGTAAGGGGGATTCTGGACTCTGATGTAAGGGGGGCTCTGGACTCTGATGTAAGGGGGATTCTGGACTCTGATGTTAGGGGGGCTCTGGACTCTGATGTAAGGGGGATTCTGGACTCTGATGTAAGGGGGGCTCTGGACTCTGATGTAAGGGGGATTCTGGACTCTGATGTTAGGTGGATTCTGGACTCTGGTGTAAGGGGGATTCTGGACTCTGATGTAAGGGGGGGCTCTGGACTCTGATGTAAGGGGGATTCTGGACTCTGATGTAAGGGGGGGCTCTGGAATCTGATGTAAGGGGGGGCTCTGGACTCCGATGTAAGGGGGGGCTCTGGACTCCAATATTTGGGGTGGATTCTGGACTCTGATATAAGGGGGGGGGACTGTGGACTCCAATACATGGGGGGGGGGCTCTGTGTCGGGTTATACCCCTCTCTCATATTGGACGATCTCCCCGGTGACGTCACACAGAGTGGAGGGATCTCCTGTACAGCTGATGCAGGTGCGGGGCGTGGCGGGGGCGGAGCAGGGAGGGGCGGGGCTTTCCCCCGATATTGATAGAATCTCTGTGGGTGGATCCCAGCACTAGAAGAGGACTCCGCCCACTCTCCTCCCCCCACCAATCACAGCCCCCGACCCCGGGAAAGTCGGACCTCACGTGACCCGCCCCACCCTCTTCTCGATCCGTCACACGACGTCCTCCAGGTGAGAATGGGCGTGTCCGTGTGGGCGTGTCGGGGGCGGGGCGGCAGTGTGGCGGCACACGCGGCAGCGGACGGGTCGGATGGAATCGGCGGAGAGATCGGACGATGCGGCTCAACTCAGCGACCTGACCGAGGAGCGGCTCCTGGGGGCCCTGAGGGGGCGGAGCTCCGAGGGGCGGGTCTATGTGAGTATTGGACCTCCGACCGACCTGAGGACCCGGGGGGGGGGGGATACATGGTGACAACCGATATCTCTAGGTGATGGCTGTCGGCTGATGTGTGTCTGTCAGTGACAGGTGTCATGATGGGTGTTGATGGGGGATGGTTGGTGGTGGACGGTTGATGGGATGGGTGACAGTTGATGTTGATTGGTGACGGTGACAGTTGTGGTGGAGGGGTGGATGGAGGGGTGATGGGTGATAGTTGATGGGGGAGGGGTGACAGTTGATGGGTGTCAGTGACGGGTGACGGTGGTGGTGGAGGGGTGATGGGTGACAGTTGATGATGGGTGACAGTTGATGGGGGAGGGGGTGACAGTTGATGGGTGTCAGTGATGGGTGATAGTTGATGGGGGAGGGGTGACAGTTGATGGGTGTCAGTGACGGTTGGTGGTGGAGGGGGTGATGGGTGACAGTTGATGGGGGAGGGGTGACGGGTGACAGTTGATGGTGGATGGGGTGACGGTTGATGGGATGGGTGATAGTTGATGGGGGAGGGGTGACAGTTGATGGGTGTCAGTGTGACGGGTGACGGTTGGTGGTGGAGGGGTGATGGTGACAGTTGATGGGGGAGGGGTGGTGACAGTTGATGTTGGTTGGAGGGGTGACGGTTGATGGGGGTGATGGGTGACAGGTTGATGGGTGACGGTTTGATGGGGGGGTGACGGTTGGTGGTGGAGGGGTGACGTGACGGTTGATGGGTGTCAGTGATGGGTGACAGTTGATGGATCTCCTTCTCTCTGGCAGACGTATATCGGAGACATTCTGATTGCTGTGAATCCTCTGCGAGATCTTCCCATCTATGGGGCCGAGGTGAGCGTCTTCCATTTCATTGCTGCGTCTGATTGGTGGGAAGAAATTGTATGAAGAGAAATCCCCCCAAATTCACCTAAAAGACCGACTATCACTCTGTCATTACCGAGGGTCCTAATACTGACCTGGCTTCTCGCCCCGTCATCTCCAAGGGTATGGTGTGAAGGTTGGGGCTCCTCATTTTGGGTTCCTTGGTTGGTTGGCATTCCTCGTTGGAGTTCTTTGTTTGGCATTCCTTGGTTGGTTGGATTCCTCAGTTGGGGCTCCTCAGTTTTGGTTCCTTGGTTGGCGTTCCTCAATTGGGGATTTTCAGTTGGTTGGGGTTCTTCGGTTGGTTGGGGTTCCTCTGGTTCCTGTCTGGGTGCTCTGTACAAGGTCTATGATCCTCACCATCAGACTTCCATCTCCCAGAATTATAAGGAGGACATGTTCTCCAAGATCCACCAGGTTGGGGCTCCTCGTTTGGGGTTCTTCGATTGGTTGGGGTTCATCATCGGTTGGCTGGGGCTCGTTGATTGGGGTTCTTCGGTTGGTTGGGGCTTTTCGGTTGATTGGGTTTCTTTGGTTGGGGCTCCTCAGTTTGGGTTCCTTGGTTGGTTGGCTTTCCTTGGTGCTCCTCGGTTGGTTGGGGCTTTTCGGTTGATTGGCTTTCCTTGGTTGGTGCTCCTCGGTTGGTTGGGGCTCCTCTGGTTCCTGTCTGGGAGCTCTGTACGAGGTCTATGATCCTCTCCATACCATCAGACTTCCATCTCCCAGAGGACACGTTCTCCGAGGTCCACCAGGTGGATGTCTGGCTCTCTTCAGCTTGGGGTCCTTCAAGGGGCTCCTTAGGCCACAGGCAGCCCCGGTTGTGTATATTGAGGGCCTTTTAGTGCTTTGTTGTGACCTGTGGGGGGGAGGGGAATTGTAGACCGGTGTGGAGGGGGAGGAGGATTGTAGTACAGTGGGGAGGGAGATTGTAGATCGGTGTGCAGTATAGGGCTGAGGCTGTAGACATGGAGGCTTCAGTGGCCCCCAGTGCAGCTTATCTTGCTGGGGGCATGGGGTGGTGGGGATGGGATCGGGGTCCGGGATGGGGTGGTGGGGATGGGTCCGGGATGGGGGTGGTGGGGGATGGGATCAGGGATGGGGTGGTGGGGATGGGGTCCGAGATGGGGTGGTGGGGGATGGGATCGGGGTCCGGGATGGGGTGGTGGGGATGGGATCGGGGTCCGGGATGGGGTGGTGGGGAGGGATGGGATCGGGGTCCGGGATGGGTGGTGGGGAATGGGATCGGGGTCCGGGATGGGGTGGAGGAATGGGATCAAGGTCCGGGATGGGGTGGAGGGATGGGATCGAGGTCCGGGTTGGGATGGGGTGGAGGGATGGGATCAAGGTCCGGGATGGGATCGAAGTCCAGGATGGGGTGGTGGGGATGGGATCGAGGTCCGGGATGGGGTGGTGGGGATGGGTATCAGGGTCCGGGGTGGGGTGGAGGGATGGGATCGGGGTCCAGGATGGGATCGAGGTCCAGGATGGGGTGGAGGGATGGGATCGAGGTCCGGGATGGGGTGGAGGGATGGGATCGAGGTCCCGGGATGGGATCGAGGTCCGGGATGGGGTGGAAGGATGGGATCGAGGTCCGGGATGGGGTGGTGGGGATGGGATCGAGGTCCGGGATGGGATGGAGGGGATCGAGGTCCGGGATGGGGTGGTGGGGATGGGATCGAGGTCCGGGATGGGGTGGTGGGGATGGGATCGAGGTCCGGGATGGGATCGAGGTCCAGGATAGGCAGGTGGGATTGGATCGAGGTCCAGAATGGGGATCGAGGTCCGGGATGGGGTGGTGGGGGGTGGGATCGGGGTCCGGGATGGGGTGGAGGGATGGGATCGAGGTCCGGGATGGGGTGGAGGGATGGGATCGAGGTCCGGGATGGGGTGGAGGGATGGGATCGAGGTCCGGGATGGGATCGGGGTCCAGGATGGGGTGGGGTGGAGGGATGGGATCGAGGTCCGGGATGGGATCGAGGTCCAGGATGGGGTGGAGGGATGGGATAGAGGTCTGGGATGGGGTGGAGGGATGGGATAGAGGTCTGGGATGGGTTGGAGGGATGGGATCGAGGTCCAGGATGGGGTGGTGGGGATGGGATCGAGGTCCGGGATGGGGGTGGAGGGATGGGATAGAGGTCCGGGATGGGGTGGTGGGGATGGGATCGAGGTCCGGGATGGGATCGAGGTCCGGGATGGGGTGGAGGGATGGGATCGAGGTCCAGAATGGGATCGAGGTCCGGGATGGGGTGGAGGGATGGGATCGAGGTCCGGGATGGGGTGAGGGAGGGATGGGATCGAGGTCCGGGATGGGGTGGAGGGATGGGATCGAGGTCCGGGATGGGGTGGAGGGATGGGATCGAGGTCCGGTCCGGGGTGGGGGATGGGATCGGGGTCCGGGGTGGGGGATGGGATCGGGGTCCGGGGTGGGGTGGAGGGATGGGATCGAGGTCCGGGATGGGATCGAGGTCCAGGATGGGGTGGAGGGATGGGATAGAGGTCTGGGATGGGGTGGAGGGATGGGATTGAGATCTGGGATGGGTTGGAGGGATGGGATCGAGGTCCGGGATGGGGTGGTGGGGATGGGATCGAGGTCCGGGATGGGGTGGTGGGGATGGGATCGAGGTCCGGGATGGGTTGGAAGGATGGGATCGAGGTCTGGGATGGGGTGGAGGGATGGGATCGAGGTCCGGGATGGGTTTGAGGTCCAGGATGGGGTGGTGGGGATGGGATCGAGGTCCGGGATGGGGTGGAGGGATGGGATCGAGGTCCGGGATGGGGTGGTGGGGATGGGATTGGGGTCCGGGATGGGATCGAGGTCCAGGATGGGGTGGAGGGATGGGATTGAGGTCTGGGATGGGTTGGAGGGATGGGATCGAGGTCCGGGATGGGATGGGGTGGAGGGATGGGATCGAGGTCCGGGATGGGGTGGTGGGGATGGGATCGAGGTCCGGGATAGGGTGGTGGGGATGGGATCGAGGTCCGGGATGGGGTGGTGGGGATGGGATCGAGGTCCGGGATGGGGTGGTGGGGATGGGATCGAGGTCCGGGATGGGGTGGTGGGGATGGGATCGAGGTCCGGGATGGGGTGGTGGGGATGGGATCGAGGTCCGGGATGGGGTGGTGGGGATGGGATCGAGGTCCGGGATGGGGTGGAGGGATGGGATCGAGGTCCGGGATGGGGTGGCGGGGATGGGATCGAGGTCCGGGATGGGGTGGAGGGGATGGGATCGAGGTCCGGGATGGGTTGGAAGGATGGGATCGAGGTCTGGGATGGGGTGGAGGGATGGGATCGAGGTCCGGGATTGGTTTGAGGTCCAGGATGGGGTGGTGGGGATGGGATCGAGGTCCGGGATGGGGTGGAGGGATGGGATCGAGGTCCGGGATGGGGTGGTGGGGATGGGATTGGGGTCCGGGATGGGATCGAGGTCCAGGATGGGGTGGAGGGATGGGTTGGAGGGATGGGATCGAGGTCCGGGATGGGATGGGGTGGAGGGATGGGATCGAGGTCCGGGATGGGGTGGTGGGGATGGGATCGAGGTCCGGGATGGGGTGGTGGGGATGGGATCGAGGTCCGGGATGGGGTGGTGGGGATGGGATCGAGGTCCGGGATGGGGTGGTGGGGATGGGATCGAGGTCCGGGATGGGGTGGTGGGGATGGGATCGAGGTCCGGGATGGGGTGGTGGGGATGGGATCGAGGTCCGGGATGGGGTGGTGGGGATGGGATCGAGGTCCGGGATGGGGTGGTGGGGATGGGATCGAGGTCCGGGATGGGGTGGTGGGGATGGGATCGAGGTCCGGGATGGGGTGGTGGGGATGGGATCGAGGTCCGGGATGGGGTGGTGGGGATGGGATCGAGGTCCGGGATGGGGTGGAGGGATGGGATCGAGGTCCGGGATGGGGTGGTGGGGATGGGATCGAGGTCCGGGATGGGGTGGAGGGATGGGATCGAGGTCCGGGATGGGGTGGTGGGGATGGGATCGAGGTCCGGGATGGGGTGGTGGGATCGAGGTCCGGGATGGGGTGGTGGGATCGAGGTCCGGGATGGGGGGTGGTGGGATCGAGGTCCGGGATGGGATCGAGGTCCAGGATGGGTTGGAGGTCCGGGATGGGATCGAGGTCCAGGATGGGTTGGAGGGATGGGATCGAGGTCCGGAATGGGGTGGGGGATGGTCGGGTGATATTTCCTCTCCTGACATCTGGATGTAGAATTCCGGAGTCTCACCTTCCAGATGGCAGCAGTGTGGAGTCTCCAGGGCCGGCAGGGCGGCGGGGGCCCCTCCCCTCCTTCATTGCTTGGTGATGAAATAGCGACCTTCAGAGCAGAATCCATCCTTATCACAACTCTGCAGGTGTGTGCTTTACCTGGAGAATACCTGAGACTCGGCAAATCGGTGTCATGGAAGGGAACCTACCTGTCCTCGGGTGTGTGCTTTACCTGGAGATTACCTGAGACTCGGCAGATCGGTGTCATGGAATGGAACCATCAGACTTCCATCGCCCCAGAATTATAAGGATGATATGTTCTCCAAGACCCACCAGGTTGGGGCTCCTCGTTTGACGTTCCTCGGTTGGTTGACATTCCCCGGTTGGGGTTATTCGATTGGTTGGCACTTCTCAGTTGAGGCTCCTCTGGTTCCTGTCTGGGTGCACTGTACGAGGTCTATGAACCTCTCTTCACCATCAGACTTCCATCTCCCAGAATCCAAGATCCATCAGGCTGGGGCTCTTCTTTTGGCATTCCTCGGTTGGCTGGGACTTTTCAGTTGATTGGGGTTCTTCGGTTGGCTTTCCTCGGTTGGTTGGATTTTCTCGGTTGGGGTTCCTCGGTTGGCTGGGGCTCCTCGTTCGGCAATCTTTGGTTGATTGGCGTTCCTTGGCTGGTTGGGGCTCCTCGGTTGGTTGGCTTTCCTTGGTTGGGGTTCCTCGGTTGGTTGGCTTTCCTTGGTTGGGGTTCCTCGGTTGGTTGGCTTTCCTTGGTTGGGGTTCCTCGGTTGGCTGGGGCTCCTCGTTCGGCAATCTTTGGTTGATTGGCGTTCCTTGGCTGGTTGGGGCTCCTCGGTTGGTTGGCTTTCCTTGGTTGGGGTTCCTCGGTTGGTTGGCTTTCCTTGGTTGGGGTTCCTCGGTTGGTTGGCTTTCCTTGGTTGGGGTTCCTCGGTTGGTTGGCTTTCCTTGGTTGGGGTTCCTCGGTTGGTTGGCTTTCCTTGGTTGGGGCTCCTCTGGTTCCTGTCTGGGAGCTCTGTACGAGGTCTATGATCCTCTCTTCACCATCAGACTTCCATCTCCCAGGGGACACGTTCTCCGAGCTCCACCAGGTGGATGTCTGTCTCTCTTCAGCTTGGAGTCCTTCAAGGGGCTCCTTAGGCCACAGGCAGCCCCGGTTGTGTATATTGAGGGCCTTTTAGTGCTTTGTTGTGACCTGTGTGGGGGAGGGGAATTGTAGACCGGTGTGGAGGGGAGGAGGATTGTAGATCGATGTGGCGGGGGAGATGAATGTAGATCGGTGTGCAGTATAAGGCTGAGGCCCCGGTGTTCAGGACTGGGGCTGTAGACATGGAGGCTTCAGTGGCCCCCAGTGCAGCTTATCTTGCAGGAGGCTGGGGGCATGAGGTCTGGGATGGAGTAAGGGGGGGGGTGGGATCGGGTCCAGAATGGTGTGGGGGGATGGAATTGGGGTCCGGGATGGAGTGTGGATCTGGGATGGGGTGGGGGTCCAGGATGGAGTGGGGGGATGGGATCAGGGTCTGGGATGGAGTGGGGGGATGGGATCGAGGTCCGGGATGGGGTGGGGGGATGGGATCGAGGTCCGGGATGGGGTGGGGGGATGGGAACGAGGTCCGGGATGGGGTGGGGGGATGGGAACGAGGTCCAGGATGGGGTGGGGGGATGGGAACGAGGTCCAGGATGGGGTGGGGCTTGGTGTCTGGGATGGGGTGGGGGATGGTCGGTGATGTTTCCTCTTCCTGACATCTGGATGTAGAATTCCGGAGTCTTGCCTTCCTGATGGCAGCAGTGTGGAGTCTCCGGGGCCGGCGGGGGGCCCCTCCCCTCCTCCATTGCTTGGTGATGAAATAGCGACCTTCAGAGCAGAATCCATCCTTATCACAGCTCTGCAGGTGTGTGCTTTACCTGGAGATTACCTGAGACTCGGCAGATCGGTGTCATGGAAGGGAACCTACCTGTCCTCGGGTGTGTGCTTTACCTGGAGATTACCTGAGACTCGGCAGATCGGTGTCATGGAAGGGAACCTACCTGTCCTCGGGTGTGTGCTTTACCTGGAGATTACCTGAGACTCGGCAGATCGGTGTCATGGAAGGGAACCCACCTGTCCTCAGGTGTGTGCTTTACCTGGAGAATACCTGAGACTCGGCAGATCGGTGTCATGGAAGGGAACCTATCTGTCCTCGGGTGTGTGCTTTACCTGGAGATTACCTGAGACTCGGCAGATCGTTGTCATGGAAGGGAACCTACCTGTCCTCAGGTGTGTGCTTTACCTGGAGAATACCTGAGACTCGGCAGATCGGTGTCATGGAATGGAACCTACCTGTCCTCAGGTGTGTGCTTTACCTGGAGAATACCTGAGACTCGGCAGATCGGTGTCATGGAAGGGAACCTACCTGTCCTCAGGTGTGTACTTTACCTGGAGAATACCTGAGACTC
This sequence comes from Staurois parvus, assembly GCA_951230385.1. Classification (NCBI taxonomy): domain Eukaryota; kingdom Metazoa; phylum Chordata; class Amphibia; order Anura; family Ranidae; genus Staurois; species Staurois parvus. The sequence continues at coordinate 52,678 of CATNWA010019775.1, forward strand.
GGCAGATCGGTGTCATGGAAGGGAACCTACCTGTCCTCGGGTGTGTGCTTTACCTGGAGATTACCTGAGACTCAGCTGATGCAGAATTTAAGAATCCAGATCCACCAGCATCCATGTCATGGAGTGCAGACTCCCCTCCTCTGCTGTGCCAGAGGGGATTGCAGATCGGGGAAGGGTCATGTGATGGTTGATCCCTCCACTCTTTGTATTGGTTTCTTCTTGCCAGGGTGGGGGAAGGGATTGTAGATTGGTGAGGGGATTGTAGATCGGTGTGTGTGGGGGGGTTGGGTTATGTGATGGCGGATCTCTCCACTCTCTGTATTGGTTGGGGTCCTCTAGTTCCTGTCTGGGTGCACTGTACGAGGTCTATGAACCTCTCTTCACTATCGGACTTCCATCTCCAAGATATATAAGGAGGACACGTTCTCCAAGATCCACTAGGTTGGGGCTCCTTGGTTGGTTGGGGTTCTTCGGTTGGATGGGGCTCCTCGGTTGGCGTTCCTCGGTTGGCGTTCCTCAGTTAGGGTTTCTCTGTTGGTTGGTGTTCCTCGGGTTCCTGCCTGAGAACACTGTACGAGGTCTATAAACCTCTCTTCACCTTCAGATTTCCATCTCCCATGTTCTCCAAGATCCACCAGGTTGGGGTTCCTCGGCTGGCTGGGGCCCCTTGGTTGGGCTTTTCAGTTGATTGGGGTTCTTCGATTGGCGGTCCTCATTTGGTTGGGGCTCCTTGGTTGGGCTTTTCAGTTGATTGGGGTTCTTCGATTGGCGGTCCTTGGTTGGTTTGGGCTCCCTGATTGGCGGTCCTTGGTTGGGGTTCCTCGGTTGGCTGGGGGGCTTCTTGGTTAGGGCTTTTCAGTTTGTTGGGGTTCTTCAGTTTGGTGTTCCTCGGTTGGGGCTCCTCTGGTTCCTTCCTGGGAGCACTGTACAAGGTCTGTGATCCTCTCCATACCATCAGACTTCCATCCACAGAATTATAAGGAGGACATGTTCTCCGAGATCCACCAGGTTTGGGCTCCTCCTTTTGGGCTCCTCAAGTTGTTGGCTTTCCTCGGTTAGGGCTCCTCGGTTGGTTGGTGTTCCTTGGTTAGGGCTCCTCGGTTGGTTGGGGTCCTCTGGTTCCTGTCTGGGTGCACTGTAAAGGTCTATGAACCTCTCTTCACCATCAGACTTCCATCTCCCAGAATTATATGGAGGACATGTCCTCCAAGAGCCACCAGGTTGAGGCTCCTCATTTGGCGATCTTCGGTTGGTTGGGGTTCTTTGGTTGGATGGGGCTCCTCAATTGGCGTTCCTCTGTGATTGGGGTTCTGCGGTTGGTTGGCATTCCTCTGGTTCCTGTCTGGGTGCTCTGTACGAGGTCTATGATCCTCTCCTCACCATCAGAGGGGGGGGGGGGGGTCATGTGATGGCTGATCCCTCCACTCTGTATTGGTCTCCTTGCTGGGGTGGGGGAGGGAATTGTAGATTGGTGTGTGTGTGCAGGAGATGGGTCATGTGATGGTGGATCCCTCTACTCTCTGTATTGGTCTCTTGTGGCTGGGGAGGAGATTGTAGATTGGTGTGGAGGGGGGAGGGGTTTGCAGATCGGTGTGGGTGGGGAGGGGCGGCATGTGATGGCGGATCCCTACACTCTCTGTATTGGTCTCCTCTGGCTGGGTGGGGGAGGGGAGGTTGTGGAATGTTGGCCCGGGGCCGGTCTGTCTGCAGGAAGAATCTCTACAAGAAAAACCTGAAATCTTCTTCCTCACCTTTTGTCCTATGACATCATCGCCTGACTCCGCCCCCGGAATGTGCTGGAAATAGAACTGTCAGCCGGTCATGGGACACAGATGGGGGGACTTACCTCTGGTTTGTGGGGGGCCCCGGGACTTGCCTCTGGTTTGTGGGGGGCTCCGGGACTTACCTCCGGTTTGTGGGGGGTTGCTGGGAATATTCTCCCCGCAAAGAAGGAAAACTGGAAAAATCCAAATTCTCTCAGCTCCGCCCACAAATGATGGGATAAGGGGGCTCCCCGCACCTCACCCATGGGATTGTGGGAGAATGCTCAGCTCCCCCCATGACTGACCCGGGATAAGGGGGCTCCCCGCAGCTCCCCCCACAGATCCCCATGACTGACCCGGGATAAGGGGCTCCCCGCAGATCCCCCCACAGATCCCCATGACTGTCCCGGTATAAGGGGGCTCCCCGCAGATCCCGCCCACAGATCCCCATGACTGACCCGGGATAAGGGGGCTCCCCGCAGATCCCCCCACAGATCCCCATGACTGACCCGGGATAAGGGGCTCCCCGCAGATCCCCCCCACAGATCCCCATGACTGACCCGGGATAAGGGGGCTCCCCGCAGATCCCCCCACAGATCCCCATGACTGACCCGGGATAAGGGGGCTCCCCGAAGATCCCCCCCACAGATCCTCATGACTGACCCGGGATAAGGGGGCTCCCCGCAGATCCCCCCCACAGATCCCCATGACTGACCCGGGATAAGGGGGCTCCCCCCACAGATCCCCATGACTGACCCGGGATAAGGGGGCTCCCCGCAGCTCCCCCCACAGATCCCCATGACTGACCCGGGATAAGGGGGCTCCCCGCAGCTCCCCCCACAGATCCCCATGACTGACCCGGGATAAGGGGGCTCCCCGCAGATCCCCCCCACAGATCCCCATGACTGACCCGGGATAAGGGGGTTCCCCGCAGCTCCCCCCACAGATCCCCATGACTGACCCGGGATAAGGGGGCTCCCCGCAGATCCCCCCACAGATCCCCATGACTGACCCGGGATAAGGGGGCTCCCCGCAGATCCCCCCCCACAGATCCCCATGACTGACCCGGTATAAGGGGGCTCCCCGCAGCTCCCCCCACAGATCCCCATGACTGACTCGGGATAAGGGGGCTCCCCGCAGCTCCCCCCACAGATCCCCATGACTGACCCGGGATAAGGGGGCTCCCCGCAGCTCCCCCCACAGATCCCCATGACTGACCCGGGATAAGGGGGCTCCCCGCAGCTCCCCCCACAGATCCCCATGACTGACCCGGGATAAGGGGGCTCCCCGCAGATCCCCCCCCACAGATCCCCATGACTGACCCGGGATAAGGGGGCTCCCCGCAGATCCCCCCACAGATCCCCATGACTGACCCGGGATAAGGGGGCTCCCCGCAGCTCCCCCCACAGATCCCCATGACTGACCCGGGATAAGGGGGCTCCCCGCAGCTCCCCCCACAGATCCCCATGACTGACCCGGGATAAGGGGGCTCCCCGCAGATCCCCCCCACAGATCCCCATGACTGACCCGGGATAAGGGGGCTCCCCGCAGCTCCCCCCACAGATCCCCATGACTGACCCGGGATAAGGGGGCTCCCCGCAGATCCCCCCACAGATCCCCATGACTGACCCGGGATAAGGGGGCTCCCCGCAGATCCCCCCCCACAGATCCCCATGACTGACCCGGTATAAGGGGGCTCCCCGCAGCTCCCCCCACAGATCCCCATGACTGACCCGGGATAAGGGGGCTCCCCGCAGATCCCCCCACAGATCCCCATGACTGACCCGGGATAAGGGGGCTCCCCGCAGCTCCCCCCACAGATCCCCATGACTGACCCGGGATAAGGGGGCTCCCCGCAGCTCCCCCCACAGATCCCCATGACTGACTCGGGATAAGGGGGCTCCCCGCAGCTCCCCCCACAGATCCCCATGACTGACTCGGGATAAGGGGGCTCCCCGCAGCTCCCCCCACAGATCCCCATGACTGACCCGGGATAAGGGGGCTCCCCGCAGCTCCCCCCACAGATCCCCATGACTGACCCGGGATAAGGGGGCTCCCCGCAGCTCCCCCCACAGATCCCCATGACTGACCCGGGATAAGGGGGCTCCCCGCAGATCCCCCCACAGATCCCCATGACTGACCCGGGATAAGGGGGCTCCCCGCAGCTCCCCCCACAGATCCCCATGACTGACCCGGGATAAGGGGGCTCCCCGCAGCTCCCCCCACAGATCCCCATGACTGACCCGGGATAAGGGGGCTCCCCGCAGATCCCCCCCACAGATCCCCATGACTGACCCGGGATAAGGGGGTTCCCCGCAGCTCCCCCCACAGATCCCCATGACTGACCCGGGATAAGGGGGCTCCCCGCAGATCCCCCCACAGATCCCCATGACTGACCCGGGATAAGGGGGCTCCCCGCAGATCCCCCCCCACAGATCCCCATGACTGACCCGGTATAAGGGGGCTCCCCGCAGCTCCCCCCACAGATCCCCATGACTGACTCGGGATAAGGGGGCTCCCCGCAGCTCCCCCCACAGATCCCCATGACTGACCCGGGATAAGGGGGCTCCCCGCAGCTCCCCCCACAGATCCCCATGACTGACCCGGGATAAGGGGGCTCCCCGCAGCTCCCCCCACAGATCCCCATGACTGACCCGGGATAAGGGGGCTCCCCGCAGATCCCCCCCCACAGATCCCCATGACTGACCCGGGATAAGGGGGCTCCCCGCAGCTCCCCCCACAGATCCCCATGACTGACCCGGGATAAGGGGGCTCCCCGCAGCTCCCCCCACAGATCCCCATGACTGACCCGGGATAAGGGGGCTCCCCGCAGATCCCCCCCACAGATCCCCATGACTGACCCGGGATAAGGGGGCTCCCCGCAGCTCCCCCCACAGATCCCCATGACTGACCCGGGATAAGGGGGCTCCCCGCAGATCCCCCCACAGATCCCCATGACTGACCCGGGATAAGGGGGCTCCCCGCAGATCCCCCCCCACAGATCCCCATGACTGACCCGGTATAAGGGGGCTCCCCGCAGCTCCCCCCACAGATCCCCATGACTGACCCGGGATAAGGGGGCTCCCCGCAGATCCCCCCACAGATCCCCATGACTGACCCGGGATAAGGGGGCTCCCCGCAGCTCCCCCCACAGATCCCCATGACTGACCCGGGATAAGGGGGCTCCCCGCAGCTCCCCCCACAGATCCCCATGACTGACTCGGGATAAGGGGGCTCCCCGCAGCTCCCCCCACAGATCCCCATGACTGACCCGGGATAAGGGGGCTCCCCGCAGCTCCCCCCACAGATCCCCATGACTGACCCGGGATAAGGGGGCTCCCCGCAGCTCCCCCCACAGATCCCCATGACTGACCCGGGATAAGGGGGCTCCCCGCAGATCCCCCCCACAGATCCCCATGACTGACCCGGGATAAGGGGGCTCCCCGCAGATCCCCCCACAGATCCCCATGACTGACCCGGGATAAGGGGGCTCCCCGCAGCTCCCCCCACAGATCCCCATGACTGACCCGGGATAAGGGGGCTCCCCGCAGCTCCCCCCACAGATCCCCATGACTGACCCGGGATAAGGGGGCTCCCCGCAGATCCCCTTAACAGATCCCCATGACTGACCCGGTATAAGGGGGCTCCCCGCAGATCCCCCCACAGATCCCCATGACTGACCCGGGATAAGGGGGCTCCCCGCAGATCCCCCCCCACAGATCCCCATGACTGACCCGGTATAAGGGGGCTCCCCGCAGCTCCCCCCACAGATCCCCATGACTGACTCGGGATAAGGGGGCTCCCCGCAGCTCCCCCCACAGATCCCCATGACTGACCCGGGATAAGGGGGCTCCCCGCAGCTCCCCCCACAGATCCCCATGACTGACCCGGGATAAGGGGGCTCCCCGCAGCTCCCCCCACAGATCCCCATGACTGACCCGGGATAAGGGGGCTCCCCGCAGATCCCCCCCACAGATCCCCATGACTGACCCGGGATAAGGGGGTTCCCCGCAGCTCCCCCCACAGATCCCCATGACTGACCCGGGATAAGGGGGCTCCCCGCAGATCCCCCCACAGATCCCCATGACTGACCCGGGATAAGGGGCTCCCCGCAGATCCCCCCCCACAGATCCCCATGACTGACCCGGTATAAGGGGGCTCCCCGCAGCTCCCCCCACAGATCCCCATGACTGACTCGGGATAAGGGGGCTCCCCGCAGCTCCCCCCACAGATCCCCATGACTGACCCGGGATAAGGGGGCTCCCCGCAGCTCCCCCCACAGATCCCCATGACTGACCCGGGATAAGGGGGCTCCCCGCAGCTCCCCCCACAGATCCCCATGACTGACCCGGGATAAGGGGGCTCCCCGCAGATCCCCCCCCACAGATCCCCATGACTGACCCGGGATAAGGGGGCTCCCCGCAGATCCCCCCACAGATCCCCATGACTGACCCGGGATAAGGGGGCTCCCCGCAGCTCCCCCCACAGATCCCCATGACTGACCCGGGATAAGGGGGCTCCCCGCAGCTCCCCCCACAGATCCCCATGACTGACCCGGGATAAGGGGGGCTCCCCGCAGATCCCCCCCACAGATCCCCATGACTGACCCGGGATAAGGGGGCTCCCCGCAGCTCCCCCCACAGATCCCCATGACTGACCCGGGATAAGGGGGCTCCCCGCAGATCCCCCCACAGATCCCCATGACTGACCCGGGATAAGGGGGCTCCCCGCAGATCCCCCCCCACAGATCCCCATGACTGACCCGGTATAAGGGGGCTCCCCGCAGCTCCCCCCACAGATCCCCATGACTGACTCGGGATAAGGGGGCTCCCCGCAGCTCCCCCCACAGATCCCCATGACTGACCCGGGATAAGGGGGCTCCCCGCAGCTCCCCCCACAGATCCCCATGACTGACCCGGGATAAGGGGGCTCCCCGCAGATCCCCCCCACAGATCCCCATGACTGACCCGGGATAAGGGGGCTCCCCGCAGATCCCCCCACAGATCCCCATGACTGACCCGGGATAAGGGGGCTCCCCGCAGCTCCCCCCACAGATCCCCATGACTGACCCGGGATAAGGGGGCTCCCCGCAGCTCCCCCCACAGATCCCCATGACTGACCCGGGATAAGGGGGGCTCCCCGCAGATCCCCTTAACAGATCCCCATGACTGACCCGGTATAAGGGGGCTCCCCGCAGATCCCCCCACAGATCCCCATGACTGACCCGGGATAAGGGGGCTCCCCGCAGATCCCCCCCCACAGATCCCCATGACTGACCCGGTATAAGGGGGCTCCCCGCAGCTCCCCCCACAGATCCCCATGACTGACCCGGGATAAGGGGGCTCCCCGCAGATCCCCCCACAGATCCCCATGACTGACTCGGGATAAGGGGGCTCCCCGCAGCTCCCCCCACAGATCCCCATGACTGACCCGGGATAAGGGGGCTCCCCGCAGATCCCCCCACAGATCCCCATGACTGACTCGGGATAAGGGGGCTCCCCGCAGCTCCCCCCACAGATCCCCATGACTGACCCGGGATAAGGGGGCTCCCCGCAGCTCCCCCCACAGATCCCCATGACTGACCCGGGATAAGGGGGCTCCCCGCAGATCCCCCCCCACAGATCCCCATGACTGACCCGGGATAAGGGGGCTCCCCGCAGATCCCCCCCCACAGATCCCCATGACTGACCCGGTATAAGGGGGCTCCCCGCAGCTCCCCCCCCACAGATCCCCATGACTGACCCGGGATAAGGGGGCTCCCCGCAGCTCCCCCCACAGATCCCCATGACTGACCCGGGATAAGGGGGCTCCCCGCAGCTCCCCCCACAGATCCCCATGACTGACCCGGGATAAGGGGGCTCCCCCCACAGATCCCCATGACTGACCCGGGATAAGGGGGCTCCCCGCAGATCCCCCCCACAGATCCCCATGACTGACCCGGGATAAGGGGGCTCCCCGCAGTCTGAGGGTCCCTATAAGCTCCTCCCACACACATGGCAGCTCTGGTGTCCCCGGCTGAGGAATGGGAAACGATGAAAATCAATTTTTCTTCCTCTTCCAGTAAGTGCCCCCCCTCCCCCCCCCTCACCCTCCCCCGTCTCCTGTGATTGGCAGGTTTGTCTGGTTGTCGCTCAGCCGAGTCCTGAATTCTCCGACAACCCAAACCAGAAAATCCTCCAACTATGAAAACATCGGCCGCTCCACCCGGACCCCCCCCCCGCATTCTGCCATGGTGGGGGGGGGGGGGCATTCCAGGGATGGTTCTATGGGGGGAGGAGTCTATAATGGAACAGTCTGGTGTTGGGGTACAGAGGGGGAGCAGAGGAATTTTGTAGTGCAGAGTCTGGAGGGGCAGTGAGGGGGAGGGGCAGTGAGTCTAGGGGTGGTCAGTGAGGGGGAGGGGCAGTGAGTCTAGGGGTGGTCAGTGAGGGGAGGGGCAGTGAGTCTAGGGGTGGTCAGTGAGGGGGAGGGGCGCTGAGTCTAGGGGTGGTCAGTGAGGGGGAGGGGCAGTGAGTCTAGGGGTGGTCAGTGAGGGGGAGGGGCGCTGAGTCTAGGGGTGGTCAGTGAGGGGGAGGGGCGCTGAGTCTAGGGGTGGTCAGTGAGGGGGAGGGGCGCTGAGTCTAGGAGTGGTCAGTGAGGGGGAGGGGCGCTGAGTCTAGGGGTGGTCAGTGAGGGGGGAGGGGCGCTGAGTCTAGGGGTGGTCAGTGAGGGGGAGGGGCGCTGAGTCTAGGGGTGGTCAGTGAGGGGGAGGGGCGCTGAGTCTAGGGGTGGTCAGTGAGGGGGAGGGGCGCTGAGTCTAGGAGTGGTCAGTGAGGGGGAGGGGCGCTGAGTCTAGGAGTGGTCAGTGAGGGGGAGGGGCGCTGAGTCTAGGGGTGGTCAGTGAGGGGGAGGGGCGCTGAGTCTAGGGATGGTCACTGAGGGGGAGGGGCGCTGAGTCTAGGGGTGGTCAGTGAGGGGGAGGGGCGCTGAGTCTAGGAGTGGTCAGTGAGGGGGAGGGGCGCTGAGTCTAGGAGTGGTCAGTGAGGGGGAGGGCGCTGAGTCTAGGGGTGGTCAGTGAGGGGGAGGGGCGCTGAGTCTAGGGGTGGTCAGTGAGGGGGAGGGGCGCTGAGTCTAGGGGTGGTCAGTGAGGGGGAGGGGCGCTGAGTCTAGGGGTGGTCAGTGAGGGGGAGGGCGCTGAGTCTAGGAGTGGTCAGTGAGGGGGAGGGGCGCTGAGTCTAGGGGTGGTCAGTGAGGGGGAGGGGCGCTGAGTCTAGGGGTGGTCAGTGAGGGGGAGGGGCGCTGAGTCTAGGGGTGGTCAGTGAGGGGGAGGGGTGCTGAGTCTAGGTGTAACGGAACCGACCCAGTCTGCACTGGGGTACTTCCTTTAGGAACACCGACCACCGACACCACCGCTGACACACACCCCACCACCAACACCAATCTTGAAGTAAACCAGGAAGTAGAATAGTTTATGTGAACCCAGATACAAGATATATACACTCGGGGGACAATCCCCCCTCCCTGCACAATGACACGGGGCGGGGCAATCCCCCCTCCCTGCACAATGACACGGGGCGGGGCAATCCCCCCTCCCTGCACAATGACACGGGGCAGGGCAATCCCTCCTCCCTACATAATGGGTCAGGGCGGGGCAATCTACATTTAGTAACAAGACACACCAGCAGACAGTCCCATCAGGAGGGAGGGCTGCTGGAGACACCCCCCCCCCCCCCCCCCCCCCCACCAAGCCAATACACAAACACATACATCCCATAATAGTTTGCTCCCAAGCCAGACACACAATAGAACAATGAGATGCAACCACATGACACCAAACAATCCACAACCCCCCCCCACCTATATTAGGACAGATCCCCCTGTACCCCTAACAGGCACAGGGTGACTTACACATAATAGGGATATGGGGAGCTAAGACAGGGGTCTCCCCACCTCTCCAAAGGGGACTGTGTTCCATGGGCCCCCCCACCCATAGTGAGCTGTGTTCCATGGGCCCCCCCACCCATAGTGAGCTGTGTTCCATGGGCCCCCCACCCAAAGTGAGCTGTGTTCCATGGGCCCCCCACCCAAAGTGAGCTGTGTTCCATGGGCCCCCCACCCAAAGTGAGCTGTGTTCCATGGGCCCCCCCCCACCCAAAGTGAGCTGTGTTCCATGGGCCCCCCCACCCATAGTGAGCTGTGTTCCATGGGCCCCCCACCCATAGTGAGCTGTGTTCCATGGCCCCCCCCACCCAAAGTGAGCCGTGTTCCATGGCCCCCCCCACCCAAAGTGAGCCGTGTTCCATGGGCCCCCCCACCCAAAGTGAGCCATGTTCCATGGGCCCCCCCACCCAAAGTGAGCCGTGCTCCATGGGCCCCCCCACCCAAAGTGAGCCGTGCTCCATGGCCCCCCCCACCCAAAGTGAGCCGTGCTCCATGGGCCCCCCCACCCAAAGTGAGCCATGCTCCATGGCCCCCCCCCCACCCAAAGTGAGCCGTGCTCCATGGGCCCCCCCACCCAAAGTGAGCCGTGCTCCATGGGCCCCCCCACCCAAAGTGAGCCGTGCTCCATGGGCCCCCCCCACCCAAAGTGAGCCGTGCTCCATGGGCCCCCCCACCCAAAGTGAGCCGTGCTCCATGGGCCCCCCCCCACCCAAAGTGAGCCGTGCTCCATGGGCCCCCCCACCCAAAGTGAGCCGTGCTCCATGGGCCCCCCACCCAAAGTGAGCCGTGCTCCATGGGCCCCCCCCACCCAAAGTGAGCCGTGTTCCATGGGCCCCCCCACCCAAAGTCACTCCCGTCAGGGGTGGTCAGTGAGGGGGGGGGGCTCTGAGTCTAGGGGTTAGCAGTATGAGGGGGTGGAGTCTACAGGTGGTGTGCTGATTCGCCGCCCTCTTGGTTCCGCCCCCCTGACCATAGAGGTCCCGGATCTGACTTCTGGGGTGTTTTTTCTTTGAATCTTCTTCAATCTGCAGATCCATCGATATGATTCCCGGTGATCCCGCCATGGAGGTCCTTATCCCGCCACTTCCTGTTGTAGTGTGACCACGCTCTGTGTGCCTCCCTGTTGTCACCCTCATGGTGGAGATCCTCCAGCTTTCTAATTGGTCTGCAGGTGACATCACACTGCTAAGCCCTCCCCCTCCCAGTGCTGCCCATCCCCCGAGGGGATTTTGTTGTACAGTCTGTATAACTACATGTGAGGTCTTTCTTTTGTCTGTCCGGAGTTCCCCTTTAACACAAGTTTCTGTCTTCCCTGCAGGTATCTGATAAGTACAGCTCTCAGCCAATCAGATCTCTTCCCCCGCACATATTCGCCGTGGCCGATCGCACGTACCGCAACCTGCAAGGAAATCCGACAAACTCCTCCGGGAATCAGACCATCGTGATCAGGTGAGCGGAGTTCCCTTTTATTCTGTATGTAATGTGAGAGATGACACCGAATACCACAACCCCCCCCCCCTCACTGAACACTAACCCCCCCCCTTCACTGAACACTAACCCCCCCCCCCCCCTCACTGAACACTGACCCCCCCCCCTCACTGAACACTAACCCCCCCCCCCCTTCACTGAACACTAACCCCCCCCCCTTCACTGAACACTAACCCCCCCCCCTTCACTGAACACTAACCCCCCCCCCTTCACTGAACACTAACCCCCCCCCCCTTCACTGAACACTAACCCCCCCCCCCCCCCTCACTGAACACTAACTCCCCCCCCCCCCCTCACTGAACACTAACTCCCCCCCCCCTCACTGAACACTAACTCCCCCCCCCCCCTCACTGAACACTAACTCCCCCCCCCCTCACTGAACACTAACTCCCCCCCCCCTCACTGAACACTAACTCCCCCCCCCCTCACTGAACACTAACTCCCCCCCCCCCCCTCACTGAACACTAACTCCCCCCCCCCTCACTGAACACTAACTCCCCCCCCCTCACTGAACACTAACTCCCCCCCCCCCTCACTGAACACTAACCCCCCCCCCCCTCACTGAACACTAACTCCCCCCCCCCCTCACTGAACACTAACTCCCCCCCCCCCCCCTCACTGAACACTAACTCCCCCCCCCCCTCACTGAACACTAAACTCCCCCCCCCCCTCACTGAACACTAACTCCCCCCCCCCCTCACTGAACACTAACTCCCCCCCCCCTCACTGAACACTAACTCCCCCCCCCCCTCACTGAACACTAACTCCCCCCCCCCTCACTGAACACTAACTCCCCCCCCCCTCACTGAACACTAACTCCCCCCCCCCTCACTGAACACTAACTCCCCCCCCCCTCACTGAACACTAACTCCCCCCCCCCCTCACTGAACACTAACTCCCCCCCCCCCCTCACTGAACACTAACCCCCCCCCCCTCACTGAACACTAACTCCCCCCCCCCCCTCACTGAACACTAACTCCCCCCCCCCCCTCACTGAACACTAACTCCCCCCCCCTCACTGAACACTAACTCCCCCCCCCTCACTGAACACTAACTCCCCCCCCCCCCACCTCACTGAACACTAACTTCCCCCCCCCCCCCCTCACTGAACACTAACTTCCCCCCCCCCCCTCACTGAACACTAACTCCCCCCCCCCCCCCACTGAACACTAACCCCCCCCCTCCCCGAATACTACCCCCTACAGAGATGGCATCACTGAGCATTACCCCCCAGAGGCGGCCCCCCGAATACTACCCCCCTCTCCCTCCAGAGGTGGCGTCACTGAGCATTACCCCCTGGAAGAGGCATCCCCAAATACCACTCCCCCCCTCCAGGGCGTTACCCAATACCTCCCCCTCCCCTCCCTCTTAGCCAAACACAAATTGACTCCCCAAGGGGGACAGGATCCTCCTTCCATGGGACAACCCCGCCCAGTCCTGACTCAGCCAATCAGGTTTCTATGAATGGCATTTCTTTGTGTTTTCAGTGGTGACAGCGGAGCGGGAAAGACGGAGAGCACCAAACTCCTCCTACGTCACCTGGTGAGGCGGAGCCGAGGAAACAGCCAACTGTGCCAGCAGATCCTACAGGTACCATGAGGGATCCATGGACTGTATGTACCGGAACCGACCCCGACTGCACTGGGGTATTTCTGTTAGACTCCTCCTTCCCTCTCCGAACACAGATCCCAGGACACCACCGCTGACCATACAGGAGGAGACCGCACCAGGCGCTGTGTATGACCTGTTCTGTCGGGGGAGGGCGGAGGTGCCCTTTTATGGTCTGTGGATGGAAGGTGGACTCTGATTGGGGTGTTTTTGTGAAGGATAATTGGATGTTTAATACAGGGGGTGGGTGAGGGGTGTACATATGATGAGTGGTAGCCATCGGGAAGGAGGGAGACACGGGTGGTCCTTGTCCAGAAGATACACCTCTAAGGACTGGAAACACCTTTCCAGTATTTGTGGCTCATTACAGTGAATGTGGTGCCACGTGGCAAATGGAGCTAAACCTGTCGACAGTTGGGAGGGGGATGGGTGGGGGGGGGGGGGTGGTGGATGACGGGGTCTCACTGGTTTAATATGAAGGTCCGTACGTTAATGGAGGAGCCCAGGGTACAGGATGTGTTATCACTGTTGATCTAGAGTGCCACCATCAGTTGTGAGATGGAATTCATGATTCTGTGGTCTGGATGGAATTAATCCGTATTCCTTCGGATGGGTTTCCGGAATTCCTGGGTGATTACAGCTCCTAGAACTTACCCCTCCCAGATACATCCACCAGAATTCCTCCATGTCCTCCTCCCAGATACGGCCACCAGAATTCCTCCATGTCCTCCTCCCAGATACTGCTACCAGAATTACTCCATGTCCTCCTCCCAGATACGTCCACCAGAATTCCTCCATGTCCTCCTCCCAGATACGTCCACCAGAATTCCTCCATGTCCTCCTCCCAGATACGTCCACCAGAATTCCTCCATGTCCTCCTCCCAGATACGTCCACCAGAATTCCTCCATGTCCTCCTCCCAGATACGTCCACCAGAATTCCTCCATGTCCTCCTCCCAGATACATCCACCAGAATTACTCCATGTCCTCCTCCCAGATACGGCCACCAGAATTCCTCCATGTCCTCCTCCCAGATACGGCCACCAGAATTCCTCCATGTCCTCCTCCCAGATACGGCCACCAGAATTCCTCCATGTCCTCCTCCCAGATACGTCCACCAGAATTCCTCCATGTCCTCCTCCCAGATACGTCCACCAGAATTCCTCCATGTCCTCCTCCCAGATACGTCCACCAGAATTCCTCCATGTCCTCCTCCCAGATACGGCCACCAGAATTCCTCCATGTCCTCCTCCCAGATACGGCCACCAGAATTCCTCCATGTCCTCCTCCCAGATACGTCCACCAGAATTCCTCCATGTCCTCCTCCCAGATACGTCCACCAGAATTCCTCCATGTCCTCCTCCCAGATACGTCCACCAGAATTCCTCCATGTCCTCCTCCCAGATACGGCCACCAGAATTCCTCCATGTCCTCCTCCCAGATACGTCCACCAGAATTCCTCCATGTCCTCCTCCCAGATACGGCCACCAGAATTACTCCATGTCCTCCTCCCAGATACGGCCACCAGAATTACTCCATGTCCTCCTCCCAGATACGGCCACCAGAATTACTCCATGTCCTCCTCCCAGATACATCCACCAGAATTCCTCCATGTCCTCCTCCCAGATACGGCCACCAGAATTCCTCCATGTCCTCCTCCCAGATATGGCCACCAGAATTCCTCCATGTCCTCCTCCCAGATACGGCCACCAGAATTCCTCCATGTCCTCCTCCCAGATACGGCCACCAGAATTCCTCCATGTCCTCCTCCCAGATACGGCCACCAGAATTCCTCCATGTCCTCCTCCCAGATACGGCCACCAGAATTCCTCCATGTCCTCCTCCCAGATACGGCCACCAGAATTACTCCATGTCCTCCTCCCAGATACGGCCACCAGAATTACTCCATGTCCTCCTCCCAGATACGGCCACCAGAATTACTCCATGTCCTCCTCCCAGATACGGCCACCAGAATTCCTCCATGTCCTCCTCCCAGATACGGCCACCAGAATTCCTCCATGTCCTCCTCCCAGATACGGCCACCAGAATTACTCCATGTCCTCCTCCCAGATACATCCACCAGAATTCCTCCATGTCCTCCTCCCAGATACGGCCACCAGAATTCCTCCATGTCCTCCTCCCAGATACGGCCACCAGAATTCCTCCATGTCCTCCTCCCAGATACGGCCACCAGAATTCCTCCATGTCCTCCTCCCAGATACGGCCACCAGAATTCCTCCATGTCCTCCTCCCAGATACGGCCACCAGAATTCCTCCATGTCCTCCTCCCAGATACGGCCACCAGAATTCCTCCATGTCCTCCTCCCAGATACGTCCACCAGAATTCCTCCATGTCCTCCGTCCTCTAGGAGGAATATATTTCTCTTGGACCTACTTGGGTGATCGGAATTATTTGATGCCCCCAGAGATCTTCCATCATTCCTCCCGTTTCCTTTGTCGGTGTTCTGCAGGTGAATCCGTTGTTGGAGGCGTTTGGAAACGCACAGACGGTGATGAACCAGAACAGCAGTCGGTTTGGAAAATACATCCAGTTGCGGTTCAGCCAGGGAAATGGTAAGATGTATCTCTGCCTTCCAGAGAACGGCACCTCGGAGGAGGGGCTGGATATTAAGGTGGGAGGAGTCAAGAACTGTGATGTCATACATCCTGCCTGTCATTCAGGTACACAGCTGTTGGCTACATTTCTGGAACTTTTCAGATACTCCAGTGATGGTGGTCAGTGGGAGGAAGAACATGTTGGTCAGTGGGCATGAGAATCTGTTGGTGGGTGGAAGAATCTCACAGTGTCTGATGTCAGAGGGAGGATGAATGTCCCGGAGCTGGAGGTCAGTGGGGGGATAAATGTCCCGGAGCTGGAGGTCAGTGGGGGGATAAATGTCCCGGAGCTGGAGGTCAGTGGGGGGATAAATGTCCCGGTGTTGGAGGTCAGTGGGGGGATAAATGTCCCGGTGTTGGAGGTCAGTGGGGGGATAAATGTCCCGGTGTTGGAGGTCAGCGGGGGGATAAATGTCCCGGTGTTGGAGGTCAGCGGGGGGATAAATGTCCCGGTGTTGGAGGTCAGCGGAGGGATGAATGTCCCGGAGTTGGAGGTCAGCGGGGGGATGAATGTCCCGGCGTTGGAGGTCAGCGGGGGGATGAATGTCCCGGCGTTGGAGGTCAGCGGGAGGATGAATGTCCCGGCGTTGGAGGTCAGCGGGAGGATGAATGTCCCGGCGTTGGAGGTCAGCGGGAGGATGAATGTCCCGGCGTTGGAGGTCAGCGGGAGGATGAATGTCCCGGCGTTGGAGGTCAGCGGGAGGATGAATGTCCCGGCGTTGGAGGTCAGCGGGAGGATGAATGTCCCGGCGTTGGAGGTCAGCGGGAGGATGAATGTCCCGGCGTTGGAGGTCAGCGGGAGGATGAATGTCCCGGCGTTGGAGGTCAGCGGGAGGATGAATGTCCCGGCGTTGGAGGTCAGCGGGAGGATGAATGTCCCGGCGTTGGAGGTCAGCGGGAGGATGAATGTCCCGGCGTTGGAGGTCAGCGGGAGGATGAATGTCCCGGCGTTGGAGGTCAGCGGGAGGATGAATGTCCCGGCGTTGGAGGTCAGCGGGAGGATGAATGTCCCTGCGTTGGAGGTGAGCGGGAGGATGAATGTCCCGGCGTTGGAGGTGAGCGGGAGGATGAATGAAGGTCCCGGCGTTGGAGGTGAGCGGGAGGATGAATGTCCCGGCGTTGGAGGTGAGCGGGAGGATGAATGTCCCCGGCGTTGGAGGTGAGCGGGAGGATGAATGTCCCGGCGTTGGAGTCAGGTGAGGGGAGGATGAATGTCCCGGCGTTGGAGGTGAGCGGGAGGATGAATGTCCCGGCGTTGGAGGTGAGCGGGAGGATGAATGTCCCGGCGTTGGAGGTAAATGAGCGGGGGGATGAATGTCCCGGCGTTGGAGGTGAGCGGGGGGATGAATGTCCCGGCGTTGGAGGTCAGCGTGGGAGGATGAATGTCCCGGCGTTGGAGGTCAGCGGGAGGATGAATGTCCCGGTGTTGTCCTCACCTCCATATTTCATCCTTCGATCAGAGAGTCCTCCACCATTTGTCCCTAAATCAGACAGTTACCACACCCTTCATCCTTGGAGTGGATAATTCCCCCCCCCCCCCCCCCTTCACTCCTCTTTAGATTGGAAAGATCCTTATCCCCTTTCATTCAGCCTTGGAGTGGATAATTCTAGACAGACAGCCCCTCCACGGTTGCTCCTTGAATCACACAATCCCTGCCCCCCTCAATAAAGGTACAGGTCCTCTTTAAGGAGATGAACACATTGTAGAAGTACAGGTCCTTCCTGAGGTGAGGAACTCATTGTAGAGGTACAGGTCCTTCCTGAGGTGAGGAACTCATTGTAGAGGTACAGGTCCTTCTTGAGGTGAGGAACACATTGTAGAGATAAAGGACCTCTTTGAGTTGAGGAACATATTGTAGAGGAACAGGTCCCTGGAAGTGAAGAACAACAAATTATAGAGGTACAGGTTCTTCTTGAGATGAACATACAGTCAGGTCCATAAATATTGGGACATGGACACAATTGTAACATTTTTGGCTCTATACACCACAATGGATATGAAATGAAATGAACAAGATGTGCTTTAACTGCAGACTGTCAGCTTTAATTTCCAAATCAGGTGAACGGTGTAGGAATGACAACAGTTTGCACATGTGCCTCCCACTTGTTAAGGGACCAAAAGTAATGGGACAGAATAATAATCATAAATCACACTTTCACTTTTTAATACTTGGTTACAAATCCTTTGCAGTCAATGACAGCCTGAAGTGTGGAACGCATAGACATCACCAGACGCTGGGTGTCATCCCTGGTGAGGCTCTGCCAGGCCTCTACTGCAACTGTCTTCAGTTCCTGCTTGTTCTTGGGGCATTTTCCCTTCAGTTTTGTCTTCAGCAAGTGAAATGCTCAATCAGATTCAGGTCAGGTGATTGGCCATTGCAGAACATTCCACTTCTTTGGTGTCTTTTGCAGTCTGCTTTGGGTCATTGTCCATCTGCACTGTGAAGCGTCCAATGAGTTGTGAAGCATTTGGCTGAATATGAGCCGATAATATTCCCGAAACACTTCACAATTCATCCGGCTGCTTCTGTCAGCAGTCACATCATCAATAAATACAAGAGAAGCAGTTCCATTGGCAGCCATACATGCCCCCGCCATGACACTACCACCACCATGATCACTGATGAGGTGGTATGCTGAGGACCATGAGCAGTTCCTTCTCCATACTCTTCTCTTCCCATCACTCTGGTACAAGTTGATGTCGGTCTCTCTGTCCATAGGATGTTGTTCCAGAACTGTGAAGGCTTTTTTACATGTCGTTTGGCAAACTCTAATCTGGCCTTCCTGTTTTTGAGGCTCACCAATGGTTTCCATCTTGTGGTGAACCCTCTGTATTCACTCTGGTGAAGTCTTCTCTGATTGGTGACTTTGACACACATACACCTACCTCCTGGAGAGTGTTCTTGATCTGGCCAACTGTTGTGAAGGGTGTTTTCTTCACCAGGGAAAGAATTCTTCGCTCATCCACCACAGTTGTTTTCCGTGGTCTTCCGGGTCTTTTGGTGTTGCTGAGCTCACCGGTGCGTTCCTTCTTTTTAAGATTGTTCCAAACAGTTGTTTTGGCCACGCCTCATGTTTTTGCTATCTCTCTGATGGGTTTGTTTTGTTTTTTCAGCCTAATGATGGCTTCACTGATAGTGACAGCTCTTTGGATCTCATCTTGAGAATTGACAGCAACAGATTCCAAATGCAAATAGCACACTTGGAATGAACTCTGGACCTTTTAGCTGCTCATTGTAATTGGGATAATGAGGGAATAACACACACCTGGCCATGGAACAGCTGAGAAGCCAATTGTCCATTACTTTTGGTCCCTAACAAGTGGGAGGCACCTATGCAAACTGTTGTAATTCCTACACCGTTCACCTGATTTGGATGTAAACACCCTCAAAGCACATCTTGTTCATTTCATTTCAAATCCATTGTGGTGTATAGAGCCAAAAATGTTAGAATTGTGTCGATGTCCCAATATTTATGGACCTGACTGTATTGTAGAGGTACAGGTCCTACTTGAGTTGAGGAACACGTTGTAGAGGTACAGGTCCTCTTTGAGGTGAGGAACACATTGTAGAAGAACAGGTCCTTCTTGAGGTGAGGAACACATTGTAGAAGAACAGGTCCTTCTTGAGGTGAGGAACACGTTGTAGAGGTACAGGTCCTCTTGAGGTGACGAACGCATTCTAGAAGTACAGGTCCTCCTTGAAGTTAGGTACACATTGTAGAGGTACAGGTTCTTCTTGAGGTGAAGAATACATTGTAGAGGTACAGGTCCTTCTTCAGGTGAGGAACACGTTGTAGAGGTACAGGTCCTCTTTGAGGTGAGGAACATGTAGAGGTACAGGTCCTCTTTGAGGTGAGGAACATGTTGTAGAGGAACAGGTCCTCCTTGAGGTAAGGAACATATTGTGGAGGTACAGGTCCTTCTTGAGGTGAAGAACGCATTCTAGAGGTACAGGTCCTCCTTGAGGTTAGGTACACATTGTAGAGGTACAGGTTCTTCTTGAGGTGAAGAATACATTGTACAGGTCCTCTTTGCTGGCTATTTCTGGTGTTCTCTTTGGTCGCTCTTCATTGTGGCTTATTGGTCTCTCTGTTGCAGTGAAGGGAGCGAAGATTAATGAGTATCTCCTGGAGAAATCACGGGTGTCTCACCAAGACTCTGGTGAACGCAACTTCCACGTCTTCTACTACATGCTGTTTGGTTGTCCGGCTGGAGGAGCGGGAAGTGTACGGCCTTCTACAGCCCTCCATGTACAGGTAGGTGAGCAGGTGGGTGCCCCTTGTATGTCTTGTGCTGGGTGGGGGTTGGTACAGGCACAGCAATATTTAGTTTCTGTAAGGGCTGGAAAGATCATTTCATAGGAATAGCGCCATCTAGCGGTGAAATCTGATTCTGGATTTTATTTTTGCCTTAAAGTGGGTGTAACCCTCAGACATGAAAGCTGAACAAAGCACATCCCTCTATAGGGTATCCTTGTCTCAGTCAGAGCACTGAGTGTCATTTCTGTCTGCTGCATCCTTCCTCTGCTATCTGCATGAGTCACTCCTGATGACGTTTTCTGACAGTGGGAGGATCTCCAACACACAGCCTGTGATTGACAGCCTCAGCTCTTGTTCCTGTGTGGAGGGGGGTTTCCCTTCCCTCCAGTCCGTTGTCAGCTTTCCTCAGTGAGCTCTGCAGATTGTAACTTCAGCTCCCCGCCCCCTTTTTTCTGAACTCTCTGACAAGCTGTATAAATTCTGCACTTTAAATGGCTGTAGAGAAGAGAAGGCCACAGATAAACAGGTACAACTTATGTAGGAGGATTTGTCTCATCTCTGTGTATCACCTGAGGCCACTCCCATCACTGGGATATGTGAGGGTCTACAGCCACTTTAAAAATTAGTCATGAAACGTTTTTATGTTTTTCTGTCGTTCTTTGAAGGACACAGGGATTCATAATAGGAATTCAATGGGTTATACTGCCACCTACGGGAGGACTGGACACTAGACGCAAACTGCAGGCCGGACCTAACCCCTCCCACCTTGGCCATGCTTAGTTCAGCTCGGTGTCCTTGGAAGGATGGACGTCTTTGTTTTCAGGACTCTGAGGTTTTCTCCGGTCAGCTGCTCCTGTAGGTCGGATGTTCCAGGTCCTGGAATCTCTCCATCATCCTGGGAGCACAGGCTATCCCAGTCCTAATACATGGAGAGTTCTCTGGGACAGGCCTGAGGTGTCTCTGGAAGTACCCCGGGGGACCAGATTTTACCCCCCCATCCTTGAGGATCTCTGCAGGATCCTTTCCAAGTCCAGAGCCATGGTAGTGCCGGCATGACCCCGTCTCTGAAG
The DNA here is from genome assembly GCA_951230385.1 of Staurois parvus. NCBI lineage: Eukaryota > Metazoa > Chordata > Amphibia > Anura > Ranidae > Staurois > Staurois parvus. The sequence goes on from CATNWA010019775.1 coordinate 73,402, forward strand.
AATGACCCCGTCACCTGGCCGTGACTAGGCTGTGTGTAGTGATTGTTGTGTTTGGGGATCCCTTCGCCGTATTTACCTTGGGGGCCAGGGGGTGTCAGCTGCCATAGCTTGATGAGGAATGAATGAACGGGCTGTGATGTCACACTGAGCGAGGAAGAGGGATGAGGAGTCCAGGATGATCTCTCTTGTGTGGCCATTTTGGATGCGTAGGTTCCCTCCAGGAATGTGGTGGAGGGGGGGGGACGGCCTCATTTGTCAGATGACTCCAGAATGAAGTCCTCCTATAGGACTGGTTCTCAGCACACACATTGACTGGGAAAGGGACAGTCCTTGTTGGGACTCTTGGCTAAATTATCTGTCCCTGCTTCTATTTCTGAACCTTCGGGGTTGTCCTCATCCTTTTGTCTCGCTATGGAGGTGTCTTCCTCCATCATGAAGAAATTTAAGTGGCTGGTGTCTCCCTCCAAGTACACAGACTACACTTCTGGCAGTGGCCCCTCTGGTGCTGGTCCTTAACAAGTCTGTCCTTTTGAAGGATGCTCCCTCTTCTCCGGGTCCCATGGATGAGAGATTGGGATCCCTCTCATGCTTGGTGTATTCCCTGGTGGCTTCTATGTTATTACTGGTTTCATGTGCCCACAGCTTTGGATTCTAGCCACTCGACATCTCGCATCAGCCTCTTATCAGTACATATGTAGAGGGTAATCTGGCTTCATTGCTGGCCCATGGACAGACCTCTGAAAAGTCCCTGCTATGCTTGCCCTTTGTAGAAAACTGTCTTTTCTGTACTTCATGCTACAAACGTATAAATATTGTCTCCATGCGCCAAGAAGATGCATCTCCCTCAGGTGTGGAAGGGTAAGGATCGGGCTCAAATCTGCTTCCTCAAAGTGGTTCTCTTTTCCGGATCCAATTCCCTTCTCTGAGGTTTCTTCTTCCTCTGCATCCTCAAGCCTTGGTTGGCTACTTCTGTGGAATGGTTTTGCCATGTCTTTTTCCTCCAAGGTGGAGGACGTCTGTTGCAGCCCTTTGGAGGTTTTGCATCTCTGCTGTCTGGATTCTGGAGGTGGTTTCTTAAGGACAAAAAAAAATGGAATTTTGTCTCCTGCCTCCACTTCAGACCTTCTGGCGTTTCTACAACATTTTGCAGAACCTATTGAGCACTACGGGGATTGGGTGTCAAGTTCGGAAAGGTTTTGGGATTTTTACTCCGTAGTTTTCATTGGACTCCAATAAGAGAGGGTATTCAATCCATTTTTGGACTTAAAAGCCTTGAATGATTGTGTCCAGTACATTCAGGATGGAATCTGCACATTTGGTCTTGGCCTTCCTTTACCTTGATAGATATGAGGGATTCGTATCTTTTACATCAGTATTTGTCCCTGACATCAGTGTCATCTTTGCTCTTTGTGGTCGGCCTGGTAATAGAGGTATTTCCATCATCAATTCCCTGGACAACCTTCTGTCTTGGTCACTGGACTTGGAGATTCATTACACTGTGAACACTGGAGGAGCTCAGATGGATCCTGAATCTGAAGTCCTTTCTGATTTTGACACTTGGAATATTGGGCCCTCATTCTGAAGACCTTCCTGGCAAGAGTCTTTTATGCTTCAGGAGATGCTGTCCAAGCTCATGTCCGACAGCTCCACTTACTAAGTCCATTCAGTCTCGGTGCTCTGTAAGAATTCTGGCACTGATGGTCTCTTCATTTTAGGCAGTTCCTTTTTCGTCAGTTTCACAAATTGACCAGCATCTTTTCCTTAAAGGACAAATCACTCTCGTAATTGGACAGAGGGATTGAGCTCAGCTGCTTTCCTTGTCTTCCCTGTCTCACAAGCTGGCTTTCCTTTGGCTAAGGAGATTGGAATTGGTTGCAATGTCCTGTAAGCCCTTTTGGGTTCTCCCACAAAAGGTTGTTTTGAAGCTTAGTTCTTTCATTTTTGCCCAAGGTGGCCTCTGTCCTTCATCTAAATGAGGACACTGGGTTGTCCTCCTCGTATCCGGCACCAGTCCAACCCAAGGGACATTTTTCACCATTGCCTAATCTTGTCTATTTGTTTGGAATTATGATTTCTTGTTTTCTCTTACAGATGGGCCCTGGAATGGTTCCTCAAACCTTTAGTCAGCTTTTTGAGGTTCCTTGTGTTCCTGGTAAGACTCCACTAGGGTGGTGAAAACGTCTTGGGTGTTTTGGTGTCAGAACTCTGTTCCTCAGGTCTGTAGGACTAGTTCTCAGTTCATACATTTTCTATGCTTTACCAGGGGAATATTTCAGCCTCTGCTGATGTAAATGTTTCCCTCGAAAGTTTGCATGCAGGTCTGTGAGATGTCCGGTGAGACATCTCTTCTGTGAGACCCGCATGCTGGCAAATGGCTTTCTACTCAAAAATCTCTGCACTCCTCTGGAAATTCCATTAGAGATGTCAGAGGTGCCCCCTCCCCCTTCAAGGGTTACAAATGTTTGGACTGAGGATGATGTTACCGGCATTGAATGAAGTGGTCATCTCCGTGAGCATTGCCACTATGCCAGGATGTGTGGATTAGGAAGAGTGTGAATTGCAGCACCGGGATTGTGTGCTCAGTACCCAACAAGGGAATACCAGCAGTGGGACTGGAATCTCACGGTGTAGAAGGAGCACCTTGGAGATTTCGATGGACATTAATGCATGTTGTATATTTCCACATTTGTTTGATTTTTTTATGCGGTTTTTTTTCACTTTTTATTTCTGAGAATTGGCAAATTTCAGTGATTTAGTTACGGGCGGCAGCACAGCGCAGTTTGTGAGTCGATATGTTTTTTTGGCTGTATGTCCTCTGTATGTGGACTGAAAGGTGCTGAAGGCCTCCCGCCATTACCCCGTCATCCAGACAGCAGAGGTGAGGGATCTTCCCAGCAATGAGTCCTTCCATCCTGGATGTGACCTGGTGGTTGGGTCTACAGATGGACTACAAGCATGTGAGCCCTGCCCCCCCCCCCTCCCCGCAGTGTGAGCCCTGCCCCCCCGCAGTGTGAGCCCTGCCCCGCCCCCTGCAGTGTGAGCCCTGCCCCGCCCCCCTGCAGTGTGAGCCCTGCCCCGCCCCCCCTGCAGTGTGAGCCCTGCCCCCCCCCCCCCCTGCAGTGTGAGCCCTGCCCCCCCCCCCCCCGCAGTGTGGATCGTATGAGGCCCCCAGACTCTGTGCCGGAATGAATTCCTCTTCTCATTGTAGATACATCGGTCAGGGCCACGAGGAGTCGTGTTCGGGGGACTGGGCAGACCGCTACCACACACTGTGCAATGCCATGCGTATGGTCGGCTTCCAGACTCAGGTTGGTAACCATTCCCCCCAGAGATTTCCTCATCGGGGTCCCTGATATGTGGTTGGATGACGTGACAGCGGCGTGGCTCTGGATGATCGGGAGTGAGCTGCCTTCAGAACTGTCCGCTATTTAATGCGCCCGGATAGCTCCACCCATAATCATCCATATGTCATATGAACTCCGCCTTCCCCCATGCAGCATCATTCTGATGTCATCCTCTGTCCCTCCCACAGGAGGAGCTAGACCTGAAGACCATCCTTTCTGGGGTCCTGTCTCTGGGGAACATCCTGTTTGTTGCACAGGACACTGGTGGGGTCACCGTGGATGGCGAGGCCTGCGGGTGGCTGAAAGCTGCTGCGGTAAGCACTTCACGAATGTTGGGGAGATCCAGTGCAATGTATAATACACCGGGGGGGGGGGGGTAGGGGTGTAATATATACGGGGTGGGGGGGAAGGAGAATGGATATGGAGGTTGGGTGGTATAGAGGGGAATGTGATGTGTGGGGAGGGGTGCACAGATGGCATGTAATGTGGGGGTGGGTAGAGGATACAGAGGAGAATTGAGGTTTGGGGGGGATGGAGTGATACAATGTGAGGGGTGGGGGTACAGAGGAGAATTGATACATGGGTTGGGGGATACAGAGGGAGTGTACTTTGGGGGGTACAGAGGAGTGTGATATGTGGGGTGGAGCGTACAGAGAAGAATTGACGTGAGGTTTGGGGGGTACAGAGGGTGTTTTTTCTTGGGGGTGGAGGGTACAGAGAAGAATTGATAAGTGGGTTGGGGGTACAGAGAGTGTGATATGAGGGGTGGGGGAGGGTATGGAGGAGGTGTAACGTGTGGGGGGTTGTGGTGGTACAGAGAAGAATCGAGATTAGATTTGGGGGTACAGAGAGTGATATGAGCGGGGGGGGGGGGGGTGGGGGGTTGTATGGTGGTACAGGGGGTGTATCTGCAGACCCTTCCGGCTAATGCTGCATTTTCTGGTTTTTCAGGGCCAGTTTGGGGTGCAGGAAGAGGACCTCCACAACTGTTTGGTCTGTACCATCTCTGTGATGCGGGGGGAGACGATCCGGAGGTTACACACCCAGCAGCAGGCGGAGGGTAAGAAGTGTCAGCTGGGGGGGGGTAGCATATTTTTTAGACATTCCCACTGGTCTGACCAATAAGTGTGAGGCACCCTGGGATACGGGGAGACAATGTCATTGTGGAAAAGGAGCTCTGCTGGATTATAGCAGGCAGGGGAAAATGTGTATGGGGGGGTGGGGGGCACTCATTGTAGGGGTGTCACTAATGTCCAAGGGTTAGGTCCTGTCTGTGGGGAGCACCACCTCCAGGTAAGCGTGTTCTTAGCTTTGCCCCATTATGGGTACTTCCATAGATTAGGGGAGCACCACGCTGTAGTTGGGTATCTTTGTAGGACATCCTCACCCACCCGGCCCCTTGCTCTATAGGGTAGAGTGCCGATACTCCCATAGGTTTGCATTGCACTGTACATTGGTTCGGGTGGACGTGCACTTACCCTCAGCCATACACAGCAATCATCGGGTAAGTGCACGTCCACCCGAACCAATGTACAGTGCAATGCAAACCTATGGGAGTATCGGCACTCTACCCTACAGAGCAAGGGCCGGTGGGTGAGGAAGTCATGTCCTACAAAGATACCAAACTACAGCGTGGTGCTCCCCTAATCTATGGGAGCACTTACCCTCAGCCATACACAGCAATCATCAGGTAAGTGCACGTCCACCCGAAAAAATGTACAGTGCAATGCAAACCTATGGGGGTATCGGCACTCTACAGAGCAAGGGCCGGGTGGGTGAGGATGTCCTACAAAGATACCCAACTACAGCGCAGTGCTCCCCTAATCTATGGGAGCACTTACCCTCAGCCATACACAGCAATCATCTGGTAAGTGCTCCCATAGATTAGGGGAGCACCACGCTGTAGTTGGGTATCTTTGTAGGACTTCCTCACCCATCCAGTCCTTGCTCTGTAGAGTGCCGATACTCCCATAGGTTTGCATTGCACTGTACATTGGTTCAGGTGGACGTGCACTTACCCGATGATTGCTGTGTATGGCTGAGGTAAGTGCTCCCATAGATTAGGGGAGCACCACGCTGTAGTTGGGTATCTCTGTAGGACTTCCTCACCCATCCAGTCCTTGCTCTGTAGAGTGCCGATACTCCCATAGGTTTGCATTGCACTGTACATTGGTTCAGGTGGACGTGCACTTACCCGATGATTGCTGTGTATGGCTGAGGGTAAGTGCTCCCATAGATTAGGGGAGCACCACGCTGTAGTTGGGTATCTTTGTAGGACATCCTCACCCACCCGGCCCTTGCTCTATAGGGTAGAGTGCCGATACTCCCATAGGTTTGCATTGCACTGTACATTGGTTCAGGTGGACGTGCACTTACCCGATGATTGCTGTGTATGGCTGAGGGTAAGTGCTCCCATAGATTAGGGGGGCACCACGCTGTAGTTGGGTATCTTTGTAGGACATGACTTCCTCACCCATCCAGTCCTTGCTCTATAGGGTAGAGTGCCGATACTCCCATAGGTTTGCATTGCACTGTACATTGGTTCGGGTGGACGTGCACTTACCGATGATTGCTGTGTAGGGCTGAGGGTAAGTGCTCCCATAGATTAAGGGAGCACCATGCTGTAGTTTTTATACCTTGGTAGAGGTGGGGCTTTTTTACTTTGAGTCTGGCTCTCCTCCACCTGAAGCTGACCTTTTCATACAACCCGAATCTATTCATATTCCATAAATCCTGACGGGATAACATGACAGTCCTAACAAAGGTTCACCCAAACCGATAAGTACCATCCGGGGACCAAACATGCCGGGGCTGTAATGTCCACAAGGTGGATTGGTCCCAGTTCATCTCCGAAGGAGAATATGGAGAAGGCCGATATCGTGTCTGATGTCCACCAGATCGTCATTTCATTCTGTATAATGTGATCATCCGGAAATATTGATATCATTAGTAACGAGACACGAGAGCGCCCACTAATGTACAATCATTTATCACGCCCCTCAGACCTTTTGATTGGGTGGGGGTTAGCTCAGTGACACCCTCTAGAGGGTCAACAAAAAGCTGCTGCAGTTGTCAGTGGGCAGCTCTCGGTCTTCCTTCAAATCCATGCCAGAGTGCTAGTAGCCATTTCTGAGGGCCAGTGACTCTCAGGGCCACTAAAGGGGACCTGTCATTTCACTTCTAAGGATGCTTATTAACCGATTGGATGGTGGTTGTCTGTCCAATCCACATATGGCTCCCTGTAATCCTCCAATCACAGACATGTGGATCCAGAGGAACTCATCACCTCATCCTTCTCTTCTCACATAGACGCCAGAGACTCCATCGCCAGAGTTGTCTACTCTCGTATGTTCGGCTGGATTGTCACAAAAGTCAACGAGCTCCTGGCTGGTGATGTGGAACGCGGGGCCAAGTTGCAGGAAATAGGTGAGTGCCATGTCTAGGGGAGGGGCTGAGTGCCATGCCTGGGGCAGGGCTGGCTGGGTGGCTAAGTACCCTGTCTGGGGGGGGAAAGGAGTGCCAGGTCTGTGGGGGAGGTGGTTTGGTGTGGGATGGAGAATTGGACACCAACAGGCAGAAGAATGTTACCCTGCTTTCAGTTTTTCGCTAGTGTAGTAGGAGGAACGGCTCTGATCTGCTGAAAATACATCTTCCAAATTTAGCTTTTTCCTTTTTTTTTTTTTTCCTGTGGATTCTTCATCAGCTTCAATCATGGTTCCTCACTACGTCGCTGCTGGAGCTGGGTGGGGTGTTCCACGCACTCCGTTCTCTTTCCTGCCATTCTGCATGGAGGAAGCACCATCCCTCCGCTTCTCTAGGCTGCATGAAACTCTGGTCTCTTTCAGTTCCCTTTGCCCATCTACACATGAGCACCATCGGCCCAGGTTTGTGAGTACCTGGGACCTTGCCTGGCACTGTGGGCCTAGGTGCATTATCACTCTGTGGGCACAACACTCACATAGACACGGAGCAGACAGCCTGCCATCCGGAACCTGGTCCCCATATACATTATCTCTTCCACCCCCCACCCCTCCATCAGAGACCTCCACACCCACTCAGGAAATTTTGGCCACATGCAGTCAGCCCTACATGGACACTGACTGCAGAGGCCCTGAACTATCTCCAGCACCATCCTGCAGAGTCCATCTCTGCACTTGGAGTCCATCTCTGACCCTTCCGGGTACTTGGATCAGGCCAATCTCTGACCCTTCCGGGTACTTGGATCAGACTTGGATCACCAATCTCTGACCCTTCCGGGTACTTGGATCAGGCCAATCTCTGACCCTTCCGGGTACTTGGATCAGGCCAATCTCTGACCCTTCCGGGTACTTGGATCAGGCCAATCTCTGACCCTTCCGGGTACTTGGATCAGGCCAATCTCTGACCCTTCCGGGTACTTGGATCAGGCCAATCTCTGACCCTTCCGGGTACTTGGATCAGGCCAATCTCTGACCCTTCGGGCACTTGGATCAGGTCAATCTCTGACCCTTCCGGGTACTTGGATCAGGCCAATCTCTGACCCTTCCGGGTACTTGGATCAGGCCAATCTCTGACCCTTCCGGGTACTTGGATCAGGCCAATCTCTGACCCTTCCGGGTACTTGGATCAGGCCAATCTCTGACCCTTCCGGGCACTTGGATCAGGTCAATCTCTGACCCTTCCGGGTACTTGGATGAGGCCAATCTCTGACCCTTCCGGGTACTTGGATGAGGCCAATCTCTGACCCTTCCGGGTACTTGGATGAGGCCAATCTCTGACCCTTCCGGGTACTTGGATGAGGCCAATCTCTGACCCTTCCGGGTACTTGGATCAGGTCAATCTCTGACCCTACCGGGTACTTGGATGAGGCCAATCTCTGACCCTTCCGGGTACTTGGATCAGGCCAATCTCTGACCCTTCCGGGTACTTGGATCAGGCCAATCTCTGACCCCTTCGGGTACTTGGATCAGGCCAATCTCTGACCCTTCCGGGTACTTGGATCAGGCCAATCTCTGACCCTTCCGGGTACTTGGATCAGACCAATCTCTGACCCTTCCGGGTACTTGGATCAGGCCAATCTCTGACCCTTCCGGGTACTTGGATCAGGCCAATCTCTGACCCTTCCGGGTACTTGGATCAGGCCAATCTCTGACCCTTCCGGGTACTTGGATCAGGCCAATCTCTGACCTTCCGGGTACTTGGATCAGGCCAATCTCTGACCCTTCCGGGTACTTGGATCAGGCCAATCTCTGACCCTTCCGGGTACTTGGATCAGGTCAATCTCTGACCCTTCCGGGTACTTGGATGAGGCCAGGCTAGATCCTGTGACCATCTCTGACTCAGATCTTGAGTGGGGACATTCTGTCTCTGAAGAGATTGTTTTTGAGGCACCACAGTCTCCTGCCGTCATCTCAGAATTGTGGCCTTATTGATGCCCTGCATTTAGGGGATGGACCTGCTGTCTCAAGCTCCTACAGCTGGTAAGGTCTTCCTATTGTATCCCCCATATCTATATGGGCTGGATGCCCCCCGAAGGGTCCTGGATCCCACCTGGAGTTGCTTCTAGTGATTTACCTTAACCCGGAACACCAGTAGATGGGGTAGAAGACATATAAACCTTTAAGGATTTTAATTACAGACATCTAAACTCCCTCCTTAAACCCCAGTGTGAACTGGCTGGTTCTGCCCATCTGTTCTGTGTTGACAGTGACATAATGTGTCCACCATGTTTGACTGGGTCCAACCTCTCATTGCGCATGTGGAGCCAATGTCTGGAGCGTTGTGCTTCAGTTGTGATGGCTTATTACAAACTTCTGAACTTGTGTCCTCCGTCTCTTCACACTGTGAGTACCACAGTAGGCCAGAGCATATTCCTGCCTCAACTTGGGAGATTTAGGGAGAGGTTGGTTGAATCCTACCTTCCACCATCCACTTCTGCAGTAGGTGCCCTCAGGGCTTCAGAGCCTGTCCCCCATTCCTCCCATAGAGCTTGAATGCAGAAGTCATCGAACCTCTTGAACAGCCTTTTGCATGACGGTGCACCCCACTTCTATTGGGGGCTGATTGTGTATCCTGGTGAGTCCTTGGGTAGTTGCCTTTCTGACATTCAGGTGCAGAGAGCCCCTTTCTCAGCCACAGGTTAATCCCTTGCTTCTGGGCCCCATCAGGTGCTCTTTAGTAATTCTCCTGTGTTACTCTACTGGGTACTGCGCCTTCCCCGGTCTGTCTGGTTTCTCCACCTTGGGACTCCTTGCTTCAGTCTATATAATGGCTCTGGATCCATCTGGCATCTACTCCTTTTCTCAGGAAGATGCCCTGTCCTTGGGTGATGAAGCCCCTGGTGATACCTGCCATTATCCCTTCAGATGGACTCCTGACAAGGTTTTGTGGGACCAGCTTTGGATAACTACATTTAGTTTCAGTGTCTCCGGGACACACTTGGTACTTTTCAGAGCATCATCCCTCGTGTTTAGTCTTGTGCCATCCTATGAAGAGAATCGACTCTACTGACCCTTGTAGTCTGCACCTTCTCAAAGGGCCCGACAACTGCAAGATCTCTCCATCTCAAGCTTGGCCAGATTTCAGCACTGGCAGATACCTTTCACCGGTGAGCAAAGCAGTGCAGTTTAACTCTTGCTTGAAAGGTTCACACCCTTTGTGCATTTAGGTTACTTGCGATTAGGCAGGGAGTTCACCATTGTTTGAGTGTAGAGGGCAGTTCTCACCTTCTATTTGTTTTCCTGTCCTTTTACAGCCCCCCCCACCTTCTGTTGTCTTGGCCTTGGGTTCTAGAGCAGGCCAACAAACCTGTCTCAATAGGCCAGATAACTCTTCAGGCGACTGTGGTTGTTTCTTCTCCTGTTACCTGGGGAGGAATCCACTTGCAAGTGTACCTCCGTCCCCAGGGCTACTGTCCTGGTTCCTCACAACAAACAGTTACCTCCACATTGGGTGGGATCCTGCCTTGGCAAAGTTTCCTAGTTTGGACTCTGTTGGATACCATCTAGATGTTGCGGTGACTTCACCCTCAGGAAGAAGTGGCCTGGCCCACGTGCTGGACAATGTCACAATATTAGTCTCGCTTGCACTTTCTTTCCTATAGACCTTGCCTTGGAAACTGTCTCTCCTAATCTGGTAGTCTCTTCGCCAAGAGCAGAGGTCTCAGTTCCTATGTTATGGGTGGAGATCATCATAGGAGGTACCTGTGCCCCCCCCTAGATTGTCAGCAGGCCAAAACTCTAATCTCCTGCTGCAGGTACCTTTTGCTGAGGATAGAGTATGCCTGGAGCACTTTGTGGGACCTTTTCATTTGGGAATTATTTTTTTTTTTTTTGGCTAACCCACAACCTCTTCTGAAAGGTAACCAGATGCCGTCCATTGTTCTGTCCTTTAGGTGCATACTGTGGGGAGTTATGAGCTTCTTAGACCCATGTGGTCCAGATTCTTCTGTATTTTTGTAGTAGGTTCTCTCATGGCACCCGCTACTTTCGGGGGTGCCCCAAGTATCTTTTGTCTCCACATTAGATTGTAGGTCTTATTTTCCCTGTTTGTGAATTTGTTCATCTTCCACCAGTTTTTGGTGGGTTCGGTTGATCAAATTCTCCCCTTGGTTGTGTTGATTGGTCCCCTATCTGGTTGGGAACCCCATCTCTTCTGGTTTTAGACTGGGGCATTGGTCCTCCCAAGTGGCTCAGGGCTGCAGACAAGGCCCAGTGCTCTTAGGGAGGCATTTTAGTGGTTCTGTGTTGCCCATCCTTCTTTTGGATGTCTCAAATGTATCTGATGTGCCTTGTTCCTCAATAGATCAGAAAAAAAATAGGATTTTGGTGCTTCCCGTAAAATACATCTGAGTCCATTATGGCCCCATCTCTTACCTTCTGCTCATGTTCCTGGTACTGCTTTGTCACAAAACTGAGGCATGCTGGGTAGAGAAAGTGAAATGCGATATTTGTTTGCCAATGTCCAATCCTCGTGTAGGCGGCAGTATACCCCGAATGTATCTGAATTCCTGTGTTCCTTAATGGAGTCCAAGAAATGGATTTGATGGTAAGTAGGATGTCCCGGCACACACCAGGTACCCCTGTACCCCGACATTTATATCTGTTGGGTGGAAGGTGAGCCATCCTGTGTCTCCTATAAATATATACGATAATGCGGTATTACAGGCGATCGTTCCTCAGGCTGGACACGTGAAGAGTCTTCCTTTTATCTTCTCAGGTATTTTGGACATTTTTGGTTTTGAGAACTTTGCTGTGAATCGCTTTGAGCAATTGTGTATAAACCTGGCCAATGAGCAGCTGCAGAACTTCTTCAACCATGTGAGTCTATAATGATCTGTGCGAATGCGATCCTAAACTAGAGAGGGGTGCAAATCGCAGATTGTAACGGGCCTGTATTGTATCTCAGCACATCTTCCTGATGGAGCAGCAGCATTATCTGCAGGAAGGGATCCAGCAAGATGCCGTCTCCTTTGTCAACACCAGCCGATCTTGGTACGTAGCACCAGTGATGGTCTCCACCAGGAAGAGGTCACATGATGAGTTTTAATACTTTATAAGGTCTTTACTTTCATTCATCTAGTCATGTCATTGGGGTAGACACAGTTGTCGCTGTTTTTATAGACGACCTATGGATGGTTGGGGTGGTGGGCGGTCCTCTGTAGTCAGGGTTGGCCCCCTCTCTGTAGATTATCTATGGATGGTTGGGGTGGTGGGCGGTCCTCTGTTGTCAGAGTTGGCCCCCTCTATGTAGATTATCTATGGATGGTTGGGGTGGTGGGCAGTCGTGGGTGGTCCTCTGTTGTCGGGTTGGCCCCCTCTCTGTAGATGATCTATGGATGATTGGGGTGGTGGGGGCGGTCCTCTGTAGTCAGGGTTGGTGCTCTCTCTATGGATGGTTGGGGTGGTGGGCGGTTCTCTGTAGTCAGGGTTGGTGCTCTCTCTATGGATGGTTGGGGTGGTGGGAGATCCTCTGTTGTCAGGGTTAGCGCTCTCTCTATAGAAGACCTATGGATGGTTGGGGTGGTGGGCGGTCTTCTGTTGTCAGGGTTGGCGCTCTCTCTATGGATGGTTGGGGTGGTGGGCGGTCCTCTGTTGTCGGGGTTTGCGCCCTCTCTATAGAAGACCTATGGATGGTTGGGGTTGTGGGCGGGCCTATGTTGTTATGGTTGGCTCTCTCTCTATGGATGGTTGGTGGTGGTGGGCGGTCCTCTGTTGTCAGGGTTGGTTGGTACTCTCTCTATAGCAGACCTATGGATGGTTGGGGTGGTGGGCGGTCCTCTGTTGTCCAGGTTGGCTCTCTCTCTGTGGATGGTTGGGGTGGTGGACGGTCCTCTGTTGTCAGGGTTTGTGCTCTCTCTATAGCCGACCTATGGATGGTTGGAGTGGTGGGCGTTCCTCTGTTGTCAGGGTTGGTACTCTCTCTATGGATGGTTGGGTGGTGGGCGGTCCTCTGTTGTCAGGGTTGGTGCTCTCTCTATGGATGGATGGTTTGGGGTGGTGGGCGGTCCTCTGTTGTCAGGGTTGGTGCTCTCTATGGATGGTTGGAGTGATGGGCGGTCCTCTGTTGTCAGGGTTGGTGCTCTCTCTATAGCAGACCTATGGATGGTTGGTGTGGTGGGCCGTCCTCTGTTGTCAGGGTTGGTGCTTCTCTCTATGGATGGTTGGTGTGGTGGGCGGTCCTCTGTTGTCAGTCTTGGTGCTCTCTCTATGGATGGTTGGAGTGATGGGCGGTCCTCTGTTGTCAGGGTTGGTGCTCTCTCTATGGATGGTTGGTGTGGTGGGCGGTCCTCTGTTGTCAGGGTTGGCTCTCTCTCTATGGATGGTTGGTGTGGTGGGCGGTCCTCTGTTGTCAGGGTTGGTGCTCTCTCTATGGATGGTTGGAGTGATGGGCGGTCCTCTGTTGTCAGGGTTGGTGCTCTCTCTATGGATGGTTGGGGTGGTGGGCGGTCCTCTGTTGTCAGGGTTGGTGCTCTCTATGGATGGTTGGTGTGTGGTGGGCGGTCCTCTGTTGTCAGGTTGGCTCTCTCTCTATGGATGGTTTGGTTGTGTGGTGGGCGGTCCTATGTTGTCAGGATTGGCTCTCTCTCTATGGATGGTTGGAGTGGTGGGCGGTCCTCTGTAGGACAGGAAAAAGTTCGTTCTCCTGGTTTGCACAGAACGCTCGGTATTAATGTCGCTCTTTTCTCTCTATAAGGACCTTTTTCTGTCCCGGCCGGCCGGCATCCTCTCCATTCTCGATGAGCAGACCTCCTTCCCGCGGGTGAGTGTCATCCACTGCGTCCACCTAGTGATGACCACGGAACCTCCGGTCCCTCCAATGACTGATGACCACGGAACCTCCGGTCCCTCCAATGACTGATGACCCCGGAACCTCCGGGTCCCTCCAGTGACTGGTGACCCCGGAACCTCCGGGTCCCTCCAGTGACTGGTGACCCCGGAACCTCCGGGTCCCTCCAGTGACTGGTGACCCCGGAACCTCCGGGTCCCTCCAGTGACTGTGACCCCGGAACCTCCGGGTCCCTCCAGTGACTGGTGACCCCGGAACATTGCCCTGGACAGGAAATGGTAAATCAGCCATTAAAGAGAACCTGTCCCCTTGGCCCCCGGAACCACAATCGGCCCCCCGTGTCCCCCTCTGATCCCTACACTGAGTGTTGTTCCCTCCCCCCTGCAGCCTCGGATGCCACTTTCCTGGAGAAGCTTTGCATCGAATGTAAAACAAATCCGCACCTGGAACGAGCGCGAGGAAGGGACCCCGGATTCATCATCCACCACTATGCTGGGAAGGTGAGTGAGGGGCCCCTGGGCTGGGAAGGTGAGTGAGGGGCCCCTGGGCTGGGAAGGTGAGTGAGGGGCCCCTGGGCTGGGAAGGTGAGTGAGGGGCCCCTGGGCTGGGAAGGTGAGTGAGGGGCCCCTGGGCTGGGAAGGTGAGTGATGGGCCCCTGGCTGGAAGGTGAGTGATGGGCCCCTGGGCTGGGAAGGTGAGTGAGGGGCCCCTGGGCTGGGAAGGTGAGTGAGGGGCCCCTGGGCTGGGAAGGTGAGTGGAGGAGCCCCTTCGCTGGGAAGGCGAGTGAGGGGCCCCTGGGCTGGAAAGGCGAGTGAGGGGCCCCCGGGCTGGGAAGGCGAGTGAGGGGCCCCCGGGCTGGGAAGGCGAGTGAGGGGCCCCCCGGGCTGGGAAGGCGAGTGAGGGGCCCCCGGGCTGGGAAGGCGAGTGAGGGGCCCCCGGGCTGGGAAGGCGAGTGAGGGGCCCCTTTGCTGGGAAGGCGAGTGGAGGAGCCCCTTTGCTGGGAAGGCGAGTGGAGGAGCCCCTTTGCTGGGAAGGCGAGTGGAGGAGCCCCTTTGCTGGGAAGGTGAGTGGAGGAGCCCCTTTGCTGGGAAGGTGAGTGGAGGAGCCCCTTTGCTGGGAAGGTGAGTGGAGGAGCCCCTTTGCTGGGAAGGTGAGTGGAGGAGCCCCTTTGCTGGGAAGGTGAGTGGAGGAGCCCCTTTGCTGGGAAGGTGAGTGGAGGAGCCCCTTTGCTGGGAAGGTGAGTGGAGGAGCCCCTTTGCTGGGAAGGTGAGTGGAGGAGCCCCTTTGCTGGGAAGGCGAGTGAGGGGCCCCCGGGCTGGGAAGGCGAGTGGAGGGGCCCCTTTGCTGGGAGGTTGAGTGGAGGGGCCCCTTTGCTGGGAGGTTGAGTCTTCCCTGTATGGTGCTGAATTAGCCCCACCCTGTCTTCAGTGTCCCGCCCCTTTGTGACATTATAGACAAGGGGGAGGGGTGCCGGCTGTGTGTCCTCATTGTCCCGATGTCCCCCCAGGTCCAGTACACAGCAGACGGGTTTCTGGAGAAGAACCGAGACACCGTCCCCACCAACATCCAGAACCTCTTCATCAACAGCGCCACCGGGCTACTCGGCCTCCTCTTCGCAGGTAGGTCCTCCACCATCACTGTCTGCAGGTAGGTCCTCCACCATCACTGTCTGTATGAAGGTCCTCCACCATCACTGTCTGCGGGTAGGTCCTCCACCATCACTGTCTGCGGGTAGGTCCTCCACCATCACTGTCTGCGGGTAGGTCCTCCACCATCACTGTCTGCGGGTAGGTCCTCCACCATCACTGTCTGCGGGTAGGTCCTCCACCATCACTGTCTGCGGGTAGGTCATATTCAGGGTTGATCAGATGAAGATGTGAACACACCTGTGCTCATCTCTGCTGCACCCCCACATTCCTGGTGCTGAGGAATGGGCCCTTCACCCTGATATGTGATGAGGACATGGACCTCCCGGTCTGGGTTCAGGAAGGTACCTCTGTGGCCGGGACCTAGGATCCTCCAGCACTGGCATTGGATGGTTTCCTGGACTCCGTTCAGGCTGATCTCAGCCTTTCCTCCAGCATGGCCTCCATGTGGTCTCCAGCGTGGCCTGCAGCGTGGCCTCCCATGTGGCCTGCAGCGTGGCCTGCAGCGTGGCCTCCCATGTGGCCTGCAGCGTGGCCTCCCATGTGGCCTGCAGCGTGGCCTCCCATGTGGCCTGCAGCGTGGCCTCCCATGTGGCCTGCAGCGTGGTCTCCCATGTGGTCTCCACTGCTCCATGAAGGACCTGGAACATATACTGAGACTGCTAGAAGACCACCCCAGGGCCCTTCTGTGCAGACCAGGCTTGATATCCTGGGGGGCCCCTCTATTCTATCCTGGTTCTCAGTCCCTGGTGTTACCGGCATGGCTGGAACCCAAGATTTGGGGACAGAGGGGTCCCTGACATTCCCACCCTTCCAGAAAGATCTTCTATCCCACCTGGAAGTCCCGGTGTGGACACTCTTACATTTCGGAATATGGGGGTTTTCTTTAGTCTCCGGACACCTGGGGGGGGGGGGGTCTCGCCCCCCTCCCCCCCCTTGATTGGTCTCTCTTCCCCCCCGGTTCTGCCTTTAGTTGTAGGTTGGGGTGATTTCTCCTCCTTCCTACCTTGGAGGAACTCTGAGATCTCAGGGAACCCCTGAAAATCATTCAGCTCCCCCCCCCGAACATCGGGCACATTATGAGGCACAGTACATGGGGGGGGGGGCGGAGGGCACATTATAGGGCACAGTACATTGGGGGGGGGGGCGGGGGCGGAGGGCACATTATGGGGCACAGTACATGGGGGGGGGGGGGCGGAGGGCACATTATGGGCACAGTACATGGGGGGGGGGGGCGGGGCGGAGGGCACATTATGGGGCACAGTACATGGGGGGGGGTGGGGTGGAGGGCACATTATGGGGCACAGTACATGGGGGGGGGGGGGGCGGAGGCACATTATGGGGCACAAGGTACATGGGGGGGGGGGGGGGGGGGGCGGGGTGGAGGGAGGGCACATTAGGGGCACAGTACATGGGTGGGGGGCGGGGTGGAGGGCACATTATGGGGTACAGTACATGGGGGGGGGGCCGAAGGGTACATTATGGGGCACAATCTGGTGGTGTGGGTGTCACAGTTGCTCGGGTGTCTGAGGTTGTAGTGGGGTGAAGGATGCTCTGTGTCTGATCTCCTGTTTCCTCTGCAGCCAGTATATCCCGGACAGGAACACTGATGCCGGCACAGAGAGGAAGGGTGAGTGCGAGCAACAGGAGGGCCCCCCATTACCCTAACCCCCCCCCATTACCCTAACCCCCCCCCCCCCCCATTACCCTAACGTTTCCTCCCCCCCCCATTACCCTAACGTTTCTTCTCCCCCCCCCCCATTACCCTAAACGATTTGGACCTTCCCCCCCCCATAACCCTAACGTTTCTTTTCCCCCCCCCCTATTACCCCTAACCTCACCTCCCTCTCCCCCCCCCTCTTTCCTCTTCCCCCCCTTCTCCCTCCTTCCTCTCCCCCCCCCCCCTTCTCCCTCTGTCCTCCCCCCCCCCCCTTCTCCCTCTTTCCTCCCCCCCCCCCCCCCTTCTCCCTCTTATCTCCTTCACCCCCCCCCCCTTCTCCCTCTTTCCTCCCCCCCCCCCTCCTTCTCCCTCTTTCCTCCCCCCCCTCCTTCTCCCCTCTTTCCTCCCCCCCCCCTCCTTCTCCCTCTTTCCTCCCCCCCCCCCTCCTTCTCCCTTTTCCTCCCCTCCCCCCTCCTTCTCCCCCCCCCCCTCCTTTCCATCTTTCACCCCCCCCCCTCCTTCTCCCTCTTTCCCTCCCCCCCCCCCTCCTTCTCCCTCCGTCTTTCCTCTTTCCCCCCCCTCCTTCTCCCTCTTTCCTCCCCCCCCTACCTTCTCCCGCTTTCATCCCCCCCCTTCTCCTCTTTTCCTCCCCCCCCCCTTCTCCTTCTTTGGTTTCCCTCCCTCGCCCCCCCCCCCCTCTCCCCTTCTCCCCTTCGCCCCTGCATCCCCCCCCCCCTCCTTCTCCCCCCCCCTCCTCCTTCTCCTTTCCCTCCCCCGCCCCCCCTCCTTCTCTTTTTCCTCTTTCCTTCCTTCCCCCCCCTCCTTCTCCCTCTTCCTCCCCATCTCCCTTTCTCCCTCTCCCTTCCTCCCCCCCCCCCCTCGTCCCTTCTTCTCGCTCTTCCCCCCCCCCCTCCCTTCTTCCCCCCCCTCCCTCTTTCCTCCCCCCCCCCCTCCTTCTCCCCCTCTTTTCTCCCTCCCCCCTCTTTCCTTCCCCCCCTTTCGATCCCCCCCCCCCCTCCCTTCTTTCCCTTCTCGCTCCTCCCCCCCCTTCTCCGCTCCCACCCCCCTCTTTCCTCCCCCCCCTCTCCCCTTCTCGCTCCCCCCCCCCCCCCCCCCCCCCTCTCCCTTCCTCGCTCCCCCCCCCCCCCTCTCCCTTCTCGCTCCCCCCCCTCCCTCTCCCTTCTAGAGCTCCCCCCCTCCCTCTCCCGTCTCGCTCCTCCCCCCTCCCTTCTCGCTCCCCCCCCTCTCCCTTCTCGCTCCTTCTTGTCGCCCCCCTCCATGGACATTTCTCGCTCCCCCCCCCCCCTCCCTTCTCGCTCACCCCGCCCCCCCCTCCCCTTCTCGCTCCCCCCCCCCCACCCTCCCCAGTCCTTCTCCCACCCCCCCCCCTCTCCCTTCTCGCTCCCCGCCCCCCCCCCCCCTGTGCCCCCCCCCCCTTCTCGCTCCCGCCCCCCCCCCCCCCCCCCCCTCTCCCTCCCCATCCTCGCTCCCCCCCCCCTCCTCCCTTCTCGCTCCCCCCCCTCCCCCTCGCTCCCCCCCCCCACCCCTCCCTTCTCGCTCCCCCGCCCCCTCTCCCTTCTTCTCGCTCCCCTCTCCCCCGCCCCCCCCTCTCCCTTCTTTCGCTCCCCCCCCCCCCCCTCCCTCCCTACCCCCCCCCCCTCGTCGCTCCCCCCCCTCCCCCTCTCCCTTCTTCGCTCCCCCCCCCCCTCTCCCTTCTCGCGCCCCCCCCCCTTCCCTCTCGCCCCCCCCCCCCTCTCACCTTCTCTCCTTCTCCCCCCCCCCCCTCTCCCTTCTCGCTCCCCCCCCCCCCCCTCTCCCTCGTCTTCGCTTCCGCGGCCCCCATCTCCCTTCTCGCTCCCCCCCCCCCCCCCCCCCCCCCCCCCCCTCTCCCTTCTCGCTCCCCCCCCCCCTCCCTTCTCGCTCCCCCCCCCCCCCTTCTCGCTCCCCCCCCCTCTCCCTTCCCTCCCCTCACCCCCCCCGCTCCCTTCCCCCCCCCCGCCCTCTCCCTTCCCCCCCCCCTCCCTTCTCTCGCATCCCCCCCCCCCCCCCCTCCCTTCTCGATCCCTCCCCCCCCCTCCCCCCCTCCTCTCTTCGCCTTCCGCCCCCCCCCCCTCCCTCTCACCTTCTCGCTCCCCCCCCCCCCCCGCCCCTCGCTCCCCCCCCTCCCTTCTCCTCCCGCCCCCCCCCCGCCCCCTCCCTTCTCGCTCCCCCCCCCCCCCTCCCTTCTCGCTCCCCCCCCCCTCACATCCCTTCCCCCCCCCCCCTCTCCCCCCCCCCCCTCTCCCTTCTCGCCCCCCCCCCCCCCCCCTCCCCTTCTCGCCCCCCCCCCCCCCCCCCCCCTTCTCGCCCCCACCCCCCTCTCCCTTCTCGCGCCCCCCCCCCCTCACCCTTCTCGCTCCCCACCCCCCCCCCTCTCCCTTCTCGCTCCCCACCCCCCCCTTCTCCTCCAGCCCCCCCACCCCCTCCCCCCCCCCCCCCCCTCATCTCGCCCTTCTCGCTCCCCCCCACCCCCCTCCCTCTCGTCCGCCCCCCCCCCTACCTCCCTCTTCCGCCCCCCCCCCCCCCTCCCTCGCCCCCCCCCCCCTCTCCCATCGCTCCCCCCCCCCCTCTCCCTGCATCACTCTCCTCCCCCCCCCCCCCCCCCCTCCCCTCCTCTCGCTCCCCCCCCCCCCCCCACCTCCCCCCTCCCCCCCCCCCCCACCCCCCCTTCCCCCTCCCCCCCCCCCCCCCCTCTCCCCCCCGCTCCCCCCCCCCCCCCCCCCCCCCCGCCCCTTCCCCACCCCCCCCCTCCCCCCCCCATCCCCCCCCCCTCCCTCCCCCTCCCCCGCCCCCCTCCCGCCCTTAAGCTTCCCCTCGCGTCCCCGCCCCCCCCCCCCCCCCCCGCTCACCCTTCTCGCTCCCCCCTCCCCCCCCCCCCCTCCCTGATCCCTCGCATCCGAGCCCCCGCACCCCCCTCCCCGTTTGCGCTCCCCATCCCCCCCCCCACTGCATGCCCTTCTACCGCTCCCCCCCCCCGTCCCCTCTCCCGTCACCCCTCCCGCCGTCCCCCCCCCCCCCCCCCCCTCCCCTCCCCCCCCTCTTCCGCTCCCCACCCGCCCCACCCCCCCCCCCGTCCCCCTCCCCTCGCTCCCCTCCCCCCCTTCCCCCCCCCCCCGCCCTCCTAACCCTCGCCTCCCCCCCCCCCCCCCTCCCCCTCCATCCCCCACTCGACCCCCCCCCCCCCCCCCTCCCCCTCCTCGCCCGCCCCCCCCCCCCCACCCCCCCCCCCCCTCCCCTCCCCACCCTCCCCTCCCCCCTCCCCCCCCCCCCCCCCCTCCCCCCGCCCCCCCCCCCCTCCCTTCCCGCTCCCTCCCCCCCCTCCTCCCCCCCCCCCTCCCCCCCACCGCCCCCCCCCCCCCCCCCTCCCTTCTCGCTCCCTCCCCCCCCCTCCCCCCCCTTCTCGCTCCCCCCCCCCCCCCCTACCTTCCCTTCCCCTCCCCCCCCCTTCCCCCCCCTTCTCGCTCCCCCCCACCTCCCTCTCCCTACTCGCTCCCCCCCCCTCCTTCCTTCCCCACGCCCCCCCCCTCACCCCTCCCTTCTCGCTCCCCCCCCCTCCCCTCCCTTCTCGCCCACCCCCTCCCTCGTCCCTCTCCTCCCTCCTCCCCCCCTCCCCTCTCCCTTCTCCTCCCCCCCCCCTCTCCTCGAGTCCCCTTCTTCTGGCTCCTACTCGCCCCCTCTCCTCCCTCTCCCCCTCGCTCCCCCCACCCTCCCTCTCCCTTCCTCGCTTCCCCCCCCCTAGCCCTCATCCCTTCCTCGCGTCCCCCCTATCCACCCCCCTTCCTCCCCCCCTCATCCCCCCCTCCTCCCTCCCGTCTCCCTCGGCCCTCCCCCTTTCCCCCCCTCACCCCCCTTCTCCCCCCCTCCTCCCCCCTTGTTCCCCCTTCATCCCCACTTGTCCCCTTTTTGTGTTTCCTGACCTGCAATTAGGTGTATGCTGCCCTGTACCAGGCCCCCCCCCCTCATTGGTCTAACTCTGCCCAGCCTCCCCTGTATATTGTGTGTTCCTGGTTCCCTCCAGGAGACGTCATCAGCTCGTGCATAATGTTCCGTGGGAGCCGCAAATTCCGGGTGATTTGGGGGGTTTCGATCCCCATCAGTCCTTCATCCCATCCCCCCATTCCTCCTCCATCTTTCCTCCTCCCTTCCCCCATCCTCCCCTCCATCCTCCCCCCTCCTCCCTTCCCCCATCCTCCCCCATCCTCCCCTCCTCCTCCCTTCCCCCATCCCTCCCCTCCTCCTCCCTTCCCCATAAAACCCATCGCCCCCTCCTCCTCCCTTCCCCTGCCCTCGGCCCTCCTCCTCCCCCATCCTCCCCCTCATCCTGCCCTCCTCCTCCCCCATCCTCCCCTCATCCTCCCCACCCATCCTCCCCTCATTCCTGCCCTCCTACTCTCCACCCCATCCTCCCCTCAAGCCCTCATCCTGCCCTCCTCCTCCCCCATCCTCCCCCATCCTGCCTCCTCCACATCCCCCATCCTCCCTCATCCTGCCCTCCTCCTCCCCCTCCTCACACTCCTCCTCCCCCTCCTCTACCACCTCCTCCTCCTCCTCCCCTCCTCCTCCTCCCCCGCTCCTCCTACTCCGCCCCCTCCTCCCCCATCCCTCCCTCTCCTCTCCTCCTCCCCTCCTCATCCCCTCCTCCCCTCCTAAACCTCCTCATCCCCATCCTCCCCTCCCTCCTCCTCCTGCCCCCCCGCTCCTCCTCCTCCTCCTCCCACCCATCCTCTCCCTCCATCCTCCCCTCCCCCATCCTCCTCCTCCCCCATCCTCTCCACCTCCTTCCTCCTCCCCCATCCGCCCCCCTCCTCTCCTCCTCCCCAGCCTCGTCCTCCTCCTCCTCCTCCCCCATCCTCTCCTCCCCATCCTCCTCCTCCCCCCCATCCTCTCCTCCTCCATCCTGCCTCCCCCATCCTCCCCTCCTCCTCCTCCTCCTCCTCCCCCTCCCCTCCCTCTCCTCCCCCCCTCCCGCCTACTCCTCCCCCTCCTCCTCCTCCCCTCCCTCCCCCATCCTCCTCCTTCCGCCTCCCCCATCATCCTTCCATCCCTCCCCCATCCTTCCTTCCTCCTCTCTGCTGCCATACACAAGACGATACTAACCAGATTTGAAGTAATCCAGGAGGTAGACTAGTTTTATTTGAACACAGATACAAGATATATACACTCAGGGGACAATCACCCCTCCCTGCATAATGACACAGTGGCGGGACAATCTCCCCTCCCTGCATAATGACATCGGGCGCGGACAATCCCCCCGCCCCGCATAATGACACGGGGCGGGGCAATCCCCCCTCGCCCTGCAATAATGACACAGGGCGGGCAATCCCCCCTCCCTGCATAATGACACAGGGTGGGGGCAATCTACATTTAGTAACAAGAGACACACCAACAGACATGTCCCATCAGGAGGAAGGCTGCTGGAGACACCCCCCCCCCCACCAAGCCAATACACATAAACATACATCCCATAATAGTTTGCTCCCAAGGCCAGACACTCAATATAACAATGGGATGGAACCACCAATGACACCAAACAATCCACAACCCCCCCCCCCCCCCCCCCCCCCCCCAATATTAGGACTGGATCCCCCTGTAACCCCTAACAGGCACAGGGTGACTTACACATAAGAGGGATATGGGGAGCTGAGACAGGGTTCTCCCCACCTCTCCAAAGTGAGCTGTGTTCCATGGGCCCCCCACCCAAAGTGAGCTGTGTTCCATGGGTCCCCCACCCAAAGTCACTACTGTTACATATCTCCCCTTTCAGCAGGAGACTAACGCAGGAGGAAACCCCAGACAGATGGACTCTGAAGTTAGTCTGTACTTCCAGTCCCCCAATGCCGGCACCCACACAGGACCCCAAACAAATGGTCCCACACAAAGCATTCCTCACCCAGCCAACCTCTGCCTCTCTCCGTAGAACATACCCGCCGCTGGGGAGAAGTACGGACTGGTCCTTCTCCCCTGAAGTCCTCTCAGCCACTGGGGAGAAGAGAGGATGGCTGGGCCGACTCCATCATGCGGTGGGGGATCTAGGCCGACTCCATCATGCGTGGGGGATCTGGGCCGACTCCATCATGCGGTGGGGGATCTGGGCCGACTCCATCATGCGTGGTGGGGGATCTGGGCCGACTCCATCATGCGGTGGGGATCTAGGCCGACTCCATCATGTGGTGGGGGATCTGGGCTGACTCCATCATGCGGTGGGGGATCTGGGCTGACTCCATCATGCGGTGGGGGATTTTGGCCGCTCCATCATGCTGTGGGGGATCTGGGCCGACTCCATCATGCTGTGGGGGATCTATGCCGACTCCCATCATGCGGTGGGGGATCTGGGCCGACTACCCAGCATCCCTGGGGTATCCAGGTGGTGACTGTAGTTCTCCTCCACTTTGACTTGATGGACACCCCCAGTGTTTGCAAAGTAAGGCTGACCTCCTCCTGTCCCAATGCTGGACCCTTTTCTGGGGGTTGTGTCAGTGGAGACCGAAGTCCCATCCATGGATCAGCTCAAGCTGCCGTTGTGAGGTGCCGATTGCATCCTCTTCCTGTAGCTCCTGCGGTGCTGATTGTTGTGGGCAGAGGTCAACCACGCCATGTCCTGTTGCCGGCTCTTCTGCTGGAGGCGTGCCGGCTGGTTCCTCCTCAGCAGAAAAGTCTATCAGATCCCCAGTCTCTGGAACTGGTGTCTGTGGATAGGGGTTCACCATCTCCTGTCCGTGGAACCCAGAAGATGTTACCAGTGCTGGGCAGAGGTCAGTAATGTTTGGCTCTGTTGCCAGCTCTTCTGCAGGAGGCTCACCGGCTGGTTCCTCCTCAGCAGAGAAGTCAATCAGATTCCCATCTCTCTGGAATTTCCACTGCCTATTCTTGGGCATGCTGCTGAACATGTTTTAGCAGTTGCCTGTATGCCCTTTCCAATATGCAGTTCTTCCTTCAGCAGGTATTCCAAATTCTGGTTCAAGCTCTGAGACCCCTGTGAGACCGAACATAGCCTCTCTGTCTTCTCGCAGGTCCTCCAGGGTAGGTTCTCCTTCATCACCAAACACAAAATGATCTCTAAGGCTCTCCCACAGCAATCCAGGGCCACCAAAGTCATGTCCCTCCAGAGAGCATTCTGTTGTCACCCCTAAATATTTCTGCTCTTGCGTACCATTGCAGACCCCGATATCGGTTGTCCAGCTCTATCTCCTGCTGGACCAGCCTGTCCAACTCAGTCACCCATTGCTCCTGGGGTCGATGTCCCAGGAATGGCATCCGTAACTTCCGATGGTCCCTGGCCCGTTCCCCTGGGTTGGATAGCACTTGTCCTTGTCCATACCAGCAACCTGGAGGGCTCCTCTCCAAAGCACCTCCCAAATCCGCTGCCTGAGCTCCAGGTACTGATCCGTAGACACAGTCCTGGGGTATGGTGCAAGAACGATCCGCAGCAACCCTGGGAACTCTGATGCCAGGTCCATATCTCCACTGGGGTGACCGACGTCTCCCTTTCCTGATCTTGAATCCCGGAGGTGGTTTGCATGTGTTCATAGCTTGGACCCCGACTGCACTCGGGTATTTCTGTTATAATACCGCTTCCCTGTCCGAACACAGATCCACGGACACCACCGCTGACCATACAGGACTAGAGACCACCAGATTTGCAGTAAACCAGAAAGTAGACTAGTTTATTTGAACACCAGAGATACAAGATATATACACTCGGGGGGGGGGGGGGGCAATCCCCCCTCCCTGCATAATGACACAGGGCGGGGCAATCCCCCCTCCCTGCATAATGACACAGGGCGGGGCAATCTACATTTCGTAACGAGACACACCAGCAGACAGTCCCATCAGGAGGGAGGGCTGCTGGAGACCTTCCTCCCCATCCCTCATCTTCCTCCCCATCCCTCATCTTCCTCCCCATCCCTCATCTTCCTCCCCATCCCTCATCTTCCTCCCCATCCCCTCATCTTCCTCCCCATCCTTCCTCCTCATCCTCCCCATCCTTCCTCCTCATCCTCCCCATTCCCCATTCCCCATCCTTCCTCCTCATCCTCCTCCCTTTCCCCATCCTTCCTCCTCAATCCTCCCCTTCCTGATCCCCCATCCTCCCCTTCCTGATCCCCCATCCTCCCTTCCTGATCCCCCTTCCCTCCCCTTCCTGATCCCCCATCCTCCCCTTCCTGATCCCCCATCCTCCTCTTCCCTGATCCCCCATCCTCCTCTCCTCCTCAATCCTCCCTCTTCCCTCCTCCTCAATCCTCCCTCTTCCCTCCTCCTCAATCCTCCCTCTTCCCTCCTCCTCAATCCTCCCTCTTCCCTCCTCCTCAATCCTCCCTCTTCCCTCCTCCTCAATCCTCCCCTCTTCCCTCCCTCCTCAATCCTCCCTCTTCCCTCCTCCTCAATCCCTCCCTCTTCCCTCCTCCTCAATCCTCCCTCCCCAATCCTCCCTCTTCCCTCCTCCTCCCTCCTCAATCCTCCCTCTTCCCCTCCTCCTCCCTCTTCCATCCTCCTCCCTCTTCCCTCCTCCTCCCTCTTCCCTCTCCTCCCCTCTTCCCCCCATCCCCTTCCTTTCTTCCTTCCGTGCAGTGGGGGTCTCTTGGTGCAGTGGGCGGGGTCTCTCTTGGTGCAGTGGGCGGGATCTCATCTTGCCCTCTCCGATCTCCTTAGCGCTCTCTGGGTATTCTGACAGAGAAGATATCAGGGCGGGTCAGTGCAGTGGGTGGGGTCTCTTGGTGTAGTGGGTGTGTCAGTGGGTGGGATTTCACCTTGCTCTCTCTGGTCTCCCTAGCGCTCTCTGGGTATTCTGATGGAGATGATGTCGGGGTGGGTCAGTGCAGTGGGTGGGGGGGGTCTATTGGCACAGTGGGCGGGATCTCACCTTGCCCTCTCTGGTCTCCCTAGCGCTCTCTGGGGTTCTGATGGAGAAGATGTCGGGGGTGGGTCAGTGCAGTGCGGGGAGTCTCACCTTGCCCTCTCTGGGTATTCTGATGGAGAAGATGTTGGGGTGGGTCAGTGCAGTGGGCGGGGTCTCTTGGCGCAGTGGGCAGGGTCTAATGGCACAGTGTGTGGAGTCTCACCTTGCCCTCTCTGGTCTCCCTAGCGCTCTCTGGGTATTCTGATGGAGAAGTGGATGTCGGGGGGGGGTCAGTGGCAGTGGGCGGAGTCTCACCTTGCCCTCTCTGGTCTCCCTAGTGCTCTCTGGGTATTCTGATGGAGAAGATGTCGGGGTGGGTCAGTGCAGTGGGCGGGGTCTCTTGGCGCAGTGGGCAGGGTCTAATGGCACAGTGGGTGGAGTCTCACCTTGCCCTCTCTGGTCTCCCTAGCGCTCTGGGTATTCTGATGGAGAAGATGTCGGGGTGGATCAGTGCAGTGGGCGGGGTCTATTGGCACAGTGGGGTGGGCGAGTCTCACCTTGCCCTCTCTGGTCTCCCTAGCGCTCTCTGGGTATTCTGATGGAGAAGATGTCGGGGTGGATCAGTGCAGTGGACGGGGTCTATTGCACAGTGGGCGGAGTCTCACCTTGCCCTCTCTGGTCTCCCTAGCGCTCTCTGGGTGTTCTGATGGAGAAGATGTCGGGGTGGGTCAGTGCAGTGGGCGGGGTCTATTGGCACAGTGGGCGGAGTCTCACCTTGCCCTCTCTGGTCTCTCTAGCGCTCTCTGGGTATTCTGATGGAGAAGATGTCGGGTGGGTCAGTGCAGTGGGCGGGGTCATTGGCACAGTGGGCGGAGTCTCACCTTGCCCTCTCTGGTCTCCCTAGCGCTCTCTGGGTGTTCTGATGGAGAAGATGTCGGGGTGGGTCAGTGCAGTGGGCGGGTTCTATTGGCACAGTGGGCGGGGGTCTCACCTTGCCCTCTCTGGTCTCTCTAGCGCTCTCTGGGTATTCTGATGGAGAAGATGTATGCCGCCTCGCCACACTTTATTCGTTGCATCAAACCCAACAATGAGAAGCTGCCTGGAGTCTTCCATCCGAGGAGGTGCTGAGACAGGTGAGAGGGGCTGTGCTAAGGTGGGGGGAAGGGAGCCTGAACGTAATGGGGGTGTTCTCCTGCCCCATGTGGTACCTCTGCAGGTGACAACATGGAATGACAGACCACGGAGGTGCCGGTGTGCGGGAGGTACGGGACCGGTGGGGGGGGGGCGGTAAGTGTGTGTGCGGGAGGTACGGGACCGGTGGGGGGCGGTAAGTGTGTGTGCGGGAGGTACGGGACCGGTGGGGGGCGGTAGATGTGTGCGGGAGGTACGGGACCGGTGGGGGGCGGTAGGATGTGTGCGGGAGGTACGGGACCGGTGGGGGGCGGTAGGTAAGTGTGTGCGGGAGGTACGGGACCGGTGGGGGGCGGTAGGTGTGTGCGGGAGGTACGGGACCGGTGGGGGGCGGTAGGTGTGTGCGCGGGAGGTACGGGACCGGTGGGGGGCGGTAGGTGTGCGCGGGAGGTACGGGACCGGTGGGGGGCGGTAGGTGTGTGCGGGAGGTACGGGACCGGTGGGGGGGGGCGGTAGGTGTGCGCGGGAGGTACGGGACCGGTGGGGGGCGGTAGGTGTGTGCGGGAGGTACGGGACCGGTGGGGGGCGGTAGGTGTGCGCGGGAGGTACGGGACCGGTGGGGGGGCGGTAGGTGTGTGTACGGGACCGGGTGGGGGGCGGTAGGTGTGTACGGGACCGGTGGGGGGCGGTAGGTAGGTGCGCGGGAGGTACGGGACCGGTGGGGGCGGTAGGTGTGTGCGGGAGGTACGGGACCGGTGGGGGGCGGGTGTGCGCGTGAGGTACGGGACCGGTGGGGGGCGGTAGGTGTGTGCGCGGGAGGTACGGGACCGGTGGGGGGCGGTAGGTGTGTGCGGTGAAATCAGCATCGATTGGTGTCGAGATCAAGTCAGTCACGCCGGCTGAGGTTCCACATCCACAAAGGTCCACGAGAAGGTCAGAAGATGAGCTGCTTCATTCATGGGAGGAGCAGAGCAGCTGGTCAGGTGAGGGGGGAGGGGCTCAGCCAGGTGAAGGGGGAGGGGCTCAGCTAAGTAGGGGTGGAGAACTAGTTGTCCTCTCTGCACCTCACTGTCCTCGAAGAATGCCCCCTTTCCCCAAGGTGCAGAAAGACTGCAGAGTCCCCCTCCTCCCATGTGGGGCCGGTGATTTTGTCACCCCCCCTCCCATGTGGGGCCGGTTGGTTTTTGTCCCCCCCCTCCCACGTGGGGCCGGTGGTTTTGTCCCCCCCCTCCCACGTGGGGCCGGTGGTTTTGTCACCCCCCCCCCCCCCTCCCACGTGGGGCCGGTGGTTTTGTCCCCCCCCTCCCACGTGGGGCCGTGGTTTTGTCCCCCCCCCCCCCACACGTGGGGCCGGTGGTTTTGTCCCCCCCCCCCCCCTCCCACGTGGGGCCGGTGGTTTTGTCCCCCCCCCCTCCCACGTGGGGCCGGTGGTTTTGTCCCCCCCCCTCCCACGTGGGGCCGGTGGTTTTGTCCCCCCCCCTCCCACGTGGGGGCCGGTGGTTTTGTCCCCCCCCCCCACGTGGGGCCGGTGGTTTTGTCCCCCCTCCACTCCCACGTGGGGCCGGTGGCTTTGTCCCCCCTCCACTCCCACGTGGGGCCGGTGGTTTTGTCCCCCCTCCACTCCCACGTGGGCCGGTGGTTTTGTCCCCCCTCCACTCCCACGTGGGGCCGGTGGTTTTGTCCCCCCTCCACTCCCACGTGGGGCCGGTGGTTTTGCCCCCCTCCACTCCCACGTGGGGCCGGTGGTTTTGTCCCCCCCCCCCTCTCCCACGTGGGGCCGGTGGTTTTGTCCCCCCCCCCCTCTCCCACGTGGGGCCCGGTGGTTTTTCCCCCCCCCTCTCCCACGTGGTGCCGGTGGTTTTGTCCCCCCCCCCCCCCCCCACGTGGGGCTGGTGGTTTTGTCCCCCAATGTACAGACATGTGCAGAACCAGACAATTTTGTTTTGCTTTGTTTCGGATCGATTCGTTAAGTTACTATTTTTGTTTTGTTGCATTTGTAAAGAAATTTGTTTCATTTATTCGTTTGTGACGGGATTCAAATTTTTCCAGTAGATTCAAAGCATTCGAATCGAATTTCAAATCAAAAGTATCAAACCGATCCGAATTCATTGCGAAGAATATTTGGTTCTATTCCATTCAAAATGTGAATTGCAGAAGACCGTTCTTTCTGTTCTATTCCTTTGATTTCTGTTCTGTTTTATTCGATTCCTGTCTCTTGGAACTTCGAATTTGGATTTCCGGAAGATCGAACACTAATCTCACGCAGTCTTTGAAGGAAATCCGCAATATGTTTATATTTCAAATTCGTTTTCGGATTCAATTCAAATTTGATTTGAATTTCAGCTGAAATTTTAGTTTTTGATTTCGGATTAGTTTAAATTTGTTACTATGGAAATTCGGATACATTTGAATCTCTCAATAACAAAAATGTTGTCCAAATTTCAATTGAGAGTGAAAGGAACCGCACCTGGTCTACTCCCTGCACTGCATATACCTGGGCACTTCCTTGTGTCGGGTCCTTCGGATGTCCAAGCTTCCCTCTGAGTATTGCTGGGATGAAGGCCCCAGATGTTTGGTAGATTCCGATGAGTTTTTCTGACACTTCAGCTCGGAGTCTTGGCAAAACTTGTCACTCTTGAAGTAAAGGGACCGTCTCTCCAGGACTGTGAGGTCACATGTTGTACAGAGAGGACAAGTGACTGGCAGAGGTCATCCCCATCATACTGGAACCACCATCCCTGAACAGGGGTGAGGACCTCCAGCTCCATCCATCCTCCACATGTAATGTCCTAGTAACATGTCCACCCTGGTGACCTCATGACAATTGCCACCGTCATGCAACTCGAAGGATTTACACCTATGCAGACTTCCTGGCACCAAGCATGGGATGATCTACCTAGAATGGGGGGGGGGGGGGCTCCACAACATTCACACCTCCCATCCTGTTCTTGGATCTGCCTTTCCATGGTGATTGGATGAAGGTGTGGGGATATAAATGTCGGGGTGTCTTCCTGACACGCATTAGGACTCTACGGAGTGATTCTCTGAGTTGCAGTTTGAGGAGCTCCGGAGTTACGAGTGGAGAATGCTGTGATTTTTGTTTTCTCCAGTTTTGTAATCCCAGATTCAGGCCTGAAGGCTGAGAAGTGTCTTGAGTGGGAAGGAGCCTTCGGGGTGTCTGTGTTTTGCTGGAGGCCTGCAGCCTGTGTGCATTTCCAGGTGTGGAGGTTCCTTCTAAGCCAAGCCTGAGGATAGCTCTGAGCTCCAGCCTTAAGGGAGGTGTGAAGACGGGTGTGTGGTCCTGTGTGAACGCAAAAAAGGTGCCCTACTGAGGAGACTGTTCTCCAGGCTGGAGAGATTCCATGTCCATCGGACTGAGAAACCTAGGACAACAAAGTGTCTGGGAGAGCTGAGGAAACTGAGCCTGGGGGGACTGCCGGAATCTGTACGTCTGAGGAATGAGAGAGCGCGGGGTGTCATGACCCCTATCTAGAGGCCAGAAGTGCTTCAACATTGTGCTGTAACCAAGGCTGAGAGAACCAGGAGAGCTGAGCCAGAGGGACTAGTAAGAAGAGAAGCAGCGCTGGGTACAAGAGAGCCAGGAGGCTAGGCATTTTCAAATTCTTGTTTTGTGAAGCTGGAAACCTGCATGAGCAACTGTTTGTTGGAATTTGCCTTAACTTTGCTTCGTAAAAGTGGGCTGCCATGCCCAAAAATACAGCTCGGACTGGCAACTACTACCAGTAGTAGTACCAACTACTACTAGATATACCCTGACCATGAGACCAACTACTACTAGATCCACCATGAGACCAACTACTACTAGATGTACCATGTACAGGAGACCAAC
Source organism: Staurois parvus (assembly GCA_951230385.1). NCBI lineage: Eukaryota > Metazoa > Chordata > Amphibia > Anura > Ranidae > Staurois > Staurois parvus. The sequence goes on from CATNWA010019775.1 coordinate 104,174, forward strand.
TACTACTAGATCCACCATGACCATGAGACCAACTACTACTAGATGTACCATGACAATGAGACCAACTACTACTAGATCCACCATGAGACCAACTACTACTAGATGTACCATGTACAGGAGACCAACTACTACTAGATCCACCATGACCGTGAGACCAACTACTACTAGATGTACCATGTACAGGAGACCAAATACTACTAGATCCACCATGACCATGAGACCAACTACTACTAGATGTACCATGACAATGAGACCAACTACTACTAGATCCACCATGAGACCAACTACTACTAGATGTACCATGTACAGGAGACCAACTACTACTAGATCCACCATGACCGTGAGACCAACTACTACTAGATGTACCATGACCATGAGACCAACTACTACTAGATGTACCATGACAATGAGACCAACTACTACTAGATCCACCATGAGACCAACTACTACTAGATGTACCATGTACAGGAGACCAAATACTACTAGATCCACCATGACCATGAGACCAACTACTACTAGATGTACCATGACAATGAGACCAACTACTACTAGATCCACCATGAGACCAACTACTACTACTAGATGTACCATGTACAGGAGACCAACTACTACTAGATCCACCATGACCGTGAGACCAACTACTACTAGATGTACCATGACCATGAGACCAACTACTACTAGATGTACCATGACCATGAGACCAACTACTACTAGATGTACCATGATAAACAATATGGTAGTGTGACGAGAGCACTGCTACCTGAAAAAAGAAGGTTACTAAATGATCCATGCGGAGTAATATGAATTCAAAGAAATTAAGGCAATACTTTATTTGATCACATAGATCATAAGGAGGTTAAACATGAGCACGGTGTACATGTCAAACAATTAAAATCATGTTAAAAAGCCCTTGGCGTCTTCATTATAGGGTCATTTTAGCAAGTAGAGCACCATATAAGGCAATATAGAGTAATGGTGAGGTAATTCTCCTAGATTTCCTTGAATTTTCCAGCTTATATTAGAGTGAGCCATGTATTCAGCAGATATGTTCCCAATATACGTCAGGAGCCTCCTGGTATGTGGAAGCTGGAACACAAAAAATACACAATGTATGTATGAGAATATAGGAGCTGAATCACATCCAAGCCTCACCAAGCCTCCCTCTACAGTAATTGGTGGACACCTTCATTACCTTCTCAGTTGTGAGACTGTCATACCCACTTCTCAAATGTAGGGACTTCCTGGGTAGCCACCCCCAAGTGAACACAAAGTCCACAGTACCAGATGATTCTGGGGATGTATATAAAAATAATGTATAGATCACAGGCATCAAGTAAACCCTGAAAAAACAAGGAACACAATATGGGTATATTACCATCAGTGAAGATCAAGAAGACTCCCGTCGACTTGAAATAAGATCAGGTCCTTGATGCTTGTTCAGAGGTGCATATGGGGGTGGGGAGCCAGGTAGTCACAGTACGTAGATTCCAAACACATATAATATGTATGTAGCAGGCCGTGAGTACCTGAGTCTATATACCCAATGAAGGGTTTCCAAAAATTACTCAATCTGAGAAAATTGAAGCGGTTTCATTAGGATATGGCTATGTCACAGCATATAATGCCTGAATAGGATAGCGTGTATATATATATATATATATATATATATATTGTCCCTCTCTGAAGAGGATTTCCAAAAAATTCCCCGAGTATACAGGGTAGATTAGGCCCGTATGACATGCCTTCTTAACACCATATAAGCCCTATAAACTAAACAGCTGTAAGCTTGAATAACTTGCCACCGGTGGAAGGTATGTTCCCTGGGGGATTGCCGTTTGCAAACCGCTGTAGTAGTAGACTTTATGGTAGTTCTCAGAGGGCCTTGTGCCTTCCTAGCAGGGAGCTGTGACACCGCCGTTCCTTCCCGCCTCGTGGGCGCCGCACCCTATGAAGATGCCGAGCATAGTGACGTCAATACGTTGACGTGTTTCGTCCGCCAATCACCGCAGACTTCGTCAGAACTGGGAGGGGACCTCAATCCTTCGCCTTATATGGTGCACTAATTGCATACCAAGAGTCTCTCCACCTCGCCATCTTGTGTTGAAAGAGTATCACTACATTTGAAATATCCAAAGTGAATTAAAAACACATATATTAAATTTAAATTGACTGCTGGCAATGAAAAGGAGAGACCATATTACTGTAAATCAGATCATCTTTAAAGAGGATAATGGTAAGGAATTATTATTATAATAATTATTATTCAAACAGGGAGACATCAAGACAGGGTTCAATTTCCTAATTTTAGTATTAATCTAGTTATTATAGGAGTTTAATATATAATGGGAATAGGAAGAATCACATAGTTAGATTCATACTTTGTCCAGATAGATCCATATTTCATTCCCATATATAGTACCCCAGTACAGGTTATAACTCAAGGTATGTTAAAGGTTCCAAAAAATTCAATTCAAAAAAAAACTCCAAAGTTGAGTTCTGTGTTTAGTCCATATGGGACAAGTGCACCCAGGGTATAGATCCAGAACTTTTCTTTTTGTAGGAGGACTTTATCAAAGTCCCCCTGACAAGCTGAAATATTCAGCAGGAAAATCCCTTTCCCTCCATGAGACCAACTACTACTAGATGTACCATGTACAGGAGACCGACTACTACTAGATCCACCATGACCATGAGACCAACTACTACTAGATGCACCCTGACCATGAGACCAACTACTACTAGATGCTCCCTGACCATGAGACCAACTACTACTAGATGTACCATGACCATGAGACCAACTACTACTAGATGTACCATGACCATGAGACCAACTACTACTAGATGTACCATGACCATGAGACCAACTACTACTAGATGTACCATGACCATGAGACCAACTACTACTAGATCCACCATGACCATGAGACCAACTACTACTAGATCTATCATGACCATGAGGTCTACCATGACCATGAGACCAACTGCCGCTAGGTCCACCATGTACAGGAGACCAACTACTACTAGATGTACCCTGACCATGAGACCAACTACTGGGATACGGGAGAGTGAGATATACATCTAGATACACCATGTAATATGTCTTCCTTTATTTCAGCTGAGATATAACGGTCTGATGGAGACGTTGCGGATCCGTAGAGATGGCTTCTCGTGGCGACCTTCATTCCAGGAGTTTGTGGAGAGGTAAATGTCTGAGATTTGGTCTCTGTGCCCTCATATAAAACCATCAAACCTGGTGTACCATCCTGCTCCTTGATTGGACTCTGCTGAACCAGGACTTGATGAGTACTTTTCATTCTTCACTCTTTTGTTTTCTGTTGCCTTTTTTTCCATTTTCTGTAAATATTTTCTTTGCACCATTTTTTCTTAACTGTCTTCTTTTTTTTTTTTTTTTTTTTTTTTTTTTTTTTAATTAAACGTTCTTTCAGAATGGCTAATATTGTCACTAATGCGCCGATGCAGAAGAATCCGTGTATTCTAAAAAACGAAAAAAACAAAGAAATGTCTCGCTCCCGATTTAGTGTTAATTATACAATGATGTGTACCAACATGCACTCGAATTACCCAAATAAGCCGTGATTAATGTGAATCATTCAAAAGAACAATAAAAAATGAATAAAAACAATTTGTGCCACCTAATTACAACTAATCAATATTACTAAAAATGAAGTGAATTATTATAAACGATATAAGTCTAAATAGTGACAATCTTCAAAAAAACCGATAATGTGATCCAAGGTGATATTTGTGACTTCCAGTGAATCCGTCATGTGATCCGGTTATGCGCTCACCTCCGCTTTGTTCACAAATGGAACCTGGTATGATAATTTGTTGCACCGTGTGATGGATGGTGGGTATCCCTTATATGCTTCTTAGTAATCCTATCCTCAAGTGCCAGTATCCCTGCTGGGATCTCTCCCTCCTCCTGCTGCTGTTTGTCTCCTCCTTCTCCTCAATCCTGTCCTAGATGTTCCTCAGTATCCTGGTGTAAGGAAACAAATGGGGATATAGTGCCTTATCCTTTTAAAAATGACTTTAATTATGTGCCCAAATATTGCACTCACACCTCCTAAACATCAAATCACAATCTTTAGCTGTGTGCGCTGGACACAGTGTATACTCGCCATCCACGGGTGCAGAGTGATGTCGTAGCCCCTCCCCTACGCGTTACGCCACAGGTCACGTGGCTTCATCAGGGGTCTATCACCTTGGATCACATTATCGTTTATGAAGATTATCACTATTTATTTATCACCAGAGACTTTTATATCGTATATGATAATTCACTTCATTTTTTTCGAGTAATATTTATCCACTACTACCAGATATACCATCACCATGAGACCAACTACTACCAGATATACCATGACCATGAGACCAACTACTACCAGATATACCCTGACCATGAGACCAACTACTACCAGATATACCTGACCATGAGACCAACTACTACCAGATATACCCTGACCATGAGACCAACTACTACCAGATCCACCATGACCATGAGACCAACTACTACTAGATCCACCCTGACCATGAGACCAACTACTACCAGATCCACCATGACCATGAGACCAACTACTACCAGATCCACCATGACCATGAGACCAACTACTACCAGATATACCATGACCATGAGACCAACTACTACCAGATATACCATGACCATGAGACCAACTACTACTAGATATATCATGACCATGAGACCAACTACTACTAGATATATCATGACCATGAGACCAACTACTACTAGATCCAGATACTACTACCCTGATCTATCATGACCATGAGACCAACTACTACTAGATCTATCATGACATGAGACCAACTACTACTAGATATATCATATGAGACCAACTACTACCAGACCAGATATATACCTTGAGACCAACTACTACTAAGATCTCTATCATGACCATGAGACACAACTATTACATAGATATACCATGAGACCAACTATACCATGACCATGAGACCAACTATTACTAGATAACCATGACCATGAGACCAACTATTACTAGATATACCATGACATAAGAAAAACTGCTACTAGATCCACCCTGACCATGAGACCAACTACTACTAGATGCACCCTGACCATGAGACCAACAGCTACTAGGATATACCATGACCATGAGACCAACTACTACTACAGTGAGGAACAGAAGTATTTGAACCCCCTGCGATTTTGCAAGTTCTCCCACTTCTCCATCATGGAGGGTCTGAAATTCACATTGTAGGGGATTCCCACTCTGAGAGACAGAATTTAAAAAAAAAATTCAGGAAATCCCATTATATGATTTTTTTAAAGAATGTTCTTGCACGGCTGAACAGAAGTATTTGAACCCCTGAGAAGATCCGTGTTAATATTTGGTACAGAAGTCTTTGTCTGCAATTACAGAGGTCAGACGTTTCCTGTAGTCCTTGGCCAGGTTTGCACTGCAACAGGGATTTTGGCCGACTCCTCCACACGATCTCCTCTAGATCTGTCAGGTTTCGGGGCTGTCGCTGAGCAACACGGAGTTTCAGCTCCCTCTAAAGATGTTCTATTGGATTTAGGTCTGGAGACTGGCTAGGCCACTCCAGAACCTTGATATTCTTCTTACGGGGCCACTCCTTGGTTCTCCTGGCTGTGTGCTTCAGGTCGTTGTCATGTTGGAAGACCCAGCCACCACCCATCTTCAATGTCTGACTGACTGAGGGAAGGAGGTTGTTGCTGAAAATCTCACAATAAATGGCCCCATTCATCCTCTCCTTAATACAGTGCAGTCGTCCTGTCCCCTTCGCAGAAAAGCACCCCCAAAGCATGATGTTACCACCCCCCATGCTTCACAGTAGGGATGGTGTTCTTGGGATGCAACTCATCCTTCTTTTTCCTCCAAACACGACGAGTGAAGTTTAGACCAAAAAGTTCTCCTTTGGTCTCATCTGACCACATGACTTTCTCCCATGTCTCCTCTGATCATCACATGACTCATTCTCCATGCCCTCCTCTGCATCATCCAGATGGTCATGTGATTGGCAGGGGAACCTTCAGACATGGGCCTGGACATGTGATGAACCTTCAGATGGGGAGCAGGGGAACCTTCAGATGGGCCTGGACATGTGATGACTGGAGCAGGGGAACCTTCAGAGACGGCCTGGACAATGCAGGGGATCCGTGCAAAACCATTGACGGAGTAGTGTTCTACCGACAGTGACCTGTGAAACTGTGGGCCCCAGCTCTCTTCATGTCATTGAGCAGCTCCTCCCTTGTAGTTCTGGGCTGATTCCTCACCTTTCTTCTCATCAGTGATACCCCACGAGGGACATCTTGCATGGAGCCCCAGTCCGAGGGAGACTGACAGAAGTCTTTAGCCTCTTCCATTTTCTAACAATTGCTCCAACAGTTGATCTATTTTCACCAAGCTGCTTGGCAATTGCCCCGTAGCGCTTTCCAGCCTTGAGGAGGTCCACAATTTTGTCTCTGGTGTCTTTTGACAGCTCTTTGGTCTTGCCCATGGTAGTAGTTGGCGTCTGACTGACTGTGGGGTGGACAGGTGTCTTTAACCGCTTGCCACCCTGCCACTGTGTATATACGTGTGCAGGGCGGCAGTGGAGCGCAAAACCACGTTTTAAAACTGGGTTCCGCGCTCCCGACATTTTCGCCGGCAGGGGGCGCACGCGCGCTCCCGCCGACCCGCGGGTGACACGATTTGATCCAGGAGGGATCAATCATTAGATTTCAGCCAGTGATTTCTGGCTGAAATCACATGATCGGTCCCTGTCCTAATCCTGTCCTGTGTTGACATATACACAGGACAGGATATGATGTCATTCTTCTCTGCCTGGACACATTCCATTCCACACAGAGAAGAAGACATCCAAAAAGTGAGTACAAAGCACTACACTACAGTTAGAACACTCTAGGACACATTTAACCCCCTGATCGCCCCCCCCCCCCCCCCGTTTTTAACCCCTTCACTGCCCTGTCACCAGTGTCACTGATCAGTGAACTGATTTTTACTGATCACTGTATCAGTTTGCCCGCTAATGCACGGGATTTTTTTTTACCAAAAACATGGAGCAGAATACATTTTGGCTTAAATTTATGACTAACTTTGAGTTTATTATTATATATTTTTTATAGCTGAAAGTAGAAAATATTGTGTTTTTTTTCAAAATTTTCGTGGTTTTTTTTGTTTATAGCGCAAAAAATAAAAAGCGCACAGGTGATCAAATACCAACAAAAGAAAGCTCTATTTGTGTGAAAAAAGGACGTAAATTTTGTTTGGGTGCAGCATTGCATGACCGCTGCAATTATCATTTGAATTAGTGCAGCGCCAAACAGCAAAAAAAGGCGTGGTCAGTAAGGGGGGTAAATCCTCTGGGGCTCAAGTGGTTAAAGAGCTCAGACAGGGGCTACTAAGTGAGATGAGTGGAGTAGAGGGGGGCTTTATAAAGGCGCAGTAACAGGTCTCAGAGACAGAATTCTTGCTGTTTCTCAGGGGTTCAAATACTTCTGTTCAGCCCGTGCGAGACAAATACATTCTTTACAAATCATACAATGTGATCTCCTGAATTCTGTCCTCAGAGTGGGAATCCCCTGCAATGTGAATTTCAGACCCTCCATGATGGACAAGTGGGAGAACTTGCAAAATCGCAGGGTGTTCACATACTTCTGTTCCTCACTGTAGATCTACCATGACCATGAGACCAACTACTACTAGATGCACCCTGACCATGAGACCAACTACTACTACTAGATGCACCCTGACCATGAGACCAACTATTACTAGATATACCATGACCATGAGACCAACTACTACCAGATCTACCATGACCATGAGACCAACTACTACCAGATCTACCATGACCATGAGACCAACTACTACTAGCTCCACCATGACCATGAGACCAACTACTACCAGATCTACCATGACCATGAGACCAACTACTACTAGATGCACCCTGACCATGAGACCAACTACTACTAGATCCACCCTGACCATGAGACCAACTACTACTAGATGCACCCTGACCATGAGACCAACTACTACTAGATGCACCCTGACCATGAGACCAACTACTACTAGATGCACCCTGACCATGAGACCAACTACTACTAGATGCACCCTGACCATGAGACCAACTACTACTAGATGCACCCTGACCATGAGACCAACTACTACTAGATGCACCCTGACCATGAGACCAACTACTACTAGCTCCACCATGACCATGAGACCAACTACTACCAGATCTACCATGACCATGAGACCAACTACTACTAGATGCACCCTGACCATGAGACCAACTACTACTAGATCCACCCTGACCATGAGACCAACTACTACTAGATGCACCCTGACCATGAGACCAACTACTACTAGATGCACCCTGACCATGAGACCAACTACTACTAGATGCACCCTGACCATGAGACCAACTACTACTAGATGCACCCTGACCATGAGACCAACTACTACTAGATGCACCCTGACCATGAGACCAACTACTACTAGATGCACCCTGACCATGAGACCAACTACTACTAGATGCACCCTGACCATGAGGCCAACACTACTAGATGCACCCTGACCATGAGGCCAACTACTACTAGATGCACCCTGACCATGAGACCAACTACTACTAGATATACCCTGACCATGAGACCAACTACTACTAGATGCTCCCTGACCATGAGGCCAACTACTACTAGATGCTCCCTGACCATGAGACCAACTACTACTAGATATATACCATGACCATGAGACCAACTACTACTAGATGCACCATGACCATGAGACCAACTACTACTAGATGCTCCCTGACCATGAGGCCAACTGCTACTAGACTGTCCCGACTGGGGCAGATTTTCAGGATGCAACATTCTACAGAAGAGGCTGAAAACCGGAAAAGATCTTCAGGAGAACAAAGTATAGAGCCAGGAATAAGAAACGAGAATCATTACTGAGAGACGAAGGTGACAGCTACAGAGGAACAAGTTCTGGTAGTTATTGCCACAATCAACCCAGATATATGGAACCTTCAGGAAATTCTGGCAGACATCTACAGAAGATAAAGCTCTGAAGGAGAACCCAAAGATAACAGAGGGAGGAATCTGCCTGACACATTCACAGTCCTTTCCCGAAAATTCAGAGGAATCGGCTGCAGGCCCCCCAACACACTAATGTGGACATTGAGGGCGGGTCAGTGTACGGCTCTGTCCATCCGCCAATTATTGTATGTGGGGAAAAAACAAAACATAGGAGACCCCTCAGAAGAATCCCAGAACCTGGGGATACAACCCCTCCTGCCTCATATGTGGGAAGGACACGGAGGTACGATGGATGGCTTCAATTCTGGAGCTACAAACGGCTACCTGGGCCCCAGATAGGGACATTTGGACACACTGCGGAGCCCAGAAGGGCCAGTAGGATTTGATCTAAATTATGAAAAATGTTTATACATTTTTAGACAAGAAATGGAGATGTCTGGCTCCGCCTCCCATGATGCTCCTCCTCCATATTCCCAGTGCAGTGATTGGATGGAATGGTGGGAGGTCTCCTGTCTGGGAATAATTGTATTCTCTTCTCTCCAGGTACGGAATCCTCCTCCTCGCCCCCGAGGTGCCGGTCACTAAAGAGAGGTGAGTGCGTCAAGTGTGCGGCTGCGACCCCTGACCCCCCCGCTGTGCGGCTGCGACCCCCGACCCCCCCCCCCGCTGTGCGGCTGCGACCCCCGACCCCTCGGTGTGAGGCTGCGACCCCCGACCCCCCCCGCTGTGAGGCTGTGACCCCCGACCCCCCGCTGACCTTTAATATGTCTCTTTGTCCCGCAGCTGTGTGCGCATTGTACAGAAGGTGGCGCTCCGGGACTGGCAGTGCGGGTAAGTGCACCAAGAAGAGGTTTTCCCTGGAAGTGCTGAGATCAGATGGTTGGCTCACCCCTCCCCTTCCCCCCCACAGGTCGGCCCGCCTCTTCTTCAAGTATTGGCACCAAGACGAGCTGAACCAGCAGCTGCTGCGACTCCAGGAGGCCGCCGCCAGGATCCAGAAGTGTGAGTTATGGCCGACATTACTGGTGCCGACAATGCTGGAATCCTTTTGGATTGGAGGATAAATGATGACCCCGCACCCAGCACTACAGACATTTAACACTGACCCCGCCCCCAGCGCTCCCACCACTGCAGATACTATCACTGACCCCACCCCCAGCACTCCCACCACTGCAGACACTATTACTGACCCCAGCACTCCCACCACGGCAGACACTATTAATGACCCCGCCCCCAGCGCTCCCACCACTGCAGATACTATCACTGACCCCACCCCCGGCACTCCCACCACTGCAGACACTATTACTGACCCCAGCACTCCCACCACGGCAGACACTACCACTGACCCCCGCCCCCAGCGCTCCCACCACTGCAGACACTATCACTGACCCCGCCCCCAGCGCTCCCACCACTGCAGACACTATTACTGACCCCGCCCCCAGCGCTCCCACCACTGCAGACACTATCACTGACTGTGACATAAATGTACAGATTTGAGTAGATAAGATGTGACTTGTACCAATATGTAATCATAAATGTAGTTTCATTCCTTGTCACTAAAGAAATATTCAGTCAGAGGTACTCAGAGACAGATGGTCACCCATTAGCATCTGAAAAGCCCGGCTTCCTCTGGAAGTGGCACCTGGGGGCTAATAAGATTTCGTCACCTTCTGGGGAAACCGGTTGAAAGGAAATTGCTGTAGACAGATTGTCTCCCTGACATTGGGAGCTCTAATAGAATATACATACATCAAAGGAAATGTTTCATCGCTCATAAAAGCAAAAATATTAGTTGCAGAGAGATGAAAATACTTCCCTCTGATGGGGCACTCTGTGGGTCACACCAACATATAAAAAACTATATTTGTGGCTTAAGTAGACTGCCAGGAAAATGCAGGAAATGGTTATGTGGTGCTGGATCGCGACAGGCGAACAGTGATTGGTGCTGTCGCGATTGGGCTGATGTGTCATAAATCCAATCCCCTAGTTGGTGATCCAAGCCGATCTTGGTCCGATTGACCTTGGGCAAGTCAGCACCCAGAACATCCTGTGAGCAGGTACAGGAACACCCCCCAGGGTCAATTGGCCGAGGACTAACGTCCTGCCTAGATCCATATCCACATGAATGGGGTACCCGGACATTGGGACAGGGTAATTCGTATGGAGCCGGTTCGATTTGACTGACGGATTGCTGACTTTTCTGACTTGCTCCAGTCGGTAAAGTTTTATTCTGTCTCTTATTCCCTTTTATTTTTTAGTAATTAGTCATTTCTGTGTCTTCTTGTATTTCTTGCATTTCTGTAACTTTTTATATTTTGTACATATTTTATGCCCCGCCCACTTTCGGGAAATTAAATCTTAAAAGTAATTAGTGACTTCTGTGTGTTTAAGCTCGGGCTCATATCTCCGGAGAGATTGGATTGGAGAGATTAGATTGTATCGTATTTTAGTGTCTTTATACGCTTAGTCAGCTCATTGCCAATCTGTATGCAATTGCTCTGTGTGTGGACAGATTGCATGCAGATTGTAAAAGGTAACAGATCTGTGCCAGACGGAGATCTGTGTGTGTGTGTGTGGTGTCCCAGCAGACCAGTCTGCGAACAAACTGTTGGGTGGTGGCAGGCTACCGTTTGTGGTGTGTCTGGAGCAGGGGGGGGGTGTGGACAGTGGAAGGGTGATAACACTGGGGTTCAAGCTGTAGGTAGCTGGAGGGACTCTAGAAGGGTGTAATTACTAAATTGGTCCTCAACTCTAATCAGTGCACCAGATTGTATGGAAGATTTGTATCTGCCAGTGTGCGGTCGACCAGCACACTGACCCCCGATCCTGAACCAGTGGGGACCCCCAGTCCTGTAGTGGTGCTGCCCCTGGTGGTGATTGTCATGATCGCTGCCACCAACATGCGACGATCCCACGATAGCAGCGTCAGACCCCCAGACCTTCTCACCAAACTCGTGACCGAAGGACTAGGCAATCTAAAACCGCGATGTCACGTGCGTAACAATGCCACGCCCAGCTGCACCCTGCACAACAATTTTCCAGCTAATTGGACCACAATTGATGTACCGGCAACCTGAGCGATTGTTACTGGGTCAGGTTAATTACGCAATTAACCCTTCACACTGCCACCACCTCCTTTTTGTACAGAGAAAGAGGAAACTCGGCAATAACACTATGATGGTTGAGATAATCGTCTGTATAGCACTGTCACCGCAGGCCGGTTATACAGAGGGTTAAACAAACACAGTAGCGTTCTCTTTAGAGGCAGGAATTCGTAAATTGCAATAAAACTCTATAGAAACAGTTCAACACTTTCAGAAGGAAAGATTTATTACTAAAAGGTCAAACGGCTCCCTTGGGGGTCCTAGAGCTTATAGCCCACCTGCTGCTCTGGCCTGTGACACTTTTAACACACACACACACACCCTGCCAAATGTCACTGTGCCTCTCAGAGAGGGAGGGGGGAAAGTATGAGGGGAGAAAATGGAGATTCTCAACAAAATGGAGGCCTGTGTCAGTCCCTGGGTATACGCTGTTACAGTGATCTCCTCTCCTTCCTCCATGCAGGCTACAGGGGGCGCCGGTGCCGCCGATTCTACCAGAAACTTTTAGAGGAAATGAAGATTCAGGAGAAACTGAAGAGAGAGGAAGAGGAGCGCCAGCGAGCCAGACTGCAGGAGCTGGAGGCCCAGAGTGAGTGACCTCGCACGCTTGTAAATCCCTCCCCCCCCCCCCCCCCCCCCCGGTCATGTGACCACAAACCCCCCGTAACGTGACACCCCCCCCCCCCCCCCCCCCCACACTTTATTGGTCAGAATGTGTCTTCAGCCGTCGTGCTTCGGCTCTGTAATTCACCGATAATCCTCCATGTTGTATTCATGCCGTATGGCAGCTCATTGGCTGGACACATCACATGACCTGGTCATTGACATTTTCTCCTCCCAGGATCTGCCATGCGCCCCGTTCCTATTCCTCGGAAGAGGCTGCCTCCAGTAAAGACAAAGTCAGAAGACACCCCGATGGAGCCGCCGGTGCCCCGCCCTCGCAGCAGTCTCATCCAGGTACAGAAATGTCTTCTCATACAATCAGGGGGCCTCCATGTTCTCCTCCCCCTTTCTATTCACCTTTCCCTTGTTCCCCGTCCTCCATTCAGCACCAAGGAAATAACCAGTACTTCAGCTATGGAGGAGCACAGCACTCCCTCCATGTGGCAGGGCTGAGCCAATCAGTGGGGAGTCCACAGCCCTGTATAAACTGCAAATCCAGGGGCTCATAGCTTACCCCCAGTAGCTGAATGGAAGGGAGGGGAGGGAAGAGAAGCTTATAATGCCGGGGAGGACTACATTAAACGGAAGCTGTTGCAATTTCCTGTATGGACAAAGTATAGAGGGCAAGATGTCGGGAAGTCTTGCTGGTGTGTGCAGGCCTGGAGGAGAGAAGGCCTAGTTCCTGAACACAGGCCTGGGGTAGAAGAGACCTACTTCCTGCACACAGGTCAGGGTGGGAGGAGGCCTAATTCCTGCACACAGGTCAGGGTGGGAGGAGGCCTAATTCCTGCACACAGGTCACGGTGGGAGGAGGCCTAGTTCCTGCACACAGGCCTGGAGGAGAGGAGGCCTAGTTCCTGCACACAGGCCTGGAGGAGAGGAGGCCTAGTTCTTGCACACAGGCCTGGAGGAGAGGAGGCCTAGTTCCTGCACACAGGCCTGGAGGAGAGGAGGCCTAGTTCCTGAACACAGGCCTGGGGTAGAAGAGACCTACTTCCTGCACACAGGTCATGGTGGGAGGAGGCCTGGATGCTACAGACAATCCAGGATAGGAGCAGACCTCTCTGGTGAGGACAGGTCAGAGTGTATAATGGGCTCACTGCTGCCATGGTTGGAGTATCTTTCATTAAGAGAATGGGTCTTGGTGGGAAGAGGCCTCACTTTTGATGATGGGTTGGGGTAGAAAAAAGCTTCACTGGTAAGAACAAGTCATGGTTGGAGAAGACCCTACTGGTAAGGGTTGGTTGTGGTGGAAGAAAGCTTTTCTGATGAGGATGGATAAGGTGGGGGAGAAAGCCTCGCTGATGAGGATGGATCGGGGGGGGGGGGAGAAGGCCTCGCTGATGAGGATGGATCGGGGGGGGGGAGAAGGCCTCGCTGATGAGGATGGATCGGGGGGGGGGAGAAGGCCTCGCTGATGAGGATGGATCAGGGGGGGAGAAGGCCTCGCTGATGAGGATGGATCAGGGGGGGAGAAGGCCTCGCTGATGAGGATGGATCAGGGGGGGAGAAGGCCTCGCTGATGAGGATGGATCGGGGGGGAGAAGGCCTCGCTGATGAGGATGGATCGGGGGGGAGAAGGCCTCGCTGATGAGGATGGATCAGGGGGGGAGAAGGCCTCGCTGATGAGGATGGATCAGGGGGGGAGATGTCAGCACGGTTGAGATGGGACGTGGTATGTGGAGGGGGATGTCGGCACGGTTGGGATGGGACGTGGTGTGTGGAGGGGGATGTCGGCACGGTTGGGATGGGACGTGGTGTGTGGAGGAAGATGTCGGCACGGTTGGGATGGGACGTGGTGTGTGGAGGGGGATGTCGGCACGGTTGGGATGGGACGTGGTGTGTGGAGGGGGATGTCGGCACGGTTGGGATGGGATGTGGTGTGTGGAGGGGAATGTGGACACAGTTGGGATGGGACATGGTATGTGGAGGGAGATGTCGGCACAGTTGGGATGGAATAAGACGTGGTGTGTGGAGGGAGATATCGGTACGGTTGGGATGGGATGTGGTGTGTGGAGGGGGATGTCGGCACGGTTGGGATGGGACGTGGTGTGTGGAGGAAGATGTCAGCACGGTTGGGATGTGGTGGTGTGGAGGGGAATGTGGACACAGTTGGGATGGGACGTGGTATGTGGAGGGAGATGTCGGCACAGTTGGGATGGGACGTGGTGTGTGGAGAGTGATGTTGGGATTGGACGTGGTGTGTGGAGGAAGATGTCAGCACAGTTGGGATGGGATGGGATGTGGTGTGTGGAGGGGAATGTGGACACAGTTGGGATGGGACGTGGTATGTGGAGGGAGATGTCGGCACAGTTGGGATGGGACGTGGTGTGTGGAGAGTGATGTTGGGATTGGACGTGGTGTGTGGAGGAAGATGTCAGCACAGTTGGGATGGGATGGGATGTGGTGTGTGGAGGGGAATGTGGACACAGTTGGGATGGGACGTGCCAGGTCCATTTCTCCACTGGGGTGACCGACGTCTCCTTTCCTAATCTTGGATCCCGGTGGTGGTTTGGACGTGTTCACATCTTGGAAGCACAATCCCACCGCTGCCACCAATGTAATGGAACCGGACCCCGACTGCACTCGGGTATTTCCGTTAGACTTCCGCTTCCCTGTCCGAACACAGATCCACGGACACCACCGCTGGCCATACAGGACGAGACAGCACCAGACTTGTATTAAACCAGGAAATGGACGGCTTTATTTTAACACAAACACAAGATATATACACAGGGCGGGGCAATACAACAGGAACAGGAAAACACATCAGCAGGCTGTCCCATCAGGGGGAGGGGCTGCCGGAAACACTCCCCACCAAGCCAATACAAACACATATATCCCATAGTAGTTTGCTCCCAAGCAAGACACACAATAGAACAATGGGATGCAGGCGCATGGCAGTGAACAATGAACACCCCCCACCCCAATATTAGGACAGATCACCCTATACCCCTAACTGGCACAGGGGGACTTACACATAATAGGGATATGGAGAGCTGAGACGGGTCTCCCCACCTCTCCAAAGGGGGCTGTGTTCCATGGGCCCCCCCCACCCAAAGTGACTCCCGTCACAGGGTGGGATGTGGTTTGTGGAGGGAGATGTCAGCACAATTGGGATGGGACGTGGTATGTGGAGGGAAATATCTGCACAGTTGGGATGGGACTTGGTGAGTGGAGGGGAATGTCGGTACAGTTGGGATGGGACGTGTCGTGTGGAGGGAGATGTGGGCACAGTTGGGATGGGACGTGGTATGTGGAGGGGGATGTAAGCACAGTTGGGATGGGACGTGGTGTGTGGAGGGGAATGTCGGTACAGTTGGGATGGGACGTGGTATGTGGAGGGGGATGTCGGCACAGTTGGGATGGGACGAGGTATGTGGAGGGGGATGTCGGCACAGTTGGGATGGGACGTGGTATGTGGAGGGAGATGTCGGCACAGTTGGGATGGGACGTGGTGTGTGGAGGGAGATGTCGGCACAGTTTGGATCGACGTGGTATGTGGAGGGGGATGTCGGCACAGTTGGGTATGGGACGTGGTGTGTGGAGGGCATGTCGGTACAGTTGGGATCGGACGTGGTGTGTGGAGGGAGATGTCGGCACAGTTGGGATCAGACGTGTATGTGGAGGGGGATGTCGGCACAGTTGGGATGGGACGTGGTATGTGGAGGGAATGTCGGTACAGTTGGGATCGGACGTGGTATGTGGAGGGAATGTCGGCACAGTTGGGATGGGACGTGGTATGTGGAGGGGATGTCGGCACAGTTGGGATGGGACGTGGTATGTGGAGGGAATGTCGGTACAGTTTGGGATGGGACGTGGTGGTGTGTGGAGGGAGATGTCGGTACAGTTGGGATCGGACGAGGTGTGTGGAGGGAGATGTCGGTACAGTTGGGATGGGACGTGGTATGTGGAGGGAATGTCGGCACAGTTGGGATGGGACGTGGTGTGTGGAGGGGAATGTCGGCACAGTTGGGATGGGACGTGGTGTGTGGAGGGAGATGTCGGTACAGTTGGGATCGACGTGGTATGTGGAGGGAGATGTCGGTACAGTTGGGATCGGATGTGGTGTGTGGAGGGAGATGTGGGCACAGTTGGGATGGGACGTGGTATGTGGAGGGGGATGTAAGCACAGTTGGGATGGGACGTGGTGTGTGGAGGGGAATGTCGGTACAGTTGGATGGAGGACGTGGTATGTGGAGGGGGATGGGCACAGTTGGATGGGACGTGGTGTGTGGAGGGAGATGTCGGCACAGTTGGGATGGGACGTGTGTGGGAGGGAGATGTCGGCACAGTTGGGATGGAGGGTGGAAGTGGGGATGTCGGCACAGTTGGGATCGGGACGTTGGTGTGTGGAGGGAATGACGGTACATGATCAGGGACAGTGTGGAGGGAATGTCGGTAACATGGGATCGGACGTGGTGTGTGGAGGGAGATGTCGGGCACAGTGGTATGTAGAGGGGGATCGGACAGTGGATCCGGATGGTGAGGTGAATGGAGATGTCGGATACAGTTGGGATCGGAACGAGGGTGTGTGGAGGGAGATGTCGGCAACAGTTGGGATGGGACTGCGTGTGTGGAGGGGATGTCGGGTGGGATGGGACGTTGGTGTGTGGAGGGAGATGTCGGTACGACGTTGGGGATGGGACGTGGTGTGTGTGAGGGGATGTCGGCACAGTTGGGGATGGGACGTGGTGTGTGGAGGGAGATGTCGGTACAGTTGGGATGGGACGTGGTATGTGTGGAGGGAGATGTCGGATACAGTTGGGATGGACGTGGTGTGTGGAGGGAGATGTCTGGAACAGTTGGGATGGGACCGTGTAAGTGAGGAGTGGAAATGTGGCACAGGGATGACGGTACAGGTTGGGACGTGGTGTGTGGAGGAGATGGTCTGGGGGGGGGTTATCGGACGTGGTAGTGGACAGTTGGGATGGGAGGGAGACGTACAGTTGGGAAGGGCCGTGTGTGGAGGGAGATGTTGGCACCGTATGTGGAGAGAATGACGGCACGTTGGGATGGGACGAGGAGTGATTGAGGGAGATGTCGGTACAGGTTGGGATCGACGTGGTATGTGGAGGGAGATGTCGGCACAGTTGGGATGGGACGTGGTATGTGGAGGGGGTTGTTTTCCCACACGTGGTATTATTTAGCATTTTGTTTTCTTTTCCTTTTCAGCTTTCTCCGTTTGATAACGCCCTTCAGCGTGTCCCGGTCTGTGACATCGAGGAGGGGAGCAACGCCGGAAATTCAGCGACGGAAAACACTTGTGTGGTTCAGAGAGACGCAGGCTTGGAAAGTGCAGGATGAATGGAGAGTTCCCTCCGTGGCTCTAGCTACTCAAGAAGGTCCCCGCAGGTTAGCCACCTGAAGTTTCATAACACACCTACCCGCACTTCTAGTGGGAAGGGGCAGGATGTACTAGTGTGGGGCAAGCATAGCAGTGGGAAGGGCGGGATGTCATTTGGGGCGGGGATAGAAGTATTGAAAGGGGTGGGATTGACTAGTTTTGGCGGGGGATAGTAGGGTAAGGGCGGGGGTGACAGTTTGGGGGGGTGGCATAGCAATGGGGAAGGGGGGGGATGTGAATCAGAGAGGGAGGGATAGAATGGAAGGGGGGGGGATTGACAATTTGGGGGCAGGGATATAAAGGGAAGGGGCAGGAGTGACTTTTGGGGGCGGGATGAGTTGTAAGGGTGGGGTTGGGAAAGCAGGAAAGGGGGGGGAAAAGCAGTGGGAAGGGGGGGGATGTGAATGCAGAAGGGAGGGGGATACAGGGAAGGGGTGATGGCTACTTTGGGGGGAAAGGGATGCAGTGGGAATGGGGGGAGTGACACTTTGGGGCGGGAGAGCATGGGAAAGGGGGTGTTTTTAGTTTTTGGGCGGGGAGGGCAGTGGGGGGGGGTGGGATGGACTACTTTTTGGGGGCGGGGATGGCAGTGGGAAGGGGGGGGATTGCTACTTTTTGGGGGGGGGATCAGGGGAAAAAGGGGGGTGGACTACTTTGGGGCGGGGATGCAGGGAGGGGGGGGTGACACTTTTGGGGCGGGGAAAGCATGGGGAAGGGGGGGGATTTACACTTTGGGGGGGGGTGTGCAGGGGAAAAGGGGGGGATGTGAATTTGGGGGGGGGGAGTGCAGGGGGGGGGGTGGGGTGTGAATATTTGGGGGGGGGGTAGTGCATGGGAAAGGGGGGGGAGTGAAAAGCTTGGGGGCGGGGAGAGCAGTGGGAAGGGGCGGGGGGACTAGTTGAGGGGGGGGGAGCATGGGAAGGGCGGGGTGCGACATTTTGGGGGGGGTAGTGCGTGGGAAGGGGCGGGGGAAATTGTTTTGGGGGGG
>CATNWA010019776.1:600000-887500 GCA_951230385.1 Staurois parvus
ACTTCATGACCGCAGTATATAAACACCCCTCTCTGCTGCCGATTGCAGCTTAAGGGGGGGCAGTTATTGGCGTTAAAACTGCGGCTTATCCACACATTTTTATCCCCCTACCAATTATGTGTCTAAATGAGGCCTAAGGTGATTTGAAGTCGCGGGCAAAATCACCACCTATCTAAATTGCGGCAGAACATGCAAACCTCCTTTTGGCGCCATTACTCCTGATGTCACCCCAAATGCAGTGCGATTTGTTGTGCAACAGAATAGCCTGGTAATCGCAGCAAAACTCGCTGTTAAAAATTGCGCTAAGCTTGTCACCAAGAAAGATGCAGAAGCTTTTTATGGGCGAAAAAGGCACATAAGGCGGCCCATTGTATAGGAACAGTATGTTCCGCTTCAGTTTAGCAGCCAATTAGAATGAAGCATGAAACGTCCCTCATTTTTTGTTTTGTGTATGTGGTGATAATTGGTTAGTTGTATCCTGGGACCGAGGTCACTTCCAGCTGTTTTACTCAGAGGAGAGTTTGATGACAGACAAATTAATAAAGGAATTAGCAGAGCTTTGTCCCGGCTGATACGTAGTCTGGGGACGCTGACTGCCGGGAGACAGCTGCTGTGTGAGAGGAAGCCGACGTTGCTGAGATCTGAAATAAACCCATCAGCCATAACATTATGACTGCCCACCATAACCCATCCAGGCATGGACTCCACTAGACCTGTGAAGGTATGCCGTGGTATCGGCACCAAGACATCACTAGCAGATCCTAGAAGTCCTGTACGTTGGGAGGTGGGGCCTTCATGGATCAGACATTTCCAGCACATGCCATAGTAGCTCAATTGGATTGAGATCTGAAGAGTTTGAAGGCCAAGTAACACCTCAAAATCATATTGTGATCCTTAAACCATTCTTGAATTTATCAGACCAGGACACCTTCTTCTTCCATTGCTCCGTGACCAGTTCTGATACTCGGGTGTCCATTGATGGCTCTTTTGGTCACAGGTCAGCATGGGCACCCTGACCGGTCTGCAGCTACCCAGCCCCATACACAACACACTGCGAAGCTCTGTGTCTTCTGACACCTTTCTATCGGAACCAGCATTCACTTTTCCAGCAATCTGAGCTCCAGTAGCTCTTTTATTGGATCAAACTATACAGGGCCAGCCTTTCCTCTCACCTCCATCAATGAGCCTTCCCTCCCCACTTCCCCACCTCCCCATCAATGTGCCCCTCCCCATCAATGAGCCTTCTCTCCCCCACAATTCCATCAATGTGCCCTTCCCCATCAATGAGCCTTCCCTCTCCACTTCCATCAATGACCCTTCCCTCCCCACCTTCATCATCAATGTGCCCCCCCCATCAGTGAGCCTTTTCTCCCCACTTCCATCAATGTGCCCCCTTCCCAACAATGACCCTTCCCCCCCCACCTCCATCAATGGTCTCCCCCTCCCCACCTCCATCAGTGAGTCTCCCCCTCCCCACCTCCATCAGTGAGTCTTCCCTCCCCACTTCCATTAGTGAGCCTTCCCTCCCAACCTCATCAAATGTGTCCCCCCCCCCATCAATGAGCCCTTCCCTCCCCACTTCCATCAATGAGCCTTCCTCCCCACTTCCATCAATGACCCTTCCCTCCCCCCACTTCCATCAATGACCCTTCCCTCCCTACCTCCATCAAGGTGCCCCCCCCCCCCCTCGCCCATCAATGAGCCTTCCCTCCCCACTTCCATCAGTGACCCTTCCCTCCCCACCTGCATCAATTACCCTTCCCTCCCCACCTCCATCAATGAGCCTTCCCTCCCCACTTCCATCAATGATTCTTCCCTCCCCACTTCCATCAATGAGCCTTCCCTCCACACTTCCATCAATGAGCCTCCTCCCCCACCTCCATCAATGAGCCTTCCCTCCCCACTTCCATCAATGACCCTTCCCTCCCCACCTCCATCAATTACCCTTCCCTCCCCACCTCCATCAACGAGCCTTCCTTCCCCACCTCCATCAATGAGCCTTCCCTCCCCACTTCCATCAATGATTCTTCCCTCCCCACCTCCATCAATGATTCTTCCCCTCCCCACTTCCATCAATGATTCTTCCCTCCCCACTTCCATCAATGATTCTTCCCTCCCCACTTCCATCAATGAGCCTTTCTTCCCCCACCTCCATCAGTAAGCCTTCCCTCCCCCACCTCCATCAATGAGCCTTCCCTCCCCCACCTCCATCAGTAAGCCTTCCCTCCCCCACCTCCATCAATGAGCCTTCCCTCCCCCACCTCCATCAATGAGCCTTCCCTCCCCACCTCCATCAGTGAGCCTTCCCTCCCCCTCACCACAATCATTGTGCCTTCCCTCTCTCTGACCTCCATCAGTGAACCTTCCTTCCCTCACCTCCATCAGTAAGCCTTGGCCCCCCCCACCTCCATAAATGAGCCTTGGCCCCCCCACCTCCATAAATGAGCCTTGCCCCCCACCACCTCCATCATTGTGTTGAGCCCCCCCCCCTCAATCAATGAGCCTCCCCTCCTCCATCAATGAGCCCCCCCACCTCCATTAATGAGCCTTGGCTGCCCATGACCCTATCACCGGTTGGCCAGTTCTCCTTCCTTGGACCACTTTTGGTCGGTCTTGACCACCGCAGACCAGGAACATCCCACAAGAGCTGCGGTTTGGGAGTTGGTCAGTTTGGTCCTTGTCCCTCCAATTATTACACTTGTTCATTTTTTTTTAAACTTCATGGATGACATGTTCACTTGCTGCCTAATATATTTGACCCACCTTCAGTTGTCATTGTTACCAGATAACCACTGCTATTCACTATACCTGTCAGTGGTCATAATGTTATGGCTGATCAGTGTGTATATATATATAGTATCTATATATACTGTACAGATTCTGAGAATGACACCCGTCATGTGCTGGTCTTCCTCTGTATATATACAGTTCTAGTCTCCTTAGAATGTATATGGACTGGTCTCCTCCTAGTTGTTGTCATACGATCATATGATGACAGATCACATACAGACTATATTCTCCGGGTTGCAGTTGGACCCTCTGGGGGGGGGGGGGGGGGGGGGGGTGGACACATTTGCTCTCAGGATTCTGGCATGTCTCTTGTGAAATGGAGATGTGTCTAAAAAATGGATCTCACATTCCGGCAGCGGAGTTGGGGGGGGGGGGGGGGGGGAATTAGTTCAAGCGGTTGCCAGACATTTGTTGATAGCAGCTATAAATGTTCCCTCCTTGTGGGCTCTGCACTTGTCTCAATGGCTGAACATGTGTCCTGTGTTGGGGTTCTACTCTGTCAGAAGATGCACAACTCTCACATTGGAGCATTCTCCCTTCCTCCGTCTTTGCATCACTGCTACTCAATCTGACACCAGATATATTATTCCTCTGCTACAACCTCTCACCTTGTGACTTGCTACAAAGTTACAGTGTATAGCATGATCACTGGGGGGGTGGAGACTGAGACAATGCCTCCTCCTTCTACAAAGTTACAGTGTACAGCCTGATCACTGGGGGAGTGGAGACTGAGGCAATGCCTCCTCCTTCAACAAAGTTACAGTGTATAGCATGATCACTGGGGGAGGGGAGACTGAGACAATGCCTCCTCCTTCTACAGTTACAGTGTACAGCCTGATCACTGGGGGAGGGGAGACTGAGGTAATGCCTCCTCCTTCTACAAAGTTACAATGTACAGCCTGATCACTGGGGGAGGGGGGGATTGAGGCAATGCCTCCTCCTTCTACAAAGTTACAATGTACAGCCTGATCACTGGGGGAGGGGAGATTGAGGCAATGCCTCCTCCTTCTACAAAGTTACAATGTACAGTCTGATCACTGGGGGAGGGGAGACTGAGGTAATGCCTCCTCCTTCTACAAAGTTACAATGTACAGCCTGATCACTGGGGGGAGGGGAGACTGAGGTAATGCCTCCTCCTTCTACAAAGTTACAATGTACAGTCTGATCACTGGGGGAGGGGAGACTGAGGTAATGCCTCCTCCTTCTACAAAGTTACAATGTACAGCCTGATCACTGGGGGAGGGGAGACTGAGGCAATGCCTCCTCCTTCTACAAAGTTACAATGTACAGCCTGATCACTGGGGGAGGGGAGACTGAGGTAATGCCTCCTCCTTCTACAAAGTTACAATGTACAGCCTGATCACTTTGGGAGAGGAGCCTGAAGAGCTACTAGTGCTCCTGATTGTACATTTTGCTTTAGATCTGCTAACAACTATGAAGTACACAGGTCTGCCTGATTGGATGCAGACTGAATGGAAGGTTCAGAGAGGCCCTCACTTTAAATAGTTTTAGAAAATGTAAATCCCCGTTCACATGAGCAATTTGAATCTTCGCCAGAAGTACTTCAACACTCAACACTCGGATTTTCATGATATATTCACACCTGAACATGGTGTCGCTTTAAGCTTTGATCTCCTCGCTAAAAAAATCGTTTGTGAGTTCCTTTAGGGGCCGAGTCATGCGTTATGGCCCCAAGAGAATTTAACGGGGGAGCCCCGGAAAAAAACACACATTTTGTAAAATTTCTTTCCTAGTAGCTTGGTTTCCATTGGCTAAGAATGAAATAAAGATTGCTCATGCCCACGCACACAAGAAAAAATATTTGTGCAAATGCTAAATAGGACACCTAAAAAACAATGAAAGTTGTGCTCCACTCAAGTGTGTATGGGGCCTAATAGAGGCGACAGAGAGACTGGGAGGGTCCAGAAATCCGCACGATTTATAGACCATGTCAAATAATATACGTGGTTGATGTCTCTGATGTGGACATTGAGGATGTAATTAGATGTTCTACACCAGCCGTTCTCAACCTTGGCTTTGACAGTAACCATAGAAAGTCCAAGGGCTCGTTCACACCATGGTGCAGAGACGTCCGTTTTTCTGCACGTGTTCTGCGAGGACGCAGTGAAATCAATTGTTCTCTATGTGCCCTGTTCACACCACCACACTGGGATCACCTGCAGATTTTTGCTGCGCAGGAATCTTCAACGTCTATAAAACTAATTGAAGCGCCCATGAAATCTGCGCGTCGGTGTCCATCATTTTTTCTACATGTATGGTGTGAATGAGACCTAAGACTAGCACACAAATCGACCGCACAGGGGCTGAGCGATAACAATCAGTACAGACTGATCAATAGCAGTTGCTGTCAAGAATATCAAAAATAGAAGGGTTCTGAAACATCGGGATGATACCAATAAGATGACAGTGTAAGGAAGCCATCTCCCAAAATTTTTCTGATGGTCACCAATGGGGAGGCTGTTCTCCTGCGACCAGCCTCGTAGAGCCGTAACTGCGTGAGCATAAGTAAAAAAGAACTAGAAATAGAAAAAAAGAAGCACAGACAAGAGAGGGAGAAGAAGGTAGTCGGTAAAATGGACTCGGAGACTCCGGAGGGAGCAGTCAGCCAAGGCCCAAGCATGTTGGATGGAGTGTGGGGAACACATATGATATCCAAGGTTCCCAGATCTTAGGAAGTTTAGCATGTGAATCATTCAGAATACTGGACATTTGCTCATGGAGCATCATGGTGGTCCATCATGTCTTTATCTTTCTCAACCTAGTAACCACAGAGGAGCCCCTTACACTCATGGAACCCCCACTAAGATTAATCTATTGGTGGTCATTAGGAAAAAGCCCCTCACATTGGTAGTCTGTTGGAAAAATGCTCCTTACAGCGGCTGTCATTTGGATGAATGCCCCCCTAACAGCGGTGGTTAGAATGCCGCCATCTTTAAAAATCTGTAGTGTCACTCTCCCGGTTCTGCCAGGTGGTGACGGACGTGGATTTTTGAAGGCACCATTAGATGGGATGTCAATTGGCCGCAGTTCAGGGAACCCCTAGAAGCCTCTGGATGAACCCTAGTTGAGAATGGGTGCTCTACACTATTTCTGTAATTATATGTTTGGTTTATATATCGGACATCTCATAGACTTCAATGTGTTATGTATGGATTGGTGGAGACATACTGTATACTATTTATAATATTTGTGAGATACATGTAGATATGTAGACAGGGGTGTTGAGTCACCAAATTGGGAATCTTTTGAATTTCCAGTGTTAGATTTCTTAAGAAACAAGTAGCATTAGTCCAGGGGTGTCAAACTGGCGGCCCTCCAGCTGCTGCGAAACTACAAGTCCCATCATGCCTCTGCTTTTGGGAGTCATACTTATAACTGTCAGTCTTGCAATGCCTCATGGGACTTGTAGTTTGGCGACAGCTGGAGGGCCGCCAGTTTGACACCTGCGCATTAGTCCAACGTCTTGTCAGTATATCCGATTGGTGGGCTCACACGACATAATTATTGCTATCTAAAGAAGATTGTACAACTGGATTGTAACATGCGTGGACAGCTTTACTAATCTGTGATTGCACTCTAAAGTTTTACCAGTGGCATCGTAAATCACTCCGTAAAGTCTAGTTTTCTGAATTTGGTGTTGCAAGAGAAGCGTGCTTGTTTATACCCCATTCACTCTCTAGAGGTCCAATGCCCAGTGCTCCCAGTCTGAGAGGACTCAGGAATATCCTATAGACGTCTCAATGTATCCATATTGTAAATAGAGAGAACCTACCTCCAGGAAGACCATGTGAAGTACAGGGTGCTCACCACATCTAACCCAGAGACCAGCGGTCCAACCCAAAGCCCAGTTCTCCCAGTCTGAGAGGACTCAGGAATATCCTATAGACGTCTCAATATATCCATGTTGTAGATAGAGAGAACCTACCTCTAGGAAGACCAGGTGCAGTACAGGGTGCTCACCACAGCTAACCCAGTGACCAGCGGTCCAACCCAATGCCCATTGCTCCCAGTCTGAGAGGACTCAGGAATATCCTATAGACATCTCAGTGTATCTATATTGTAAATAGAGAGAACCTACCTCCAGGAAGACCGTGTGCAGCACAGGGTGCTCACCACATCTAACCCAGGGACCAGCGGTCCAACCCAATGCCCAGTGCTCCCAGCCTGAGAGGATTCTGGAATATCCTATAGATGTCTCAATGTATCCATATTGTGAATAAAGAGAACCTACCTCTAGGAAGACCGTGTGCAGTACAGGGTGCTCACCACATCTAACCCAGTGACCAGTGGCCCAACCCAATGCCCAGTGCTCAGTCTGAGAAGACTCAGGAATATCCTATAGATGTCTCAATGTATCCATATTGTAAATAAGGAGAACCTACCTCCAGGAAGACTGACTGGGCCGCACAGGGTGCTCACCACATCATTTCCTTCCACCATGATCCTCTTGGTGCACAGTTTCCACAGGCCGAAGTGGGCCACCTCGCAGGGTTGAGTGAAGTCGTCCACTTTCGGGCTCATGACCGCCCAGTGGTTGCCCATGATGGCGGCCAGCATCAGAGACACCCCAATCAGGGTGATAAAGAAGGTGATCCGAATCTTCAGGGCTTTAAGTTCCTGCATGGTGGTGGTGGTGGTGGTGGAGGAATCCCGGGGGTCTGCAAGTCTTCAGGGGTCCAAGGCTTGTCCTGCTCTTGGTAGGGATCTCTCATCTACTGGTGTGTGTCTGTGAGGGATTTTTGGCTGAGGTCGGGGAAGGGGCTGGACCAGCCTCGCAGTCCACAGCTGTTGGGATCTGTCAGCGCATTTTATAGGCAGGCTCGGTGCTATGGGGGTCTTCTACATACTTCTACAAGACGCTTCATCTCCCTAATCCTCTTCTTTCTCGTATCGGGAATTGTTCTGTTTGCTTCTGATGATGAAGCCTTTGGCTTTTTCTAATAAATAATTACATTGTTGCATCCTGCTATACAAACAGATACTTCACAGAGAAATAAATATTTACTTTTTTGTTTTCAAGGAAATTAAATTTGATTGAATCCAAATCACTAAAACCTTCCTATGAGCTTTACCTTGTTAGTGGCATCTAACAAGTCATTTTAAATCTGCAGCTTCCAATAAAATTTTCCCTGGTGATTCTGCCCTGAATGTCCTTGTTCAGGCACTTCCTGTTACAGGGTGACAATGCTCTGCCCCTGTCTTCTAATTGTGCTCTTGCGTTGTCACCCTGTCACATGAAGACTGCAAGTGACTGTTCCTGAACAAATCCCCCAATACTGCAAAACATAGCACAGAAAATGGTCTACAGTTGTCAATAGAAGCAAACCTGCCCTGAGAAATGCCATGCACTCATTGCTGGAGTGCATATAGACAGAGAGAGACTGCAAAGAGGCTGCGGGAGATCTGCAGCGCTGAGATGAAAAAGAGGTAAAAACAATAATAGACTAATAAAAAGACAAAAAAAGACCGTTGTTTGATACACCAGGCATATCATTCTAATGTGTGACATTCATCTAGGATTTACATCTATTTTAAAGCCATAGGACCAACATTATCTCTATGTGAACACCATAGCAGCTGTTGTATAGATCAGTAAGGCCTTGTTCACAGAAATGTAAAGAACTCTATTGAAGCTCTCCAGACACCTTGCAAAGCCTATTCTATAATGATAATAATACTAATAATAGTAATATTAGGACTTTATTGTATAAAAACTTACAACTACATTTCCATTGTATTCCTTACATGAGGTAATAAATAATGACCGCAGTTACACAAGAATGGAAATAAGTATATACGTACAGTCATGGCCAAAAATCTCATCCCACCTGCACCTCTGTCAGAGAACGCACCACGTCACCCAGAAAATTGCTGCAATGACAAATGTTTCGGCATTCTCATGTTTATTTCTTTGGTTTGTATCGGTATGACACAAAAATGTGGAGAAACAAAAAGCCAAATCTGACACATTCCACGCAAAACCCCAAAAATGGACTGGACAAATTTATGGCAGCTTCTCAAGAATTGTAAGAAATAATTGCATGACCAGGTGCTGACAATATAGAAATCCCACCGACAACCAGGGACAATGGGTGAAAAATGGCCTCCACCTTTCTGTTGTGTGTCTGTGTGCCGCATGGAGAAGAGAAAGAGCAGCAAAGAATTGTCTGAGGATTGGAGAACAAAAATGGTGGGAAAGCATGGACAATCTCAAGGTTACAAGTCCATCTCCAGAGATCTTAATGTTCCTGCGTCCACTGTGCGCAACATTGTCAAGAGGTTTCCAGCCAATGGCACTGTAGCTAATCTCCCCGGACATGGATGAAAGACAAAATTTAATCAAAGATTGTAACGAAGGATTGTTTGAATGATGGCTAAAGAACCTCGATCAACTCCAACAAATTCAAGCACAGGGTACAACTGTCAGCTCACACTATATCTCATCATCTGAATGAAAAATGCTATGGTGGGAGAAAGGGACTGCTGACACTATGGTGGAGACCTAGGAGGACCCCACTGCTGACACAGAAATATGGTAGGAGACCCAGGAGGACCCCACTGCTGACACAGAAATATGGTGGGAGACCTAGGGGACCCCAGACACAGAAATATTGGAGGAGACCCAGGAGGACCCCACTGCTGACACAGAAATATGGTGGGAGACCCAGGAGGACCCCAGACACAGAAATATAGGAGGAGACCCAGGAGGACCCCACTGCTGACACAGAAATATGGTGGGAGACCTAGGAGGACCCCACTGCTGACACAGAAATATAGGAGGAGACCCAGGAGGACCCCACTGCTGACACAGAAAATATGGTAGGAGACCCAGGAGGACCCCACTGCTGACACAGAAATATGGTGGGAGACCCAGGAGGACCCCACTGCTGACACAGAAATATGGAGGAGACCAGGAGGACCCCACTGCTGACACAGAAATATGGTGGGAGACCCAGGAGGACCCCACTGCTGACACAGAAATATAGGAGGAGACCCAGGAGGACCCCACTGCTGACACAGAAATATGGTAGGAGACCCAGGAGGACCCCACTGCTGACACAGAAATATGGTGGGAGACCCAGGAGGACCCCACTGCTGACACAGAAATATGGTGGGAGACCCAGGAGGACCCCACTGCTGACACAGAAATATAGGAGGAGAACCCAGGAGGACCCCACTGCTGACACAGAAATATGGTGGGAGACCCAGGAGGACCCCACTGCTGACACAGAAATATGGGAGGAGGAGACCCAGGAGGACCCCACTGCTGACCAGAAATATGGGAGGAGACCCAGGAGGACCCCACTGCTGACACAGAAATATGGGAGGGAGACCCAGGAGGACCCCACTGCTGACACAGAAATATGGTGGGAGACCCAGGAGGACCCCACTGCTGACACAGAAATATGGTGGGAGACCCAGGAGGACCCCACTGCTGACACAGAAATATGGTGGGAGACCCAGGAGGACCCCACTGCTGACACAGAAATATGGGGGAGACCCAGGAGGACCCCACTGCTGACACAGACACATTTTGGAAGCCAGATTGAAGTTTGCTAAAACTTACCTGAGGAAGCCAAAACCCTTCTGGGAGAATGTGCTGTGGACAGCACATTCAAAATGGCATCTTTTTGGTAAAGCCCATCATTCTACTCTTTTCAGAAAAAGCAATGAGGCCTTTAAAGAAAAGTATTCAGTCCCTCCAGTCACACATGGTGGGGGGGTCACTGATGTTTTGGGGTGGCTCTGCTGCTTCAGGCACTGGATGTCTTGGCTGTGTGCATGGCATTATGGAATCTGAAGACTACCAAAGAATTCTCGGGTGCAATGTAGGGCCTGGTGTCAGAATGTTGGGTCT
The DNA here is from genome assembly GCA_951230385.1 of Staurois parvus. NCBI lineage: Eukaryota > Metazoa > Chordata > Amphibia > Anura > Ranidae > Staurois > Staurois parvus. The sequence goes on from CATNWA010019776.1 coordinate 610,670, forward strand.
CCCAATGTCAGAGGTCAGGGGTCTTCCAGCAGGACAATGACCCAAAGCATATGTCAAAAAGCCCCAGAAATGGTGTCAGACAAAGTGCTGAAGAGGACTGAACTTGCCAGCAATAAGTTCAGATCTCCATCCCATAGAGCTCCTGTGGAGAGATCTCAGACCAGCAGTTGGGAAAAGGAACCCTTCCAATCTGAGAGACCCGGAGCAGTTGGAGAAAGAAGAGCGATCCAAAATTCCAGTAGAAAGGTGGAAGAAACTCATTGATGGTGACAGGAAGCCATTGATTTCACTAATTTTCTCCAATGGGTGTGCTTCCAAATTTTACATTGAGATTTCCAATAACTTTGGCCAGTCCATTTTTGGGGATGTGTGTGTCATGATTGGCTCTTAGAGTGGTCACATGATCAGGAACCCATCCCACTGGCTCCTGATCAGAATCCATAATGTGCATTTTTCACAGGTTTTCTTGCCTAGTAACTAGCTTTCCATTGGCTAAAAGTAATAAGAAAATGCTGAGGTCTGAAACATGCACTTGTACAAACATCAAAAAACAAAATAAAACAATGATGACCAAGGACGCTGAGGTGGGATTGGGGCTTGTGGTGGACTTTTGATGGGATTTGATCTGAGATTACAGCTGTGCATCCATGCCGTGTGAAGAAACAAAGCCTACACCCACACCATTTATCATTTCCCCATTATGTCTGCAAATACATGCACATGGTATGTATTGGGTGCGCACAGAACTAATTAACAAGCATGAATGTTAGTTCCAGTGGCCATATGTATGGCAGCTGAGCTATGGGGTGTCTAATATAAAATGGGGGTTATTTTTGCTCTATCTAAGCACTGTTAGCATTATTAGCTTTTATTGTAATGTTTATGCATAAAATTCCACCTGCTGGTGCCTGAAATACACAATCCTATGATAAATATTCATATATACTGTACATATACAGGATTGTATATTTATTTATTACAGGGATTTATATAGCACCAACAACTTTGGCAGTGCTTTACATATTATACATTCCTGCCCCTGGGAGCTTACAATCTATGGTCCCTATTTAACATACATACAGTATCTCCCAGAAGTGAGTCCACCCCTTACATTTTTGTAAATATTTGATTCTATCTTTTCATGTGAAGAAATGACACTTTGCTACAATGTGACGTAGTCAGTGTACAGCTTGTATAACATGTAAATTTGCTGTCCCCTCAAAATAACTCAACACACCGCCATTAATGTTTAAATCGCTGGCCTCTAGCAACCAGTCAGTGAGCTGTAAGGATGTGCAGTAACCTCTAGCAACCAATCATCAAGCAGAAACGATGTTCAGTAACCTCTTGCAACCAATCAGTGAGTGATAATGATGTGCAGTGGCCTCTAGCAACCAATCATCAAGCAGAAATGATGTTCAGTAACCTCTTGCAACCAATCAGTGAGTGGTAATGGTGTGCAGTGGCCTCTAGCAACCAATCAATGAGCTGTAAGGATGTGCAGTAACCTCTAGCAACTAATCATCAAGCAGAAATGATGTTCAATAACCTCTTGCAACCAATCAGTGAGTGGTAATGGTGTGCAGTGGCCTCTAGCAACCAATCAATGAGCTGTAAGGATGTGCAGTAACCTCTAGCAACCAATCATCAAGCAGAAATGATGTTCAATAACCTCTTGCAACCAATCAGTGAGTGGTAATGGTGTGCAGTGGCCTCTAGCAAACAATCATCAAGCAGAAATGATGTGCAGTAACCTCTTGCAACCAATCAGTAAGTGGTAATGGTGTGCAGTGGCCTCTAGCAACCAACCAATGAGCTGTAAGGATGTGCAGTAACCAATAGCAACCACCCCTCAAGCAGAAATGATGAGCTGTAACTTCTGACAACCAATCGCAATTGCAGCCTGATCTGCTGCAGTAAATTGATTTTGAGCCTAGCTGCTATTTATTGTATGTCTCAGTGCAGGTGGAGAGCGAATTTGCATGGGGGGGATGGAAATGTTTGCCCAGGGTCCAATTAATATTAAGCACTTGCCGACCAGTCTTATCCCTTTTACGTCAGAAAAAAAATGGGCTGCTCAATCTAAAATGCCTGGACCGATTTTTTTGTCCCGGTCTGGGCCTGCCTGTCCTATTATTCTAAGTACCTACCTGCCTCTTTCTCCTTCTGCTGCTGCCAATCTGAAAACAGCTGGGAAGGAGATAGCTGACTCAAAGCTGCAGCTTGTCTGGGCTGTGAGCCCTTTCCCGAAACCAGTAATGGCAGGAGGAATGCAGGGGGAGGGGGGACATGTCAGCCGCTGCATCCCCCTTGCCATTGCTGCTCTCAGGAAAGTGGTCACAGCCGAGACAAGCTGCAGCTTTGAGTCAGCTGTCTACTTCCTAGCTGTTTTCAGATTGGCTGCAGCTATGAATCAGCCGTCTCCTTGATAAATGTTATCAGATTGGTCAGAGCCGAGGATGGGAGGAGCAGGTTGTATTCATAACTAGGGGTAGAAAGCACTTAGAAACACGGTGGAGAATATGACATCTACATTGTGCCATGGGGGTCAAAACTACAAAAATACATTATAATGAAAGTTCTCCTTTAAAAGCGCACAGAACAGCACCATACCCATTGAACATCATTGCAGCCAAACAGGTTCTTCGATTGTGGTCATACATGTGCACAAATGTTCGCACACGCCAGAGAGCCGCCAATCTAATTATACTCTCGTGGTTTATCCTTTCCCATGTTTACTAAATACAATGAAATGGATCAAAGCGAATGAAAATACTTTATTCTATTGAGCAGTAACATTCCTTATACTCTCATGAATTGTTTGTTTTTTTTCTTTATGGCTAATATGTGGGAAAATACATTTTATTTATTGCAAATAAACAACCATAGGGTCCCCTGAAAGGGATCGGCAGAGCAAAACACCACGCCGCAAACAAAATACATCTGCAAAACTAGGATTTCCCTTTATTACATTGTATCAACTTGAAACCCTGTATCTGTTAACATGTATCTAAAACACCGACACCTACACACAATACTACACACAATACTACACACAATACTACACACAATACTACACACAATACTACACACAATACTACACACAATACTACACACTCTTAGGTCGTCTAAAGCTAACATTTTGTTTTATCCGGATGTTTTTGAAATGAATATTTTTTTTTCCACTAGTGGAGTAAATTGGATGATGCTTGAAGGGTTTTTTTTTTGTTTTTTGCCTTCCTCTGGATCAACCAATGGTATAAGGCTCTATATATGGAGGTGTGACTTTTTTTTTTTCTTATTGGTGAAACTCAATGGACTTGTTTTTTTTGTTTGTTTTTTTACCAGCATAACTTTGTAAGTATAATGGCCCGTTCACACCAGAAACTGCAGGTAACTGCACATTTTTTTTCTTGTAGCTATGCTTGTAGCGGGCCTCTATGTGCTCTGTGATGCGTTGCAGTGAATTTGCAGTGTGTTTGCCCACATTTTCGCGCATTTGCGGTGCAGTAAAATGCAGCATGCTGTACTTTTCTATACTGCGTTGCACTGCAATGGTGTGAACTACGCCCATAGGATAGCCTGGATTTTGGCTGTCTATGCAGTTGGAGTCCAGAATGCATCAAACTGCATTCCACTGCGTTCGGTGTGAAAAGGCCCTTAAAGGACAAACATTCACCAAGAACAAGTGACAAAGTAAAAATGATTTACTGTACATAGCTAGTTTTTTCACAATTAATTTGGAGATGCTCTACATGAAAAAAAAAATAAAAGAAGCATGCCGTGGATGTTACCAGAAACTCCTTGGCGTAATCTGATCGTCAGTTTCTGAGGAGGCGCAGCGTCTGAGTCACAGTCACCGCTCGCCCCGGTCTAAATCTGACTCACCCCGATCAGATGGAGAAAACAACTGTGAAGATTCCATGTTGTCACTGCCAGGCAGACCTGTCACCTCCGCTTACTCCACCGGAGCCGCCATTTGTCTCCTCTGTTTTGTAGTGATGATTTCACCGTCATTCACACGCCATTGCCGAGATTTTACATACAATTTCTGGGGACTTTTCCCTGCCTAGCCTCTGCGACCAACATTGTGTTAGGGTGCTAGAAAACCACTACGTGTGAACCTATGGCTCCAATGACTCTTCAATGAACAAGAATTAGATTGGTTGAAGTTCAGGTATATGGATATTTCTGTATAGTTACATTGTTCCAGCTTGATCCAATGTAAGTATATCTGAGCCATTAGGGCTGCTGTTAGGAATTACAGGGCGCAGTACAGCCTACCTGACAGCAATCCCCCCATCAGATTATATTTTTGCTCACATTCCCCAGCTGTGATGCTGTGCTCCACAGCCGTGACAGAAATGATACCCCCCCTTAAACAAGACCCAGTCAGTAGTGCTGCTCTGTAAGTGCCTCACAAGTGCAAAGCATGCAGTTGCTGTGCGCTAGGGTGAGGTTAAAGTGGGTAGTGAGGGGGCAATATTTTTTTTTACATTTCTCTAACTGCCTTGTTTGGGGGCCTTTGGTGAAAGATCAGGGGTCTAAACAGACCTCTGATGTCTCACATTTGATCATCAGTCTCTTTCCCTGCAGCCTCAGCTGCACTGGACAGTGAATGAATGGGAAGCACTCTGCTCATTCCAAAACTGAAGCATAGTAAACACAGATGAATGGACACAGGATCAATCGATACTGATCGATCACTGTGTTCATTTAGGAAAATACTGTATTTAGCGTCCCCTCTTCTCTCCATCCTGAACAATTCCTGAAATAATCCTCCTGTGTGCCCGCTGCAGCCTCTGGCATGAGGGGAGGGCAACTGGCAACGCTGCAGGGGATCACACGGGGTGAAAGGGGGTGCAGAAGGTAGAAATGACCCCCCCCTGCTGCACAGCCAGAGGGAGAAGGAGAAGCCAGCAGCACTGAAGGGGGATCCACAAGAGTCACAAGTGTCAGCAATAAGGCAGTACAGTCGGCCCTCCAGCACGACAGGTGCCCGGGCCTACCTTTTGAACTGAAGGGGGCCAGGCCTGTAACGGGGGGGCTGTACTGCCTTGTCAGCAGCCCTATGTGCCATACATGTGGGATCCCTCTAGAGGCTGGAAAGTCACCTCTACCATAATGATCTCCATTAGCTTCTAGGTGCCTCTCCACCTAATCCAGTCAGAGAATGCTTTGCAGTCATTAAGAGAATGTTAGGTGTTCTATATATTGATGTCTGTGCTGAGTGAGCGGCCTCCTGTGTTCACTAAGCAGCATGGCAGCTGCTTGGCACGGACGGGGCAGCAAGTGGCAATCAATGTAGTAGCGTGATTTCCAGATCCAGGTATGGCACATACATACTTACATCCAAACTGGACCAGTGTCACTGAGCGAAATATAGCTTTGCCTAAACTTCAGGTTCAAGTGTGTGTCATTGTATGTGACACCAAAAACATTTCCTTTTAGTTTTGCATCTTAGTGTTGCTGATATCCTGCAGCCTCTGTGCAGCCACGTCCTGTCTACATGCACTCCTGTGATTTCTCAGGGCGGGCTTCCCAATGGTGACCACACTGGACAATGCCATTGTCCATATGACAGGGTGACAACAGGGTGTCCATATGACAGGGTGACAACAGGGTGTCCATATGACAACAGGGTCCATATGACAAGTCCATATGACAGGGGTGACAACAGGGTGTCCATATGACAGGGTGACAACAGGGTGTCCATATGACAGGGTGACAACAGGGTGTCCATATGACAAGTCCATATGACAATATGACAGGGTGACAACAGGGTGTCCATATGACAAGTCCATATGACAGGGTGACAACTTAGAACAGTTGGGAGACAGGGACAGAGTGTATATATATATATATATATGACCATTCTGTATTCATTAATAAATTGTTTAATACATTTTTGTAACATGCACACTCAAAATCAGCCCCCTGCATTACCCTGTACAGCAGAGCTCAGACTAGGAGGGAGAGGGGCAGGGCTGGGAGCCAATCATATGTGCTGCATGTATAATTTTTAACAAAAAAGAAAAACCTGCTGATAGGAGGGAAGTGCAGAGTGAGTAGAGAGATTACCCGTTCAGTCTGCTGCTCTTTTACATCCAATCACAAGTTGGGGCTGCAGAGAGGACAGCACTGTATCCCTTCTCTGTAAGTGGTGTCAACCACCTGGATCTGCTGTGTGGCAGAGGTGTGTAAATCAAAGGACTGGATGGACAGACATACAGAATGGAATAATCATGTAAATGAACACTAATGTGGGGTAGATGTGTTCACCATCCGTCACTTCCACTATGATGGTGATGGCTGGTGTCTGAGGCGGGTGTCCTGCGACTTCACCTCCAGGTTGTCTCTCTATGAGTGGTGGGCTGCGGTGAGATGTGTCATGTGAACTAGGCCAGGTTTATGCTCTGTTGAGTTTCCAACATGATGATATGGAGTGATGGCTCACATGGATGAGGATGGGAACTGGGGAAGCACAATAGTCTCTGCTTCTAGTTTTGCACAGCTTTTAGAGTACACCTGTGGTGGGCTACTTGGGGGCTCTGGCTGTATGGCGGGGTTATGCCGGCATTGCTTCTCTGCCCTGCATCTCTCTCGGGCTGTTCTGGGGTTCTGTCTATAACAGGGGGCTGTTATGGGGTTCTGTCTATAACAGGGGGCTGTTCTGGGGCTCTGTCTATAACAGGGGGCTGTTCTGGGTTCTGTCTATAACAGGGGCTTTTCTGGGGTGCTGTCTATAACAGGGGGCTGCTCTGGGGTTCTGTCTATAACAGGGGGCTGTTCTGGGTTCTGTCTATAACAGGGGGCTGGGGCTCTGTCTATAACTGGGGGGCTGTTCTGGGTTCTGTCTATAACAGGGGGCTTTTCTGGGTGTGCTGTCTATAACAGGGGGCTGCTCTGGGGTGCTGTCTATAACAGGGGGCTGCTCTGGGGTTCTGTCTATAACAGGGGGCTGTTCTGGGTTCTGTCTATAACAGGGGGCTGTTCTGGGGTTCTGTCTAGAACAGGGGGCTGTTCTGGTGTTCTGTTTCTGCTAGGGGGCTGTTCTGGGTTCTGTCTATAACAGGGGGCTTTTGTGGGGTTCTGGCTATAACAGGGGGCTGTTCTAGGGTTCTGTCTCTACTAGGGGGCTGTTCTGGGTTCTGTCTATAACAGGGGGCTGTTCTGGGGTGCTGTCTATATCAGGGGGCTGTTCTGGTGTTCTGTTTCTGCTAGGGGGCTGTTCTGGGTTCTGTCTATAACAGGGGGCTTTTGTGGGGTTCTGGCTATAACAGGGGGCTGTTCTGGGGTTCTGTCTCTACTAGGGGGCTGTTCTGGGTTCTGTCTATAACAGGGGCTGCTGTGTCTATATCAGGGGGTGCTCTGGGGTCTATATCAGGGGGCTGCTCTGGGGTTCTGTCTATAACAGGGGGCTGTTCTGGGTTCTGTCTATAACAGGGGGCTGTTCTGGGGTTCTGTCTAGAACAGGGGGTTGTTCTGGTGTTCTGTTTCTGCTAGGGGCTGTTCTGGGTTCTGTCTATAACAGGGGGCTTTTGTGGGGTTCTGGCTATAACGGGGCTGTTCTGGGGTTCTGTCTCTACTAGGGGGCTGTTGTGAGTTCTGGCTATAACGGGGGCTCCTCTGGGGTTCTGCCTCTACTAGGGGGCTGTTCTGGGGTTTTGGCTATAACAGGGGGCTGTTCTGGGGTCCTGTCTATAACAGGGGGCCGTTCTGGGGTCTTGTCTATAACAGGGGGCTGTTCTGGGGTCCTGTCTATAACAGGGGGCTCATCAAGGACTGTATCTGTACCTGGGGGCTGTAGTGGTGTTCTGGCCAAGACTTTGCTGTCAGGGCTGTATCTGTACCTGGGGGCTGTAGTGGTGTTCTGGCCAAGACTTTGCTGTCAGGGCTGTATCTGTACCTGGGGGCTGTAGTGGTGTTCTGGCCAAGACTTTGCTGTCAGGGCTGTATCTGTACCTGGGGGCTGTAGTGGTGTTCTGGCCAAGGTAGGGCTGTTGTACCTGGGGGGCTGTAGTGGTGTTCTGGCCAAGACTTTGCTGTCAGGGCTGTATCTGTACCTGGGGGCTGTAGTGGTGTTCTGGCCAAGACTTTGCTGTCAGGGCTGGTATCTGTACCTGGGGCTGTAGTGGTGTTCTGGCCAAGACTTTGCTGTCAGGGCTGTATCTGTACCTGGGGGCTGTAGTGGTGTTCTGGCCAAGACTTTGCTGTCAGGGCTGTATCTGTACCGGGGGGGGGGGGGCTGTTGTGGTGTTCTGGCCAAGACTTTGCTGTCAGGGCTGTATTTAGACCTCTTGCTGCCCTAGGCAAGCCTGGATGATAACACTCCTTGGTATAAGCCCTGCACGTTGCCTCATGTCATCATCATTTCAGTACATTGATTGGAGGCAGCACAGGATCTTCATTATGTTCTGAACTACTTATCAAGTCTACAGATCACCAAACAAAAGAAAGGAAAGATGGCTTCATGTTTTCCGAACAGTAGTGAGTCTTCTGACTCCTCTGAGCATCCCCTGCACATCCCCCTACAATTTCCTTGCTTAGTTGTGTACAAATGTCTAGAAGAGGGACACAAGATAAGGAAAAATGGATCACAATTTGTGAATGTTGAGGTTTGGATTTGCCCCCCTGTGACCCTGTCATTGTGGCAGATACAGCCCTGGCCTCCCTTGGGGCCCCAGCCATATAAGGGGCCTCCTTTCCTCAGCTCCCCCCCCCATGTACATGTGCTCCTGCAGGGAGTAGTATGTGTCACTGCAGGGAGTAGTATGTGTCACTGCAGGGAGTAGTATGTGCCACTGCAGGGAGTAGTATGTGCCACTGAAGGGAGTAGTATGTGCCACTGCAGGGAGTAGTATGTGCCACTGCAGGGAGTAGTATGTGCCACTGCTGGGAGTAGTATGTGTCACTGAAGGGAGTAGTATGTGTCACTGAAGGGAGTAGTATGTGCCACTGCAGGGAGTAGTATGTGCCACTGAAGGGAGTAGTATGTGCCACTGCAGGGAGTAGTTATGTGTCACTGCAGGGAGTAGTATGTGTCACTGCAGGGGTAGTATGTGAGTAGTATGTGTCACTGCACGGAGTAGTATGTGTCACTGCAGGGAGTAGTATGTGTCACTGCAGGGAGTAGTATGTGTCACTGCAGGGAGTAGTATGTGTCACTGCAGGGAGTAGTATGTGTCACTGCAGGGAGTAGTATGTGTCACTGCAGGGAGTAGTATGTGTCACTGCAGGGAGTAGTATGTGTCACTGCACGGAGTAGTATGTGTCACTGCACGGAGTAGTGTGTCACTGCAGGGAGTAGTATGTGTCACTGCAGGGAGTAGTCACTGCAGGGAGTAGTATGTGTCACTGCAGGGAGTAGTATGTGTCACTGCAGGGAGTAGTATGTGTCACTGCAGGGAGTAGTATGTGTCACTGCACGGATCGCCTTCCCGCAGAGTCCGGAGATTTGTTGTGATCTTAGTCAGCAGCGAGAGAGAGTAGATCTGTGACTGATGTCATGGGATCATTATATCCGGGACGCCTAATCGGCGCGGCGTCATATGTATCCCAACCAGCAGTTCAGGAATTGGTGAGCGTCTTATACAGCGACAGTGAACGCATGTGGCCTCATCGTGAGCGCAGCGACCTCTTCTGCGGTTACACACGCAATGAATTGCCTCGCAGCTGAAATAATGATTTCTCAGACGGCTCTGGCTCCCATATTTAGGCAGAAAATGGACTCATTTGCGTCTATAAATATAGATTGCCGCGGCCGGGTAACAACCGCGCGCCTCCGCTGCACAGCAGATGATTCTGAATGTGACCCCACATTACCATGCATGGCGCGGTCACTGAGGTTAATACACCAATAAGGAGCTTTATATCCGTCTCCGCAGGATTGGACAATGGCTGAATTCCTCCGCTCCACTTATTCCACTCTCATTTCAAGACGATTTCCATGTTCTGCTTCCACTGTTGTAGAATATTCATGAAACATCATAAAATATCAATTAAAAGCTTCCTGGTTGGTAAACACAAAAACATACATCGATCAGCCATAACATTATGACCACCCCCCCCCCCCCATGAACCATTGAGGCATGGACTCCACTAGACCTGTGACGATATGCTGTGGTATCTGGCACCAAACCAGACTGGGAGAGTATGGAGGCCAAGTCAACACCTCCAATGAACTTGTTGAGTTCCTCAAACCATTCTTGAATTCGTCGTACCAGACCACTTTTTCCATTCCTCCTTGGTCCAGTTCTGATGCTCACTTGCCCATTGTGGGTGCATTTGGCTGTGGACATGGGCCAGCATGGGCACCATGACCAGTCTGCAGCTACACAGCCCCATTCACAACAAACTGTGATGCTCTGTGTGTTCTGACACCTTTCTGACACCAGCATTACAATTATATTGATATTGATCTATTGGTCTTGATCTCCAATAACTCTTCTACTGGATCTGACTACATAGACCAGCCTTCCCTCCCACACCTCCATCAATGAACCCTCCTTCCCACACCTCCATCAATGAACCCTCCCTCCCACACCTCCATCAATGAGCCCTCCTTCCCACACACCTCCATCAATGAGCCCTCCTTCCCACACCTCCATAACCCTCCCTCCCACACCTCCATCAATGAGCCCTCCTTCCCACACCTCCATCAATGAACCCTCCCTCCCCACACCTCCATCAATGAGCCCTCCTTCCCACACCTCCATCAATGAGCCTTCCTTCCCACACCTCCATCAATGAGCCTTCCTTCCCACACCTCCATCAATGAGCCCTCCTTCCCACACCTCCATCAATGAACCCTCCCTCCCACACCTCCATCAATGAGCCCTCCTTCCCACACCTCCATCAATGAGCCTTCCTTCCCACACCTCCATCAATGAGCCCTCCTTCCCCACACCTCCATCAATGAACCCTCCCTCCCACACCACCATCAATGAGCCCTCCTTCCCACACCTCCATCAATGAGCCCTCCCTCCCTCCCTCCCACCTCCATCAATGAGCCTTCCTTCCCACACCTCCATCAATGAACCCTCCCTCCCACACCTCCATCAATGAGCCCTCCTTCCCACACCTCCATCAATGAGCCTTCCTTCCCACACCTCCATCAATGAACCCTTCCTTCCCACACCTCCATCAATGAGCCCTCCTTCCCACACCTCCATCAATGAGCCTTCCTTCCCACACCTCCATCAATGAGGCCTCCTTCCCACACCACTCCATCAACGAGCCCTCCTTCCCACACCTCCATCAATGAGGCCACACTCTCACACCTCCATCAATGAGGCCTCCTTCCCACACCTCCATCAATGAGGCCCCTTCCTACACCTCCATCAATGAGCCCTCCTTCCCACACCTCCATCAATGAACCCTCCCTCCCACACCTCCATCAATGAGCCCTCCTTCCCACACCTCCATCAATGAGCCTTCCTTCCCACACCTCCATCAATGAGGCCTCCTTCCCACACCACCATCAACGAGCCCTCCTTCCCACACCTCCATCAATGAGGCCACCCTCCCACACCTCCATCAATGAGCCCTCCTTCCCACACCTCCATCAATGAGGCCACCCATCCTACACCTCCATCCAATGAGCCCTCCTTCCCACACCTCCATCAATGAGCCTTCCTTCCCACACCTCCATCAATGAGGCCTCCTTCCCACACCTCCATCCATGAGCCTCCCTCCCACACCTCCATCAATGAGCCTCCTTCTCACACCTCCATCAATGAACCCTCCTTCCCACACCTCCATCAATGAACCCTCCCTCCCACACCTCCATCAATGAGCCCTCCTTCCCACACCTCCATCAATGAGCCTTCCTTCCCACACCTCCATCAATGAGGCCTCCTTCCCACACCTCCATCCATGAGGCCTCCCTCCCACACCTCCATCAATGAGCCCTCCTTCTCACACCTCCATCAATGAACCCTCCTTCCCACACCTCCATCCATGAACCCTCCCTCCCACACCTCCATCAATGAACCCTCCTTTCCACACCTCCATCAATGAACCCTCCTTCCCACACCTCCATCAATGAACCCTCCATCAATGAGCCCTCCTTCCCACACCTCCATCAATGAGCCCTCCTTCCCACACCTCCATCAATGAACCCTCCTTCCCACACCTCCATCAATGAGCCCTCCTTCCCACACCTCCATCCATGAGGCCTCCCTCCCACATCTCAATCGATGAGCCTTCCCTCCCCACCTGCATCAATGAGCCTTCCCTCCCCCACCACTATCAATGAGCCTTCCCTCCCCACCTCCATCAGTGAGCCTTCCCTCCCCACTGCCATCAATGAGCCTTCCCTCCCCACCTCCATCAATGAGTCTTCTCTCCCCACCAATGAGCCTTCCCTCCCCACCTCCATCAATGAGCCTTCCTTCCCCACCTCCATCAATGAGCCTCCCCCCTTACCACCTCCATCAATGAGCCTTCTCTCCCCACTGCCATCAGTGAGCCTTCTCTCCCCACCAATGAGCCTCCCCTCCCCACCTCCATCAATGAGCCTTCCCTCCCTACATCAATGAGCCTTCCCTCCCCACCTCCATCAATGAGCCTCCCCCCTTACCACCTCCATCAATTTTTGCGCTATAAATGAAAAAAAAAAAAAAAAAAAACCCCAATATAAAACATAGCCCATAAAAATAACATTCCTTCATAAATATAGATAAAAGAAAATCCCAATATATGGTTTGTGTGAAAGTTATAGTGTCTACAAATGAATATATATATATAGGGGGAGGAGTGTACAGTGTATACAGTCAGTGGTGGGAATGTTCTATCTGATGGGTGTATACGGGGGGGGGGGGGGTACAGTATATACATTGTATACAGTCAGTGGTGGGAATGTTCCAGCTGATGGGTGTATACGGGGGGGGGGAGGGGTACAGTATATACATTGTATACAGTCAGTGGTGGGAATGTTCTGGCTGATGGGTGTATACGGGGGGGGGGGGCTGTACAGTATATACATTGTATACAGTCAGTGGTGGGAATATTCTGGCTGATGGGTGTATATGGGGGGGGGGGGGGTACAGTATATACATTGTATACAGTCAGTGGTGGGAATGTTCCAGCTGATGGGTGTATACGGGGGGGGGGGGGGGGGGTACAGTATATACATTGTATACAGTCAGTGGTGGGAATGTTCTGTCTGATGGGTGTATACGGGGGGGGGGAGGGGTACAGTATATACATTGTATACAGTCAGTGGTGGGAATGTTCCAGCTGATGGGTGTATACGGGGGGGGGGGGCTGTACAGTATATACATTGTATACAGTCAGTGGTGGGAATGTTCTGTCTGATGGGTGTATACGGGGGGGGGAGGGGTACAGTATATACATTGTATACAGTCAGTGGTGGGAATGTTCTGGCTGATGGGTGTATACGGGGGGGGGGGGGGGGGGCTGTACAGTATATACATTGTATACAGTCAGTGGTGGGAATATTCTGGCTGATGGGTGTATACGGGGGGGGGGGGGGGGTACAGTATATACATTGTATACAGTCAGTGGTGGGAATGTTCCAGCTGATGGGTGTATACGGGGGGGGGGGGTACAGTATATACATTGTATACAGTCAGTGGTGGGAATGTTCTGGCTGATGGGTGTATACGGGGGGGGGGGGGGGGGGCTATACAGTATATACATTGTATACAGTCAGTGGTGGGAATGTTCCAGCTGATGGGTGTATACGGGGGGGGGGGGGTACAGTATATACATTGTATACAGTCAGTGGTGGGAATGTTCTGGCTGATGGGTGTATACGGGGGGGGGGGGGGGGGGGGGGGGGGGGGGCTATACAGTATATATACATTGTATACAGTCAGTGGTGGGAATGTTCTGGCTGATGGGTGTATACGGGGGGGGGGGGGGGGGGGGGGTACAGTATATACATTGTATACAGTCAGTGGTGGGAATGTTCCAGCTGATGGGTGTACGGGGGGGGGGGGGGGGTACAGTATATACATTGTATACAGTCAGTGGTGGGAATGTTCCAGCTGATGGGTGTATACCGGGGGGGGGGGGGGGGGGGCTGTACAGTATATACATTGTATACAGTCAGTGGTGGGAATGTTCCAGCTGATGGGTGTATACGGGGGGGGGTACAGTATATACATTGTATACAGTCAGTGGTGGGAATGTTCTGGCTGATGGGTATATGGGGGGGGGGGGGGGGCTGTACAGTATATACATTGTATACAGTCAGTGGTGGGAATGTTCCAGCTGATGGGTGTATACGGGGGGGGGGGTGTACGGTATATACAGCTGATGGGTGTATACGGGGGGGGGGGGGGGGGGGTGTACGGTATATACAGCTGATGGGTGTAATGACAGAGGTATATATTTCCATGGTTAGTCAGGATGAAAAGGAAGACACAAGTCCGTCAAGTTCAAGCAGAAATAAATGCTGAATATAACCCGACGTGTAACTGGATACATTGCTGTGCAAACTATTTTTCTATGGATAGTTTATGGCTGCCAGAGACGGGGAGATCTCTTATTGATCACGACAGACGGTGATTCTTTGTTACCTCTCGGTGCTGTTGATCTCCCGCAGCCCCTTTGCAGCCACTTCCAGTCTACAAGCACTCCAGCAATGGTTGCATGGCTTTTCCCAGGCTTGGTTTTCTGATGGTGACAACAATGGGCCATACATGCATTGTATATCACAATAGATCCCAACCACTCTGCTACAAAGCTTTCCTCATGGCTCACCTCACCAGAAGATGCTGGCTCCGAAATGGTCCATGGTCACTGAACATCAAGGCAAAGGAAATCAGTTGGAGCCTATGACTCTATGACTAAGCCTAGGAGGTGGATTTTCTTTGTATCAGTGACACCAAGAAGTGTCCTTTGGAGTCGAGCTGTTCCATTTTTTTTCCTTTGCCGTTGATGCTTAGCATGTGTTGTAAGGGCCTCTTGTGGTCTCCCACGGAAAGACCATGTGACAGGGTGACAACGCAGGAGCACGTTGGAGGACAGAGACAGAGCGTTGTCACCCTATAACAGGAAGCGCCTGAACAAGGATTGCTAATGGCAGGATCGCACTGCTGTTTAATTTTATGGAAATGGCAGATTTAAAAAGATTGAACACAATTTTTGAAAAGACATCAACATGGTAAAGCTCCCAGGGGAGTTCAGTGATTGGGTTTTTATCTACTTTCAAACATGTTCATCCCACCTCTCACCCCCCCTCACACTTTCACCATCCACCTCTCAGCCCCCTCTCACACTTCACCATCCCACCTCTCAGCCCCCCTCATACTTCACCATCCCACCTCCAGCCCCCCTCACACTTCACCATCCCACCTCTCAGCCCCCCTCATACTTCACCATCTCACCTCTCTGCCCCCTCATACTTCACCTTCTCACCACCTCTCTGCCCCCCTCATACCTCACCATCTCACCTCTCAGCCCCCCTCATGCCTCACCATCTCACACCTCTCTGCCCCCCTCATGCCTCACCATCTCACTCTCTGCCCCCCTCATACTTCACCACCCCCACCTCTCAGCCCCCCCTCATAACTCACCCTCTCACCTCTCGGCCCCCCTCATGCCTTCACCATCCCACCTCTCAGCCCCCCTCATACTTCACCATCTCACCTCTCAGCCCCCTCATCACCCTTCACCCCTTCTCACCTCTCTGCCCCCCTCTTTTTACTTCACCATCCCACCTCTCTGCCCCCCTCATACCTCTCCATCTCACCTCTCTGCCCCCCTCATCCCCCTCCCCACCATCTCACCTCTCTGCCCCCCTCATGCCTCACCATCTCACCTCTCTGCCCCCCTTTTTACCTCACCATCCTCACCTCTCTGCCCCCTCCCCATCTCACCTCTCTGCCCCCCTCATACCTCACACCATCTCACCTCTCTGCCCCCTCATACCTCACCATCTCACCTCTCTGCCCCCTCATTTCAACATTCACCTCATCCTCCACCGTCTCACCTCTCAGCCCCCCTCATACTCCACCATCTCACCTCTTGCCCCCCTCATAGCCCTCACCATCTCACCTCTCTGCCCCCTTTTTTACTCTCACATATCACCACCTCTCTGCCCCCTCATACTTCTCCATTCACCTCTCTGCCCCCTCATACCTCACCATCTCACCTCTCTGCCCCCCTCATACCTCACCATCCTCACCTCTCTGCCCCCCTCATGCCTCAACCATCTCACCTCTATGCTCCCCCCTCATATCACACAATCTCACCTCTCTGCCCCCCTCATACCTCACCATCTCACCTCTGCTGACCCCCCCTCATATCACACAATCTCACCTCTCTGCCCCCCTCCATTCACCTCACCATCTCACCTCTCTGCCCCCCTCAGTATCACACATACCTCACATCTCACCTCTCTGTCCCCCTCAATACTCACATTCACCATCCCACCTCTCTGCATACCACCCTCTGCTCCCTCATACCTCTCCATCTCACCTCTCTCTGCCCCCCTCATACTTTACCATCCCAGCTCTTTGCCCCCCTCATAACTCACCAACTCACCTCTCTGCTCCCCCCTCATACCTCACCATCTCACCTCTCTGCCCCCTCATGCCTTACCATCTCACCTCTCTGCCCCCCTCATACCCCAGGTGGTGGTATTACCCCGAACCCCATCTCACCTCTCTGCCCCCCTCATGGCCTCACCATCTTTCACTCTCCTCTGCCCCTCTCGACCTTTGCCCCCTCACCATCCCACCTTCCCCCCTTCATCCTTTAGCCCCCCTCTACTCTCCATCTCACCTCTCTGCCCCCTCATACCTCACCATCTCACCTCTCTGCTTCCCCCTCATTACCTATCCAATCTCATCTCTCAGCCCCCCTCATACCTCTCCATCTCACCTCTCTGCCCCCCTCATACTCTCACCATCTCACCTCTCTGCTCCCCCTCATACCTACCATCTCACCTCTCTGCCCCCCTCCATGCCTCACCATCCCACCTCTCAGCCCCCTCATTACCTCACCATCTCACTCTCAGCCCCCCTCATACTTCTCCATTCACCTCTATGCTTCCCTTTCATACTTCACCTTCTCACCTCTCTGCCCCATTCAGGGCCTCACCATCTCACCTCTCTGCCCCTTTTTTTTCTTCACCATCCCCAATCCCTGCCCCCCCTCATACTTCTCCATCTCCCTCTTTGCCCCCTCATACTCACCAATCTCACCTCTCTGTCCCCCCCCCTCATACTTTCCCATCCCACCCTCTCTGCCCCCCTCATGCCTCACCAACTCACCTCTGTGCTCCCCCTCATACTCTCACCATTCACCTCTGTGCTCCCCCCTCAATACCTCACCATCTCACCTCTCTGCCCCCTGCATTCATACTCACATCTCACCTCTCTGCCCCTTAATACTCACCATCTCACCTCTCTGCCCCCCTCATGCCTCAACCATCTCACCTCTCTGGCCACCTCATGCCTCACCATTCCACCTCTTCCCCCCTCATACCTCACATCCCACCTCTCTGCCCCCCCCTCATATCTTGATCTAGTCCAATCTCAACCTCTTCTGCTCATACCAATTCCACCATCTCACCTCTCTGCCCCCCTCATGCCTCCACCATCTCACCTCTCAGCCCCCCTCATACTGTTCTCCATTTCACCTCTCTGCCCCTCTCAATACTTCACCTTTCACCTCTTCTGCCCCCCTCATGGCTCACCATCTCACCTCTCTGCCCCCTTTTTACTTCACCATCCCACCTCTCTGCCCCCTCATACCTTGCCTCAGTCCCCGCCTCCTCCACATAAAAACTTCATAGTATGTCTGCCAAGAAATTGAACATGAGTGTGACTCAGAATTCTGGTTTGGTTATTTCCTCTAAAGGCTATTATATGCAAGTAAATACTTGTACATGATTGGATGATTGAAGTGAACATGGTCATCGGTAAGCCAAAAATGAGGTCTCAACCTTTTTACCCCAGAGCAACCTTGGAAATATTTTGAGATTTCAAGTAACCCTGCTAAAACCAATTTATCTTTGGTGGAGTCAGTAAATGGGTAAGATCAGTGCTACCTTACATTGGGGGTCAGTGGAAGAATGTCCTTACATTTGGGGGTCAGTGGGAAGAATGTACCCTTACATTGGGGGGTCAGTGTGGGAAGCAATGTCCTTACATTGGGGGTCAGTGGGGAAGAATGTCCTCTTTACATTGGGGGGTCAGTGGGAGAAGAATTGTCCCTTACATTTGGGGGTTGTCAAGTGGGAAGAATGTCCCTTACATTTTTTTATAGCTTTTGGGGGTTCAGTGGGAAGCAATGTCCCTTAACATTGGTGGTCAGTGGGAAGAATCTTTGTCCCTTTTACATCTTGGGGAATCAGTGGGAAGAATGTCCTTACATTGGGTTGTCAGTGGGAAGAATGTCCCTTAACATTGGGGGTATGTCAGTGGGAAGGAGAATCGTCCCTTTCATTGGGGGTCAGTGGGAAGAATGTCCTTACATTTGGGGTCAAGTGTGGGAAGAATGTCCCTTACATTGGGTGGTCAGTGGGAAGAATGTTCCTTACATTGGGGGTCAGTGGGACACCTAATGTCTTTCTTACATTGGGGGTCTAGTGGGATAAGAATTGTCCCTTACCCATTGGGGGTCGTACTGTGGGAAGAATGTTCCTTACATTGGGGGTCAGTGGGAAGAATGTCCTTACATTGGGGTCAGTGGGGAAAGAATGCTCCTTACATTGGGGAACCACCCCCCCCCCCCCACTCACTTCCCCAATAATGTTGTGTTTTCAACACAGATCAGTGGAGAATGTTTACATTGGTGATCAGTTGGGAAGAATGTCCCTTAACCTTGGTGGTCAGCAGTGGGAGGAATGTCCCTCTTACATTGTGATCATTGTGGGAAGAATGTCCTTACATTGGGGGTCAGTGGAAGAATGTCCCTTTACATTGGGGTCAGTGGAAGAATGTACCCTTACATTTGGGGTCAGTGGGAAGAATGTAGTTGTCTTTCATTAGGGGGTCACAGTGGGAAGAATGTCCCTTACATTGGGGGGCTCTAGTGGAAGATAAAGAATCTTGTCCCACTTACATTGGGGATCAGTGGGAAGAATGTCCCTTATGGTCATTAGGTGATCAGTCGGGAAAGAATGGTCCTTACATTGGTGTCAGTGGGAAGAATGTCCCTTACACTTAGTATTGGGGGGTGAATGGGAATAATGACCCGTTTACATTGGGGTCAGTGGAAGAATGTTCTCTCTACATTGGGGGGTCAGTGATGAAGTCTCTGTCCCTCCTTACATTGGGGGTCAGTGGGAAGAATGTCCCTTTACATTGGGGTTGGGAAGAATCATGTCCCCTTACATTGGTTGGTCAGTGGGAAAGATTTGTCTTACATTGGTGGGTCTGGGAAAGATGTCCCTTACAATTGGGGAGTCAGTGGGGAAGAATGTCCCCTTACTTATTGGGGGTCCGAGTGGGGAAGAATCTTTCCCTTACAATTGGAGGTCAGTGGGAAGTAAAGTCCCTTTCATTTGGGGGGTCAGTGGGAAGAATGTCCCTTACATTGGGGGTCAGTGGGATGAACTAGTGTACCACCTTACATTGGAGGTCAGTGAAGGGGAGAATGTCCCTTACATTGGGGGGTGCAGATGGGGAAGAATGTCCCTTACTGTTAGAAGCTTTCCTTAAACCTAATACCCTAATATCTTCTTTATTAACAGTACTAACATAAGTATGAATGAGTTGGATCTTAATAGAATAATTGAGTTTATTATATTTATATTTGTTCCTAGATTGGGAAAGTGAGTACATTAGACTTTCATAGTTTTGTGAATTTAATATATGAACATATATCTTGGGTTTCTTTAGACATTCACAAGCCACATATGGTGAGCAATTGGTCTACCATCCTCCCCCAGCTATGTAAGAGATAAGTTACCGCACTCAGTGACTTTGAGAGGAAGTAGGCTGACATTGGTGTTTGTTATATTATATTAATACATCTGTTTTCCAATTATCTTTTGTGGGGACTACAAGTTCTTATCAGACCCATTTTGAGGAAAAGGTGGGGGCTGGACTTGCTCAATTTAAGAGTTGAAAAACAAAGACTTTTTATGCTCACATTGCCTTGAAGGCGGCCTTGTAGAGACACACACATACACGACATTATACATATATACAATCTTATTATCAAGAACTTAACATCTATATTTTTTGGACATTATTAAAACATCTGTATCGCCAATATTTTATTTACGTAATTTTATTGCAACGTTATTTTAAATCATCTTTTGTAGTTTTTACCAGGAAGTAGGAAGGACTTTCTATGTTTGAACATTTCTCTATCAATACAAGTTAATAAATATCTCGAGACAATACGATATTTTACAGTGGCGAGCCCCAGTTCGATTCGTTTCCCGCCGATCGCTTATTTTTGACTTTTTTCTTCCTTCATCTTGTCTGAGAGGGCAAGTTGTTTGCTACTTCAGCAAATATGAACATCAAGCTTTCAGGAGAAGTAAAGTCTGCAACAGATGAATCGCCCCCGGCATAATCCGAGAACCCTAAAAGCAGAATTGGAGAGAATTTTGCGCAATTGAAAGCAACGCTGTTCCTTGACGTGATGTCATTTCCCGAAGAGAGAGAGAAAAGACGCGTTATGGGGGAAAGATAAAGACCTTATTAATTTGGTTAAGTACATGGAGGGGCCCCCTTTTTGATGAATTGGTGTTCGGCATAGAGGAGTAGTAAGTTTAGAATTCACGAATCTGTCCTACATTTTGTTACGAAGATAATGAACTTTGGCGGTTACATGTATAATGAGTGCTTACAGGCTAATAGTAAGATAGAAAAAGCCCTAAGTTTTCCTTTAAGAAACAGAAGCAAACAAATTAGAAATGTAATTGAAGTTAGTTAATGTTTTTAATGCCAATGATTTTTGATGTTCCTAAGACTGCTACATGTATAATGAAGCGCAAGATCAGAGCGGTGTATGTGCTAATTGCCAGATTTTGGACCTGAGCAAATAGATGATCTGCAAAGTGCAATTCAAACATGGAAGAAGACCATTCAGTTATCTGACCTGCAGAATGATGTAAAAAGAAATTTGTGTGAATACTAAGGCAGAGAAACACAACAATCTTTTGTACCAGGATCCAGTCTATGGAAGTGAGATCCTTCCAATCAGGAATGAAATGTGTAAGAGAAAATTCAAGGGATAAAGCTGCGAAAACTTAATCTTAAATACTTGAATCAAGCCTCATGAAAATTTTGAAGGATTATGCCAGCCTATGATATGGATGCCGCCGATGCTTTCTATAAACATGGAGGTGTTATGAAAAATTTTTGTAATAATTTTTGTTTAAATCAGGAGCAAAGAAATTTTCTATTCTGTTTATGGCTCCCCAGCGTATGTATGGCATGTAGATTAATCAAAAAACGCCATATATTGAGGTATGATGAGGAAATGCATAGCAATGCATCTTGACCGACTACGGTCAATTATTGAAATTTACTACTGGAGAGGAAATTCCTTATTTGGAAATCTTAGACTCCTTTAAGATGCTTTGTCGATTAATGATGATCCTTTTGAATTTAAAAATAGACAGATTTCTAAGTATACAAAATGAATGATTTTCAATTTAGACAATGAGATCTCTTCTATGGTAATGCTTTTGTTAAAAAATTCAAGTATCTTGATCCAGCGCATCTGTTATTATTGCTACTGGAAAAAATGATTTAGATCAAGCAGCCAAAGTTATTGATACAGTTTAGGAGACAACTTAAATTAAACAACTCAGAAGAAGGAAAGTTTAATTGTTCAAAATGGAGAAGAGGGAGAGACCATGTGCTTAGCCATCACCCAGTTTCTGATGAGATGAATACGTCACAGGCAGGACGAGAGTCTCAGAGCAGACAGGAAAATACTATTTGTTTCTATTGTAAAAACGATTTGGTCATTTGAAAAGAGATTGTATTCATTATAAATTAGATTTACAGAAAAGAAAAGCTTTGGAATTAGAAGACCAAAAATATAATTCTCTGAAACAATCTACTCCTCCATGTTCCAACAATTAGTCTGTCTGAGTTGCCTTATGCCTCAGAATGTTAAAAAAGATCAGTTTCACTGAGAGTCAACAACAGCTTTTTAAACAAACATTTAGGGTGTAAACAGTGCTGTTGTCATTAACAGGAATGGGTTTATTGCCGCATTGCCGAAATTAGGATCAGGATCATAATCGAGATTCTTCTTCTCTTTTACTGTTGGAATATGTTGCTCCAAATTTATTGGATGAAAGTGGAAGGCCCAAATCAACATCAATTGATCTTCCATGTACTGTATAATGTTGGATAAGTATTTGTACAGCAACTGCTGACATGTCTTCAGATCATTAAAATGGCCACATACAGGTATCCAATCTTGAATTGGAAACAATTGGTTAACATCTCACATAAAGTACTTTGGAGTCAAAGCAAAATGATGTAGGTTTGTTTAAAAATGTTGAAGTTGACATAGAAGGTAGAGATCCTAAGCCTCAACTCAATACAAATTGCCATTAGATATCAATTAATCCAATCTCTTCCAGTTGGTAGATGAGTTTTTACAGCAAGGAACATTTTAAAGAAAGTACAATCTGTGGTGAACTAATTGTATTTGGGCCTATCAAAGTTGATTATTATTCATATTCTTTATCAGTTGATTTCAGGACATTGAACAAATGAATGGCACACAAATAACAGATCTATTTGTTCCTGATTGTAACTTAATGTCACATCCGGATGCCAAGGCCAAAATATTCTCAGTACTTGAAATTTTGCCAATAGCCATGTTTGTCAGTACACCCCTTAGCTAAGAGTTGTCAATATGTAAAACTTGCCTTTTTGCCCTTTTAGCTTCAACAAAGAAACTTATACATTCACTAGATTAGTCCCAGGCTTAGATTTAAGTGATGGGATTGTTCATGAGTAATTTGGGAAAAATATTATCTAAATTCTCTAGGCCAGAATGTATTGTCCAGCATGTAGACAAGCTTCTCACTTGTCTACACGCAAAATTGAATCTTGAAAAATATCACTTCCTTTTGTCTGTAAATATTTAACGTGTTACATTACAGCAGGATTGAAATTGAATACAGAGAAAGTTCAGTTGATGAAAAGACAGGTGGAATTCCTTCATATGCAAATTAGTCATGGACAGAGACAATTGTTGCATGAAAGATGTGTTAGAACGTATTTTGCTTATCCATTCAACAAATCGCAAGCCCCCCGCTTTGCATCTCAGTTTTTGAGCGAAGTTAGAATCATTGTATAAGATTTTATAACCCAATTTTGCAGAGAAGTCTAGATCATTATTTGATCGATTTTGAACAAAAAGCTGGGTGTGTTTGATCTCAATGGAATCCATAATCTGAGAAAGAAGCTTTTGAACTTATTGAAATTGGGATTTTGCAGAATATGACTAACTACATTAAATACTGTTGAGTTTTTGTAGTGAACAATTCCGTTTTGTTTTAGATAACCAATGGATTTCCTAATAATGCAATCTCAGCAACTTTGTCACAATTAAAAGAAGATTATAAAAAAATAATAGGTTTCTTCTCAAAAGACTTTGACAAATATTGTGAGAAAAACATTTGAAATTGCCATAAAATTTCATTGGATAAAATAAAAATAAAAAAAAAAACTTTTTTTGATTAAGTGTTTTCTTTGCAGTCATAAATAGAACTGAATTTTACATTGTGAGATCAAGTTAAGATTCATTATTTAACAAGACACCTGGATTCAATCGCTAGTGAAAGACTCTCTACAGGAAGATGGTTCAACCAGACAATTAATCGTGAAAAGGATTCCTGTATCTTGCTGGTTTATAAGTTTAGTGGTACAAGAAAACACTGTCATCCAAAACCTCAGACATACGAGATAGAAGTAATCAAAAAGACCTTTTCAAGGAAAACACACTCCATACATCGTTTGTACAGCTGTAAGTGAGAAGTTTGTAACCTCATGTTTTTCAACATAGGAGGAACTGAGAAAAAGTTTGAAACCAGTTATGTATTACTGCAGATCCAGTCTCTTACACTCACCAAGAAGTAAGCACAAGCACGCAAAATACAGTTACGGGGTATATTTCCAATTATTTATATAGAGATTAAGATCTATAGGCGATGATCTCTTAGTACATCTCCTGGGTGATACAACAATACCTGCGATCTTTGGCTTTTGGAAACGACAAGGTTGTGAATCATCATGACTCAATAATGGTGCAACTGTAAGCGTGCTGTTATAAATATTTTATTTTTGTTTATTTCAGGGGGTAGCTTTATATAGCGTCGTCAATTTTTACGTATTTTGATATGTAGTGCTTTTTTACATTGTAATAGTTAAGTCACATAAGTCCCTAACCTCAAGAGGTGTATTAATCATGAAGGTCCCTAACTCACAGTCATACATACTCATACTAGGGCTCGCCAATTATGATGGTAGGGAGACAAGTTTCTCTACTAACAAAACGATAGACTATGGATGCTGTGGGTATGGATAACCGGAGTACCCGAAGCGAAACCACGCAAGCTCAGGAGGCACAGGGAGAAAACATACAAATCTCAAGGGGGCAGGTGATCCCCCATGGTTGCGGGATTTACATCAGCAACCCTTAGTTACTGTCAGGCAGAAATGTTAGTGCTGCATTCTATAAAAGAACACTACAAGATCAATAAGAAGTGTTATAATCAAATTATGTCTTCCATGTCATAACTAGAAATGTTTGTGATTATGATATGTAATGGTTAACACAGATAAATGTAAAGAGGATTAATCAATGTAAAATTATCAATGCCAAAATAATGATACTGCATTTCTGTCTACAAGGAAATGACCCTAAGAGCTAACTGTTAAAGGAAGAAAGTTCCAATATTTCTAAACCTTTCAGATGATAATACATTTTCCAAGAAGGAAAGTTTATTCTGGAAGAAGCTTTGCAACAAGAATTTCAAATTCATTCATTGTTTTTGTTGTTCTTTTTATGTTCAATTAAAGTTATTTTAACTTTACAGAGTGCTAGCAAGAAGACAAGACATCCTCAAGGCATCTCATAGAGGATAGAACTTATAGAAAACATTGACTTTTGCGAGACTTACTGATGAAATAATTCATTCATCATCAGAATTATTGGTTTTTTTTTGTCGTGTACATCTTTTTTATTTTGACATATGTTTACTATATCATTGATCGAGATCAGTTTTCACATGAACATTTGCAATACACACTATGTATTTTTCAGAAGTGAAAGGGTTAATGACCTTTTGTTACAACAGAGTCACGCTAAATTAGTCAGAACATCTGTTGTTAAATAGAAGCTAGAGATAAGTTTTTTTTAAGGTACATATAGAAAAATTTAGGCAATGCTTTACATGTTATTACGTGTTATATGTATGTTTTAAAAAAAAATCATTGTTATACATGTATGGATTGAAGTTAGAGAACATATGTTATTGGTTAAATGTTGATAAGGTAATTTGAAAAATGTCGATGGTCTTATAGAATTGTTGCTACACTACATTTTGGAGGGAAAAATTATGAAACATCTATTTTTTTAAGTGACATATTTTAAAGTATTGTACTATAAAGTTACAGTTATACATTTTATTAAGGGATGAATTATTTGGTAAAAGGAAAATAATTAAAGGGTAAAAATATTTTTATGTGATACATAACAAAAGGTTTATCAAAGAATATGGTTTTTTCCCATTATATGAATCAAAATTAAAGATATGTTCAGATCAATTATCCTAAGATCCAAAAAACGCTTGAATGGATACGAAGAGTGTCGAAGGATGTGTTATAAATGGATTTAAGATAAGGAAAATGATTTAAGATTCGATAAAATCGATCATTTTGAGAGGGAAATGTGTTAGAAGCTTTTCCCTTAACTAATACCTAATATCTTCTGTATTAACAGTACATAAACATAAGTATTGAATGACGTTGGATCATAATAGAATATTGAGTTATTATATTTTAGTATTTGTATCTAGATTGGGAAAAGTGAGTAATTAGACTTCATAGTTTGTGAAAATTGTATATATGAACATTATATCTTGGTTTCCTTTACATTCAAGCCACATATGGGTAGCAATTTGGTTCTACCATTCCTCCCCCAGTCTATGTAAGAGATAAAGTTACACTCAGACTTTGAAGAGAAGTGTAGGATGGAGGGTTTGTTATAATATATATACATCTGTTTTCCAATTATCTTTGTGGGACTACCAGTTTATCATCGCCACAATTTTGAGGAAAAAAGGTGGGGGCTGGATTGCTCATTTAAGAGTTGAAACAAAGACTTATTTTATGCTCACATTGCTTGAAGCCTTGAGAGACACCACACATACACACATTTAATACATATATACAATCTTATTATCAAGAACTTAACTTATATTTTTTGGACATTATTATAAACATTCTGTATGCCAATATTTTATTACTGAATTTTATGCAACGCTCTTTATTAATCAATCACTTTTTGAGTTTTTTACAAGAAGTGGAAGGACTTTCTATTTGACATTTCTCTCCATCAATACAAGTTAATAAAATATCGAGACAATACGATATTTTTACACTTACATTGGTGTCAGTGGAAGAATGTCCCTTAAATTGGGGGGTCAGTTTGGTAGAATGTCCCTTACATTGGGGGTCAGTGGGAAGAATGTCCCTTACATTGGAGGTCAGTAAGGAGGAATGCTCCTGTTACATTGGTGGTCAGTGGGAAATGGAATGTCCCTTTGCATGGTGTGTCAGTGGGAAGAATGTCGTACTTTTAATTGGGGGTCAGTGGGAGGAATGCTGCCCAGCATTACATTGGAGGTCAGTGGGTATGAATGTCCCTTACATTTGGTGGTCAGTGGGAAGATATCCCTTACATTGGAGGTCAGGGGAAGAATGTCCCCTTACATTGGTGGTCAGAGTGGGTAAGAATGCCCCCTTACATATGGTGATCATTGTGGGAAGAATGTCCCTTACACATTGGGGGGTCAGTGGGAAGAATGTCCCTTACATTGGTGATTCAGTGGGACAAGAATGTCCCTTACATATTGGGGGTCCAGTGGGGATGAACTGTCCCTTACATTGGTGATCAGTGGGAAGAATGTCCCCTTACATTGGTGGTCAGTGGGGAGTAAATGTCCCTTACATTGGGGGTCAGTGGGAAGAATGTCCCTTACATTCGGGTGCGTCAGTGGGAAGAATGTCCCTTACATTGGTGATCAGTGGGAAGAAGATGTTCCCTTTACATTGGGGGGGTCAGTGGGAACAAGTGTCCCTTACATTGGGGTGAGTGGGAAGAATGTCCGCCCTTACTATTGGGGGTCAGTGGGAAGAATGTTCCTTACATTGGGGGGTCAGTGGAGAATGTTCCTTACATTGGGGGGTCATTGGGAAGAATGTACCTTACATTGGGGAATCAGTGGGAAGAATGTCCCCTTACATTGGGGGTCTGTGGGAAGAATGTCCCTTACATTGTGGGGTGAGTGGGAAGAATGACCCTACATTTGGGGTCAGTGGGAAGATTGTTCCCTTACATTGGGGGGTCAGTGGGGAAGAAATGTCCCTTACATTGGGGGGTCAGTGGGAAAAAGAGATGT
Source organism: Staurois parvus (assembly GCA_951230385.1). Classification (NCBI taxonomy): domain Eukaryota; kingdom Metazoa; phylum Chordata; class Amphibia; order Anura; family Ranidae; genus Staurois; species Staurois parvus. The sequence continues at coordinate 638,262 of CATNWA010019776.1, forward strand.
CCCTTACATTGGGGGTCAGTGGGAAGAAATGTCCCTTACATTGGGGATGGTGGTCAGTGGGAAAATGGTCCCTTACATTGGGGGTCTAGTGGTGAAGAATGTTCCCTTACATTGGGGGTCAGTGGGAAGAATGTCCCTTACATTGGGGGTCCAGTGGAAGAATGTCCCTTACATTGAAGGGTCAAATAAAAGAATGTCCCTTACATTGGAGGGTCAGTGGGTATGAATGTCCCTTACATTGGGGGTCAGTAGGAGGGAATGCTCCTTACATTGGTGGTCATGGGAAGAATGTCCCTTACATTGGGGGGGTTCAGTGGAGAATGTCCCTTTACATTGGTGTCAGTGGGAAGAATGTCCCTTACATTGGGGGTCAGTGGGAAGAATGTCCCTTACAATTGGAGGTCAGTGGGAAGAATGTCCCTTACATTGGTGGGATCATGTGGGAAGAATGTCCTTACATTGGAGGTCAGTAGGAGGAATGCTCCCTTACATTGGTGGTCAGTGGGAAGAATGTCCTTACATTGGGGGTCAGTGGGAAGAATGTCCCCCTTACATTGGTGTTCAGTGGGAAGAATGTCCCTTACATTGGGGGTCAGTGGGAATGAATCCTCTTACATTGGTGGTCAAATGGGAGGAATGCTGCTTACATTGGTGGTCAGTGGGAAGAATGTCCCTTACATTGGGGGTCAGTGGGAAGAATGTCCCTTACATTGGTGTCAGTGGGAAGAATGTCCCTTACATTGGTGGTCGATTGGTGTGGGAAGAATGTCCCTTACATTGGGGGTCGGTGGGAAGAATGTCCCTTACATTGGGGGTCAGTGGGAAGAATGTCCCTTACATTGGTGGTCAGTGGGAAGAATGTCCCCTTACATTGGGGGTCAGTGGGAAGAATGTCCCTTACATTGGGGGTCAGTGGGAAGAATGTCCCTTACATTGGTTTCAGTGCCTCCTCAAAGTGGTGGCCAGCTCAGGAAACCCATATCAATCTCTGAAGGAACTTTAGGGTTCCACAAAACCTTAGTTGAGGATGGCTACACTTTACAAATTGAATAATGTTTATTTCTTTATTCTTTGGAAAGTTAGAGAGGAAAGACAAATGAAGCACACCAATTCAGTGTTTGAGAATTTTCCTCTTTGTGTTGGGTGAGGTGGGCAGAGATTTGAGTGCAGAGACGGTAAGATTTAGTGGCCGAAAGAAATAACATCCAAAAAGCTTTTTTAAGAACTGCAGTGTCTGGAGGTGGCAGAACTGGCACTGCTGTCACCCCTGGAACCAGATTACAGAAAAATTGTAGAAAACATAGCAGCAACGTGTTTTTTCGTTAACTGGAAAGTCAATTTTTATTTATTTTTCTGTAATAGAAGATATTTCTTTACATTTTTTTAAATAAAAAAAGGGGAGCTTAAACTTTTCTAATAGATATTGAGCTTATAAATTCTTAGAGTACCTGAGCTTGGGGGATGACCCATGATAGGGTAGTATGACAAAAACGTTGAGGACTTCTTTTAGTTGGGTTACTCTTTCGTGTAATTCTAAATCTTTTATGCTCATTTGTCCTTAATTAGGCAAACATCATCTCACAAATGTGGGACACAGAGTTCCCAATACTAGGAGGCCTCCAATCCAAATTGGATATTTTATGTCCTTTTTCATCCCATTGGATACCTTACATCCTTTTCATCCCATTGGATACCTACATCTTTTTCATCCCATTGGATATCCTACATCCTTTTCATCCCATTGGCTATCCTATTGCTTTTTCATGCCATTGGACATCCTACGTCCTTTTCATCCCATTGGATATCTTCCTTTTCATCCCATTGGATATCCTACGTTCTCTTTCATCCCATTGGATATCCTATGTCCTTTTCATCCCTTTGGATATCCTACACATTGGATATCATTATGTCTTTTCATCCCATTGGATATCCTATGTCCTTTTCATCCCTTTGGATACCCTACATCTTTTTCATCCCATTGGATACCCTACATCTTTTTCATCCCATTGGATATCCTACATCCTTTTCATCCCATTGGCTATCCTATTGCTTTTTCATGCCATTGGACTTTCCTACGTCCTTTTCATCCCATTGGATATATCTTACGTCCTTTTCATCCCATTGGATATCCTACGTCTCTTTCATCCCATTGGATATCCTATGTCCTTTTCATCCCTTTGGAGATCCTACATCTTTTTTATCCCATTGGATATCATATGTCCTTTTCATCCCATTGGATATCCTATGTCCTTTTCATCCCTTTGGATACCCTACATCTTTTTCATCCCATTGGATATCATACATTCTTTTCTTTTTCCCCATTGGATCTCCCATATCCTTTTCATCCCATTGGATATTCCATATCTTTTTTTATCCCATTGGATCTCCCATATCCTTTTCATCCCATGGGATATCCTACGTTCTTTTCATGCCATTGGATATCCTACAACCTTTCATCCCATTGGATATCCTATGGATGGAAAGAAGGGTTGGGCAATGATTGTGTAAGCAGTTATCTAATTCTTCTTTTGAGACCCACGCCATTCAGATGTTCAGCCAGATCTTTGAGCTTTGGCCATGTATCACCAGATATCTAGTTGCCAAATAATCAGTCCAAGTATCCAGATAAGCTGGTGCAAACCAAGTGAATCCTAACCTTCAACAATCAGGTCATATCATCTCATCAAGCATCATTTGAGAGTACCATTGTATACAAATACTGTAAAATTCCTACAAAAGCAAAGAGACAATGAAAACAATCTAGGCTCTTCTACTGAGCACAATATTCATTTGAAATTTTGCGTCTTAGAAAATGACTTCTATATATACAGCGATTGATTAATAGCATAAAATCTTACAATAGACTTTTGCGTATATATTTTTTTTTTCATCATGATATTTTGGATTTTAGCCTTTTATGATATGCTTTAGTTATAAGTTCTTCAATTACTAGACTGCTGCCCTAAAAAAAAAGGGCAAAACCAACCGGCTTGTAAACCACTGATCAGGTGCTGGTTTTCTCTAGGTCAGGTTTATTAAATTTCTTGTTAGAAGTATTGCACTAATTAATGGAACGTTGAAGGAAATGGTTGGGTGGTGTCCGCTGCTGGGGCTCATCACTTCTTCACTATGCCATAAAATCTGGTGTTTGGAGTTGTTGAAAGTATTTGCACAACCAGGGTAGGGCTTGTTGGTTCTAACAGTCAAAGATTCACAGTGGAACACAAGCAACTACCAAAACAAAGGACTTAGTAGATGGATGGGACAAGAACTTTTGAGTTCCTGAGTAAATTTGGATAACAGCCATCATGAAGAAGTTTGATGACTTCCAGAGGCTGTAGGAATAAAATCCTAGATGCACAGTGATGTCCCAGTGTTGACAAACATGTTCTAAAGAACACCTAATCAAAAAAAAATAAAACAGAAGGGTACTGTTCTTGTTTTTGACACTTCATTGTAGAGTTGTCACCATAATGATAAAAACATATAGGAGATCCTGTGTTTTGGTAGTTACCTGTAGAGGACACACTACAGATCTGGTATGAATGGAGATCCACAGCTTTTTCAGAAACCATAATATAGTATACTTATATTCTCCTTTGATCCAAATGATCCATATATAGAGGACAGACCTTGTTACAATAGGTAACTACCAATAATATTAGAACAGTCTTGAAAAAAGTCCTAGTACAAAAATGAGTAAACATTGCGTGAATCAAGGCCAGATATGTAAGATTTTGATTTAGCATTTGCCCATATTTGTTTAGGGTACCCATGCCCTCTAATTTCAGGCTATAAGGGCTCACTTAGACTTGCTTCAAAATGTAGCAGTGGACATGATTTTTTTTTGAAGAATGCCAATCAAAGCTCCTGTCATTAAATAAAATGGTTAAATTACAGTCCTGTCCACACTGTTGTGTGTGCTTTGCTTCAAAGAGTCTTCAAAGCCACCATAGAAGTCTATGACAACGCTTGCTAACAGCACCTTTTGAGGGGCATTTATTCAGCTTTAGCTTTACTTTGTTTTGGAGGTATTGCAGGTATGAGATATCCCAGGATGCACTGGGAAAACCAACAAGTGAACCGGAAAGATGTCATCAGCAGTCACTTCCGGTTCATGTATGTATATATATATGTATGTGTGTGTGTGTATATATATATATATATATATATATATATATATATATATATATGGTGTGCAGCAGGAAGGTGAGCAGGGTCTTCACTGAAGCGGAGCAAGTAGCAGACGGCACACATAGTGTGCAACACAGGAACACTATAGCAGGTGAGCAGGGACCAGAGAGAGAGGACTGAGGGACAGAGGATCTGCAGAGCTGGGGGACCGGAGCAGGAGGAACTAGCAGATGTCACATGTGGTGAGCAGTGTGGGGAGCAATATAGCAGGTGGAGGGGAGTGGAGACCTGAGAGAGAGGAGAATCAGAAAACCAGAGGATCAGCAGAGCTTCAGAGCTGGGGGTTACTACTGAGTGGGGGATCGGCAGAGCTGGGGGTTACTACTGAGTGGGGGATCGGCAGAGCTGGGGGTTACTACTGAGTGGGGGATCGGCAGAGCTGGGGATTACTACTGAGTGGGGGATCGGCAGAGCTGGGGGTTACTACTGAGCGGGGCATCAGCAGAGGTGGGGGTTACTACTGAGTGGGGGATCAGCAGAGCTGGAGGTTACTATTGAGTGGGGGATCGGCAGAGCTGGGGATTACTACTGAGTGGGGGATCGGAAGAGCTGGGGGTTACTACTGAGCAGGGGATCAGCAGAGCTAGGGGTTACTATTGAGTTGGGCAATCAGCAAAGCTGGGGTTACTACTGGGTGGGGATCAGCAGAGCTGGGGTTACTGTTGAGCCAGGGATCAGCAGAGCTGGGGGTTACTGCTGAGTGGGGAATCAGCAAAGCTGGGGGGTACTATTGAGTGGGGATCAACAAAGATGGGGGTACTACTGAGCAGGGGATAGCTGAGGATCCACAGGGGCATTACCATAAAAAATGTTTAATAAAAAATAAAGTAGGTGTTGTACTCACAAACGACAATATAGTCAAGGCACATCATAGAAGAACAGCTGGATCAACACCGCGCTGAGTAACAGTCCACAATAGGGGAGTTTAGACATCCAAAAGGCTGACGCGTTTCGAGGACTTGCCTCTTCCTCAGTGAGTTGGCTCTGAGGAAGAGGCAAGTCCTCGAAACGCGTCAGCCTTTTGGATGTCTAAACTCCCTATTGTGGACTGTTACTCAGCGCGGTGTTGATCCAGCTGTTCTTCTATGATGTGCCTTGACTATATTGTCGTTTGTGAGTACAACACCTACTTTATTTTTTATTAAACATTTTTTATGGTAATGCACTAGGCCTGTGCGCCCTCTTTTTGTTCTTTCCCCATTCAGTATATTTGGATTCCCCCGGTCCATTTGAGGGCAGCAAGGTGTGCATGTTCCAGGACATTCTTAATGTGGTTGTAGCATCGAGTCCATCCCCAAGCGCAGGAGCATTTGTGTTTGCTGGTTCTTTGATAGCTGAGGATCTGCTGAGTGGGGGTACCACTGAGCCAAGGTTTTACTGGGCCCTTTGCAAACAAATAGAAAATCGACACACGCAGGGCATTTGCCAAACTTCATTAAAGCCTCAAAAAAAGCATCATCGAAGCATCAAAAACACATAAAAAAAAGCATCTTTAACACGGTTTAATGCGTGTTAAAGTTGAAGCAAGTGTAAATGAGCCCTAACTCTCCTTATATAAAATCTGTCCCTTGTTGGTACTTTGACTTTTTTATTTTGTCACGATTCTTATTTCTTTCTTTCCACCATTAATATGAGACAAAACGGGCAAATCTCACTTTGTTTTTGTAAAACTTAATTTTTTTTCTTTTCTCGAATGTTATTTTTATTCCATTGTTGTTGGTTTTTGGTGATTTTGGCCTTAAATTGTTTGTGTTTTCAATTTGGAGATCATGCATGAGATTGGCCCATATTTTGTTTTAACATTGTTCATGTAACAGTCACAGTTCCAAACAGTCACACAGATACAAAAGGCAGTGCTGGGTCGGCAGTCCAGTCTGTGCCATTTCCTACCACGACCGGGGAAGAGAGGGAAACCAAGTCAGCTAAACAAAAATCCAGAGTGTCTGCAATGGGCCACCCAGACAGGTAAAGACTCTCTAGTCTCTCCAGCATGGAGGAAACATTTTGGGGTTCTCAATTGCTAATATGTTGACAGCAAAACCTTTTCCCAGTGCATCACGCTGTAAATTTACCAAAATCATTTTTAACAATAGTGGGTGCAGCAAGCAGACTGTCCCGGCTCCGATGCAGTCTTGATGGTTATTTCCATTCTATCAGCCACTCTTGATGGTTATTTCCATTCTATCCACCACTCTTGATGGTTATTTCCATTCTATCAGCCACTCTTGATGGTTATTTCCATTCTATCACCACTCTTGATGGTTATTTCCATTCTATCAGCCACTCTTGATGGTTATTTTTCTATTCCACTCTTTGGTTATTTCATTCACCAGCTGCTCTTGATGGTTATTATTTCTATCATTTGATGGTTATTTCCATTCTATCCACCACTCTTGATGGTTATTTCCATTCTATCCACCACTCTTGATGGTTATTTCCATTCATCCACCACTCTTGATGGTTATTTCCATTCTATCCACCACTCTTGATGGTTATTTCCATTCTATCCACCACTCTTGATGGTTATTTCCATTCTCAGCCACTCTTGATGGTTATTTCCATTCTATCAGCTGCTCTTGATGGTTATTTCCATTCTATCAGCTGCTCTTGATGGTTATTTCCATTCTATCGACCACTCATGATGGTTATTTCCATTCTATCCACCACTCATGATGGTTATTTCCATTCTGTCGACCACTCATGATGGTTAATTCCATTCTATCTACCACTAGTGTTAAGTGGAGGCCATAGTGGTAGTTTAGCTTTGGAGCTTCTAATACAATAAAACAGGGATGGCAATACAAATTCAACATGGCTTATTCTGGCAAAAAGCAGTTGAGGGCAATTCCACCCTTACTTTTTTACCAAATATTTCAGTGTCCAGCAGAAACCAAGTGTTGGTCACCAATACATCTTCTAACTAGAATCTCCTGTGTTATTCATGACACAGGAAACCAAAAAGTGCACAGCTTTTTACTTTGTAAGGAAGAAATGAACAATGAACAGTCTACAAACATTTGGTTAGGAGTACACATATCCACTGAAACTGTCTTCCAGGTAGGGGAAGTATTGAGCGTGACCTACCCTTTCTTCTTCTTTACGCAACAGCACTTTCATGTAATACTGTTTTAGAGTTTGGTGGCACCAGAATGGTTATCCATCCACGAATGTCCACTTGTGACTTTCTTTTTTATATAAAATCCTCATCGCACAAAGAATCCAGGATCAAACCGGGGTGGTCCTTCGATTAACTACATTGATGTTAAGACCTTCCTTCAGTTCTTTCTGGAAACAGTTGTGGACTTGCATGAAATTGCCATCTGGGTCTGGGTTAAAACTGGCCGCTGTGGTGATTTTCAAAGGTTCCCTAGAAAGTGTGTACATAGAAATCTCACCCATTGGAATGGTTGTGGCATATTTAATTCCAACGGGGGACACCTCCCGAGATGGAGAAGCTTCTGTGGAGCGAGAGCTGGACCTCGACCTTCTTCTACGGTACCTGTAGCTTGGCATCCTGGCATATGGAGAGGTTGAGGTCTTAAGAAACTCTCTCTTCGACTTAAACCTGATCTCCTTGTTCCTTTCGATGTAAATATTTACGGCCAATACTCCTATAGTCTCGGCCACGATGAAGGACAAGGCCCCGAAATAAAATGACCAGCCGTAGTTGTATTGGTTTTTTTTATCCTCGTCTTTCTTGTCGCTGGGATCCCCTGCATTGCTGGAGATGTACACGATGATGCCAATGATGTTGCTGAGCCCTACAAGAAGAACAGAACATTATATTACAGTAGTGCAACTAAAATTTATATAAGGCATAGCTTTATGGATGCTTTCACTAGTTATCAAATGCTGGTTGCTCTTCACACCTAATGAAGAATGACAGTGGTTGGATGTAGAAGCAGACATTCACCAATAGCTGCTATGAGAGATGAAATGATCCACCATTATCTAGAGCAGCCTTTCTCAACCCTTTCAACACAGAGGAACCCTTGAAATAACTTGCCAGTCTCGGGGAATCCCTGCTAAAAATAACTGTATCTACAACACATGATACATTAGTGTGGTGGTCATTGGGAAGAATGATCCCTACACTTCTGGTCATTGGTAATAATTACCCCCTTACAGAGAGGTGGTGTCAGTGGAAACTTATGCAAAAGTTGCTCATTGCTCAAGAAACCCCAAGAAACCTCTGGAGGAACCCTGGCTGAGAAACCCTGATCTATAGTAATGGCATCAGCGGTTTGAAATCTGGAAGATCAGCTTACGTTTTGCTTTGGCCTTTTCCATGAATATGTGTATGAAGGTTCTCAATAATTCAGGTTATAGTATAGCTAGTAGTATTTAGTCACATTTCTTAGATTTGTTGCACAAGATGTGGCCAACTACTACTAACCTCTTTTTTTGGTGAAGTTATCATTCCAATGGAAATAAGGACATAAACCAGTATTGACGTTGTCCACCTTGTCTGCCATTATGATCTCAGCAGAGATGTTGAGACGTTGTTGGGATTTTGCTTCTCGTGTAATCCATTGGCCCTGATTTACTAAGAGGAAGGAGAACTTACGGCACTTTAAAATGGAGCCAACGACAATGAAAATGGTACGACTCAAATGCCCCCCCCCCCCAGACCTCTATCCATCAGATCAGCATCTGAATAGACTGGTGCAAGACAGACAGGATCGGCTTGTTAGGCTTTAGTAGACTCCAACAAAATGGCGGCCGTTTGCACACAGACACTGTCTCCCTGTTGCATGAATGTTCATAAAATGAGTACAAGATGGCTTTATCTCCTGTTCTCCACCTGTAGAGATTTCTAACGTGTTTCACCCTCTTCACAGCTTAATCGATGCTATGAAAAGGGCTTCCTTCCCCTTAATGATTCAGGGCCAATGGATCACATTAGAACAGTGTTTCTCAACTCCAGTCCTCATGGACCCCCAACAGGTCATGTTTTCAGGATTTCCCTCAGATGAAACAGCTGTGGTAATTACTAAGGCAGTGAAACTGATCAAATCACCTGTGCAAAATAATGGAAATCCTGAAAACATGACCTGTTGGGGGTCCATGAGGACTGGAGTTGAGAAACACTGCATTAGAAGAACATTTCTACTGAGAACAAGGTGGCCTCTATGATAATACTTCTTTAACAGGACCTATAATCTGCATTATTACTTATCTCATAACATCATCCTTATTATAATTCTACTCTGAAACATATATATATATATATTATTTATTTGTTTGTTTGTTTTTTTAATAGAAAGCAGATTGTTAGTTATACTTGGTGTATGCTTGATGATTTGTTTGAGTTTATCAGATCAGAAATGCAACCAGGAAATGATCAGAAGGGAGTCATCAGTGGCGCCCTCTAGGCACAGAATGTGGTATTTTCAGTTACACCTGCATGCCTTGTGTGTGGGAACGCTTCATTGTCAGTAAATATCAGATTTTTTTTTTTCTCTCATTTTTTCTGTGTATGATTTGTTGCTTACCGGCTGCCACGAAGAGTATCCCGGCGCTGAGTATGATGTTATTCCTCCGATTATAAATCCGCCCGGCGCCAACACACAGGCCGCCCAGTAACAGTAGGATAGTGCTGAGGATGGGGAAGACGCTAGAGGCGCGGACAATGCCTGGGAATGACAATAAAATGATCAGTGACAGGGAAGGACAGAACATTTCCCATCGCTGGCAAAAAAAGCAACATTCTGGTTGGGTCATGAAAGGCAAAATCTGCAATCTTTATCCTTGCAGCCCAACTCCTGCTAAAACTTTTTATGTTGTTTTGGATAGACCAGGCAATGGTTCCCACATGGAAGAAAAATATATTTTAAATATATATTTTTCTCTGACAGAAAGTGATGCAGAAATCTTCCCAATAGGGACACCGATGGTAATAAAAACCTGACAGGGACTCTAACCCCACATGGAAGAAATATATATTTTAAATATATTTTTAAAAATATCCTTCCCAAATATATTGACATATATTTGAAATACTACAATTTTGCCTGTATTCAATATATATATATATATATATATATATATATATATATATATAATTTATTTATTTTTATTCAAATTTTGTTACTATATAAAAAAGTAATTGTAACATATATTTTTACATATATTTGTAAATGCATTCCAAAAATGTAGATTTGTATTTTTAAAGACATACAGTATATTTGAAATGTATTTTTCATATTTTTTATTTTGTAATAAATACGCATTTCAACATACAGTGTGTGTGTATATATATATAAATTTTGAAATATATTGAATACGGGCAAAATTTTTAGTATTTCAAACATATGTCAATATATTTGGGAAGAATATTTAAAAAATATATTTCCATATATATTTTTCTTCCATGTGGGAGGGGGGAATTGGGGGGGAGAGGGTACATGTTAGACCTTAAACACGTGTGTAACATGTTCAGGAAGGTCAAGTTAGCCTTTAAAGTGTCACACAGGTCCTTGCTCAGGGACCTCCTGTTATGGGGGTGACAACGCTCTGTCACTGTCTCCCAGTTGTGTGATTCTGCATTGTCACCCTGTCACACAGGCTTTCGATGGTGACTACACGCAGCTGTTGCAACGCACAAATGGTCCACTGTTGTCACCACCAGGACCTGAGAAATGTCATGCATCCATCACTGGAGTGCATATGGACTGGAAGTGGCTACTAAGAGTCTGCAGGACATCAGCAGCACTGAGATGGAATAAAGGCTAAAAATCAAGTAAGCATGAAAGGAAAGCAAGCGCAGATCCAAGTGCCAAGAGCAAACAAAACGTCATCCCACTTGAAGTTTACACCGCCAGCTTTCGCAGACAAGGCTCCTGAGTGCCCCCTTGTGTGACGGGTCATCTGGTGCCTGGAGGAGGGGCCACAAGGGCGGAGCCAGACCCCAATCTGAGAAATATTGAATGCATTTTTAATGGGATCAGTTAAGTGTCATTGTTTGCATTTATTTTCTTCTTTTCTAAGAATTGTTTTTATGTAATGAATGTATTGATCTTCATGTTGTTTTTAGCACACAGGTCTGAATGTGATGTAAGATCGGCCCACTGGAGAAAAATGGCGGCAAACTGCAACTTAGAGGTACAGTAACACTGGGCTTTTCCTTCCATAAAGATCGACCGTAATGAATATGCTGCTTCCAGGATGTGCAAATAGAAATGTATGTTCGTTCATCTGCTGGAATGGTGCCGGCTTCCCAGACACGATGTTTTCGGGGAAAATCACGCCAATGGTCTGTAGTATGTAATATGGTTGAAGCCCTCCTGAAATCCTCTCTGTAGACCTCACTGCTCTGTGCAGCCCCCTTTTATGTCCATCCTCCAGGGGCGCTGTTTTATTGCGGGGTATAATTGATCGCAGCACCACAAGCCGCATTAATACGTTAATAACGCGGTGTAATCCCAACAATACGATTCTCAGCAATATAATATACGATTCTCAGCAAGGTAAGAAGTCATTATAAGCAGAGGATATTATTTCCCCAAAGTACGCTCGCTGTATTTTCAAACCCCCTTCATCGGCTTCTGCTGGTATTTAATGACCTCCAGTAATTATTCTTCAGCTGGTAAGACCCGAGCAGCCTGGCATTTTGTCTCACGGAGTCTGGTGTCACGGTCAGATGACATTTATGTATAATGAAAGCTGGGCTGGGAAAGGGATGATTGACAGGCGGAGCTCGCAGCGTCTGTGTTCTACGTCTCCAGGCTCACACCGGGCCATCAAGGAACACCAATATATGTCCAGAACATGGCCGGATCTAGGGGGGTGCAGGGGTAGGCTGCCCTAAATTGACACAATACCACCCTAATCTGACACTATATCACCCTTATCTGATACTTTACCGCCCTAGCCTGCACTGTACTGTCCTTGAATGACACTGCACTGATCTCAGTTAAGTGTTGTATGGGGTGGAAGAGCTATGTTGCCTGTGCCCAGGCTGTGTGCAGTGCAGGGATGGGAGAAGGAGCTGTGCCCTTGTCCACTGCACTCCCAGCAGTGACCCTTGTCCACTGCACTCCCAGCAGTGACCCCTGTCCTCTGCCCTGTCAGCAGCTGCCCCTGTCCTCTGCCCTGCCAGCAGCGACCCCTGTCCTCTTCCCTGCCAGCAGTAACCCCTGTCCTCTGCCCTGCCAGCAGAGACCCCTGTCCTGTACCCTGTCAGCAATGACTCCTGTCCTCTGCCTTGCCAACAGTTGCCCCTGTCCTCTGCCCTGCCAGCAGTGACTTCTGTCCTCTGCCCTGCCAGCAGCGACCCCTGTCCTCTTCCCTGCCAGCAGTGACCCCTGTCCTCTGCCCTGCCAGCAGAGACCCCTGTCCTGTACCCTGCAAGCAATGACTCCTGTCCTCTGCCTTGCCAGCAGCTGCCCCTGTCCTCTGTCCTGCCAACAGCAACCCCTGTCCTCTGCCCTGCCAGCTGTGACCCCTGTCCTCTGCCCTGCCAGCAACAACCCCTGTCCTCTTCCCTGCCAGCAGTGATATCGGTCCTCTGCCCTGCCAGCAGCTGGCCCTGTCCTCTGCCCTTCCAGCAGCGACCCTTGTACTCTGCCCTGCCAACAGTGACCCCTATCCTCTGCACTGCCAGCAGCGACCCCTGTCCTCTGCCCTGCCAGCAGCATCCCCTGATCTCTGCCCTGCCAGCAGCAACCCCTGTCCTCTGCCCTGCCAGCAGCTGCCCCTATCCTCTGCCCTGCACGCAGAGACCCCTTTCCTCTGCCCCCTGAAATTTTTTTTACTGCACCCCCACATCAGACAGGCTACATCCGGCCCTGGTCCAGAAGAGCAACAGCTGGTAGAAGAGATATGGCCATATTGTGGGGTTTACCTACAGTAGCTGCGACTAAGTAGCAAACAAAGCCAGAGTGCTTCTAAATTCAAGGGGCTGAAGTGGAACTTCAACCCCACAGCCCCGCCCCCTCTTTATATATTACGCTGGGTTGTCCTCGATTCACATACTTAGCAAATCCAGCGTTGTCCTGCTGTGACCCACCTAAGTACTACAGCCTGGGTCCCACACCACCATCTTCTTCTCATCATCATTGGGAACCCGGCTACCTCTTTTGGCCTCAGGCAATGCAGGCCCCAATGGTGTGCGGTGGCTCTGCTTACCAGCCACTGTGTGTTCCTGCTCCTGTAGCTTTCTGGGATATGTGATGTGCATATCCCAGACGGCTTCAGAGAGAAGGGGACGTCATTCTTGCTTAGGTGAGGAGGTTAGCCTGGAGGTGAGCTGAACCAAAGAAATATAAATGGTAAAGAAATGAAAAACAAAATGAATTACTTTTTTAGATTCACGAGGAAGGATGCAAAGTGGATATGTTGATCAAGGGTCCGCTTTAAATATGGTGGAGGCTTTTTTTGTCAAACATATAAAAGTAACTAGCTGAAAATTGCAGCAAAATTAACTGGGACTGTCATTAAGTGCACCAACTCTCCTAACGGGCCCCAACAATAGCCAACACAAGAACATCTCAAAGGACTGCCCCTTCCTTAATAACTATTGTGCAAGTCCCATTTGTGTCCTTGCTCCCTCCGCTGCCATTCTCTTTTCCTATTTGAGAGTGCATACCCAGCCAGTCTAGGAGTAGCATCGCCACCATAAATGCGTTTTGGCAGTATAGTTCCAGCACTTGGTAGATTAAACTTTACTACTGCTGCACTTGAGGTGGCCTTGTATAGAAGAGCTTGTGGCACTGCTCCAAGATAGGAAGCAAGAATGAGATCATCCCCCCCCCCCGGCATTGAAAGAGGAAGAGGGAGCAGTGTCCGTGAGTTGTTTCAGTGACTTGTGTGCAGTCAAGGAATGAATGTCCCTCAGACCAGTCCATGGAGTCCAGTGTGTAGATGGCCACAGCCGCCGCTCCGGCCAGGCCCTTTTACGCGTTTTGCCCCCGCCCACTGGGGCGCCTCTGTGATCAAGCCCTGGTGGGCATGGCAAAATGCATCAGAAGGGCAGGGTGGTGGCTGAGGCCATCTACACACCGGACTCTAGGAATTGCACTTGAGGTGGCCTTGCTACTGTTTATGCTGATCTGGATGTCAAATGTTGTGTTTTATGCCTAGTCCTTACTGGTAATCACTTTGTGTGCTAAACTGTGTTCTTACCATTGGTAACCCATTTCATGGTTGCCTAGTTACCACCCGGATTGGGTGACAAGGTTCCCCTTTACTACCTGGTTTGCTGATTGTTTTCCTTGATATAGCACTACTGCTGGGTACATGGTATTACCTTCAGTGCTTTCCTGTGATGTGTGTTTCTACATTCATTCTGGTGGGTTAGAGGAGCTGAGTTTTTTGGGAAAAGATGAGGCAAAGAATAGAGGACCCTTCCTATCCAGCAGCTCCTACGGGGGTAGCCTTACAAAAAAAAAAAAAAAAAACCGCCCTTCAATGTTGTTCAGTGCACCTTCCACTGAAAATAAAGTATTGGAGAAAGACTTAGGGGGAGGGACTAATAGAAAAGGGAGTTTTCAACTTGACAAAATTTTGTTGAAATGAATTGAAAAATGAAATTAGAGGGCAGCTATGCCCAGGCCATAAACAATACATACAGACATACATACCTACTGTTATTAGGCAGTAAAACAGATTTACAAGAAGCCCTCAATGACCCATGGCACTACAAGCGCTGTGGAGAAATGTATCCTCAAATATTACAAGAAGGACTCGGAAGTCAGGTTATCTGTTCCTGAATAGCTTACAGCACATGCTGTGCGTTTACACTGGAGGGATGAACACCCTGTAATAGATGAGGCACCAGAAGTAACAAGCCCAGTAGAAATGTATTCTTCTTGATGAAAAAATAGTTAAAGTGATTGTAAACATCAGACATGAAATATGAACAAAGCCTATCCCTCTATAGTATGTGCCTGTCTCAGCCCAGAGCACTAAGTGTCATTTCTGTCTGCTGCCTCCTTCCTCTGCGATCAGCTTGAGACACTTCTGACAAGTTTTCCTGACACCAAGATATAAATGGAGACGTGGAGGGAGCTCCATCTGATTGATAGCCTCAGCTCTGTTTCTGTGAGCTGTGTGGAGGGGGTAGTGTCCCTTTCCTCCAATCAGCTCTCAGAGCTCTCCTCACTGAGCTCTGCAGAGTGTAATTTTAGCTCACCCCGCCCCCTTTAGCAGGCCTATTAAAGACGGGGACTTCTGATGTGAACTTTAAAGCTGAATTGCTCCACAGTGCTTGCTTTGTTTTAACTGTTTGCCTGCCAGTGATGCTTATGAATGGTGGCTGCTAGCAAGGACATTTAAACTCGCTCACTTTTTATTGTCCAGCTAACTGTCGGCTTTTTTTTGAGAGAAGTGATTCTTCACAGCCATCCAAATTTTAGTAAATCGACCCCTTTCGTCACAGAACGTGATAATTCGATAACAGATGCTTCGTGCCCTGTAGAGATGTGCAAAATCTGAGAGACCCGTCTGTGATTGTAAGCTGCAGTTTTATACAACTGAACTTTCAGTGGATTGGGAGCAAGCCACGGCTGGGTTACTTTGCTGGAGAGAATTATTTTCACGGTTGGGATGCGTCATGTTATATTCGCCTGCAGTAAATGACATTTTATCACAGATTTGCCGCGTGCCTAATTATGATCGGGCCACCCCTCCAAGATGCTCTGCGAGTCAGTGAAAACACCCAGGGCCTGGCCTATTTTTATGAAGTTGCGCACTCCTCGTCTTCAGTTTTGAAGTCGCCAAACCAAGCGGAAACATGGAAAGACGTCAGGCTTGTTGCAGATATTGATTTCCAAGACCCAGATTGAGCTGTTTTCTGCTGCTGGTGAAGGCAGAAGCTTGTATTGTCTGCTTTCTTAATTGAGTGTCTCCGTTGTGAAAACACAATCTGTTAGAGGGGACAGAAACCATTCTTCGTGCTTCCCCATAGACACAAAATATGAGATATAGGGAATGTCTGCCAAAGAGCTAAATGCACAGCTGAGATGCATATAAATGGGTTGTTCTACCAGCCCTGAGCACCAGGGTCTACAGGCAAATACTCTATATGGACAAAGTTTGTGGACATATGACCACCACACCTAAATAAACTTCTTGAACATTTCATTCCTATACTATGGCCATTAATATGGAGTTGTCCTTGGCTCTTATGGTCATTAATATGTAGTTGCCCCCACCTCCCATGGTCATTAATACAGAGCTGCCCTCAACTCCCATGGTCATTAATATGGAGTTGCCCTCACCTCCCATGGTCATTAATATGGAGTTGCCCTCACCTCCCATGGTCATTAATATGGCATTGCCCTCACCTCCCATGGTCATTAATATGGAGTTGCCCTCACCTCCCATGGTCATTAATATGAAGTTGCCCTCACCTCCCATGGTCATTAATATGAAGTTGCCCTCACCTCCCATGGTCATTAATATGAAGTTGCCCTCACCTCCCATGGTCATTAATATGGAGTTGCCCTCACTTCCCATGGTCATTAATATGGCATTGCCCTCACCTCCCATGGTCATTAATATGGAGTTGCCCTCACTTCCCATGGTCATTAATATGAAGTTGCCCTCACCTCCCAAGGTCATTAATATGAAGTTGCCCCCACTTCCCAAGGTCATTAATATGGAGTTGCCCCCCACCTCCCATGGTCAGTAATATAGAGTTTCCCCCCACCTCCCATGGTCATTAATATTGAGTTTCCCCCCACCTCCCATGGTCATTAATATGGAGTTGCCCCCCACCTCCCATGGTCATTAATATGGAGTTGCCCCCCACCTCCCATGGTCATTAATATGGAGTTGCCCCCCACCTCCCATGGTCATTAATATGGAGTTGCCCCCCACCTCCCATGGTCATTAATATGGCGTTGCCCCCCACCTCCCAAATTCATTAATATGGAGTTGCCCCCTACCTCCCATGGCCATTAATATGGAGTTGCCCTCATATCCCATGGTCATTAATATGGAGTTGCCCTTACATCCCATGGTCATTAATATGGAGTTGCCCTCATATCCCACGGCCATTAATATGGAGTTGCCCTTACATCCCATGGTCATTAATATGGCGTTGCTCCACCACCTCCCATGGTGATTAATATGGAGTTGCCTCACCTCCTATGGCCAGTAATTTGGAGTTATGTCCACTTCCCATGGCCATTAATATGGAGTTGCCCTCACCTCGCATGGTCAGTAATATGGAGTTGTCCTCACACGCCATGGCCACTACTATGGAGTCGCCCTCACATTCCATGGCCATTAATGTGGAGTTGCCCCCTTTCCATCTTTAACATTCTCACAATTTCAGAAAGGTCACAAGATTTTGGAGTGTGTCTGTGGCCAATTTGTACCTATTGCGAGATCAAGTACTGATATTGGTTGAGAAGACCTGGCTCACAGTCAATGCTCCTATTCAACCCAAGGCTATTCATTAGGGTTGAGGTCAGAGCTTTGTGCCAAGCCATGTCTTTATGGAGCTGGCTTTGTGCACAGAAGTCCTGACTTGCAATTGACATTAAAATCCATCCCAAAGGTGTTCAGTAGGGTTGAGGTCAGGGCTCTGTGCAAGACACCCAAGTTCTTCTCCCACCCCATACTGGTCTTTATGGGGCTGGCTTGCCACTGGCATTCCAATATATCCCAACGGTGTTCACCAGGGTTGAGGTCAGGGCTCTGTGCAAGACACTCAAGTTCTCCCACCCCATACTGGTCTTTATGGGGCTGGCTTGCCACTGGCATTCCAATATATCCCAATGGTGGTCAGTAGGGTTGAGGTCAGGGCTCTGTGCAAGACACTCAAGTTCTCCCACCCCATACTGGTCTTTATGGGGCTGGCTTGCCACTGGCATTCCAATATATCCCAATGGTGGTCAGTAGGGTTGAGGTCAGGGCTCTGTGCAGGATACTCAAGTTCCTCTACACTAAACTGCTCAAACCATGTCTTTATGGGGGTGGCTATGTCCACACAAGACCTGGTTTGCAGTTGGCATTCCAATTCATCCCCAAGGTGTTCTATAGGATTTAGGTCATGGTTCTGTGCAGGACACTCGAGTCCCTCCACCTTAAACTGGTCAAACCATATCTTTATGGAGCTGACATGCAATTGGCATTCCAATTCATCCCAAAGGTGTTAAGTAGGGTTGAGGTTGGGGCTCTGTGCAGGACATCCAAGTTCCTCCACCCTAAATTGGTGAAGCCATGTCTTTATGGACCTGGCTTTGTTTACAGGGGTCCAATATCTGCTCATGGATGCACCTAAACACAGAAAAAAACACACACAGCGTGCATTGTATCATTTAAAACAATGGCTACACACATTTATATGCATTTAGAAATGTCCAATATAAACACGTATGCCATTGCCATGTGAATGAGGCTCTTCTCTGCGTCCATTATTCTGCATTCTCAGGATTTTACTCCAGACACTCTCTCAGCATATGGAGAACAATCTTCCAATGATACTTTGTTGTCTCGACGTTTCCGTTTTGTTACTTTATGTCTTTGGTGGGTTTTTTTTTCCTCATCCTAAATAACTATGTAGCATTCGAACCTTTCCCGTGTTTGAAGTTTCCTCCTATCATCTAAATGTTGTCACTGGGGCCGCTGGAAGGATTCTTGTATGACAGTAATATGTAGATGGCATGTGACATATCTGTGTCTGGGGAAGCACGCTAAACAATCATTAATTGTGGCAGGAAAGAAGACCGTTGTGTGTTTGCAGCGCTCCAACCCCCCGCAGCGCACAGATACTTTCACTGATGGGTTTTAGATTTCCTGTTTGTATATTACAAATCATTTCCAACAATCCCCATTCTTAATGAAGTCACGTGTGTGTTCCCCTTTAACAAGCGCAGACGGCGTACCGCCATCTTTGCTGACAGGAGCCGGAATTGTAATGTAAGAATGGGAGCGGTAATGGCTGTAATCTTCTCAGACATCAAAGGACGCACTTTCCTGACAATCTGCGCCGTAAGATGGCTGGGGGATGGGGATGGGGGGGGGGGGGTAAATTAAAGATGAAAGTTGAAGGTGGAAGTGCCTTTATCACATCTTGGAGACACTCCAGGAACGTCTTTGTTGTTGAGGGTATTGTTTTAATGTTTTATATTCTCCTGCCGTGCGGATGGGTTGTATCCTGTACACACAGGTTATGTAACGGCGCTCTGCATGTGTGGAAGACTGGGCATTGCCATTATCTCAGGTGAGGTTGTTCATTTGGGGACACGTCCTGTCCTTGTGACACCCGTATAACAAAATGCTAGTAGTTGTCACCAGGACCTGGAGTGTAAAAACATTTCTAAGGCTTGGCAACCTAACCTTCCCCCACACTACGAAAGATGTGTGCCCTATTTTGTCTGCGTCCCCATTGGAGAGATTATTCATCATCCCTTGTCCTGAGAGGAAGTGATAACAAATCTCTCTGGTGGGGACAGTTATGAAAACCTAACAGAGGCTCCTCTAACCCTTCCCCCACTCCAATGCAATAGAATACATTTTGTATGGATTTGGCCCTTAAAGTGGTTGTAAACCTGTCCATATCCCCAGTGAAGTGATACACAGAGATGATACAAAGCTTCCTACATAAGTTATACCTGTTTATCTATAACCCTCTCTTCTCCAGAGCCTTTCAAAGTACAGAATTGACACAATATTTTTTCAGCTTCTAGAAGCGTCCATATCCCCAGTGAAGTGACACACAGAAATGAAACAAATCCTCCTACATAAGTTGGACCTGTTTATCTGCAGCCTTTAAAGTCCAGCCTTTACATAGAATTTCTGTGCTCCAGAGGGCAGGGGGCAGGGATCTGTCACACACACAGCAGCGAGCTGAGTGTAATCTGAGACCTGAGTGAAGAGCATGGACACCCCCCTCTACACACTCTCATAGGAAAACATGCACAGCTAAGGCTGTCAATCACATGCTGTGTGCTGGATCCTGTCCCCCTGGATCCCTTGGAGTCCTCATAAGTGACTCATGCAGTTAGCAGAGGAAGCAAACAGCAGACAAAAACCCTACTGAGTGCTTTGGATTGAGACAAGTACACACTATGGAAAGATTTGCTTTGTTCATTTTATATTTCAGTGGTTTACAAGCACTTAATAGATTTTCAGATTATTGAATTGTATTGTAACTGTATAATGGTAGATGGATGGATGGATGGATAGATCGATCATCCCCAGCCAGGCCTCTTTGTGCAGGAAGAGAACGTTGGCTAGCATCCTGGCTATTCCTCTGCATTCCTTCCCATAATCCCCAGTTCCTGGCACCGCCATGCACCCCCAATGCACCCTGATCGTTGGTGTGATGATAAGGAAGTTGCGTACTCACGTAGGAGGTACTCGGAGCTGTCGTGGTCGTAGTCATTGTCTTCAGGAAAGTGATTAATTCGGAAGCAGTTTCCTTTGTACAGGCCTGAACAAAGAGAATATAACATGGTTGAAGCATCATCATGCGATTCACGGAATGCTGACACATACAAACACCTGCGATGTGACCTCCGCCTGTACCGCCACCGCCTGTACAGAGTGTCTCCTCCTGCAAGTGTAGGACTACAACTCCCATCAGACCCCAGTGCTGTCAGTCCTATTTCCTATACTATGCTCTCTCCTGTGTGGAGATACAAGTAGCCGTTCACCCGCGTCCCGCATTGACAGGTACTCGCACACCCCCATCTTCAATAATGGGGTTCCACTTCTATACACTGCGGCTCCGGACCTCTATGGGCGCTCGCCCCTGGAGATCCCTGTCTGCCCTCTCAGTCACGAACACCATTTTGTGCCCCCTACATTTCTGCCCCCGAACCCTCCACCCCAGGGGTGGACTGACCATTTGGAAACTCGGGCACTGCCCGAGGGTCTGGGGTGAGTAGGGGGCCCCATGAGATGCCACTGGTACCTTTTTCATAGGCTTTTTTGAGTGTGGACAAGGACACGGGCCCCATGACCCCCTACTGCCCGGGGGCCCCATGAGTTGTCAGTCCGCCCCTGCTCCACCCCCATCCCTCCTGTGTGATATATATATCCCATCCTCTGACAGATGTGATTGGCAGAGGGTCTAACCCTTCCACACTCCATCCAAAATGTACACAATAGTTTTTTCATACAGCAGGTAAAGTCCGGGCATTCTGCCTTGCATGCCTGTTTCAGGTCAGCCATGCAAAAAAGAACTGAAGCCACAGGCAGCCAGGCACCTAGCATTTTCAGACTGCGTTTACTCCTGGCAGTCTCTAAATTTTGCTCAGTGCAGGTTTGAGCTTCACCTAGTTGACCCTTCTGCTGGGCGCCATTTACCAGAATATTGCCCATAGGAACAGGTGGACCGGTGCTTGTTGGGGTGGATGCGGAGATGAGGGCGGCTTTTCTCCATGTACAGAGCGGTCTGATGCAGGACGGGCTCTCATGGCCTCCTAAGGAGCTCCTTCCATCAGCCTTAGGCCCCTTTCACACGGGCGGTTAGATTTCAGCTTTTAGCTGCGGTTAGAGGAGCTTAATTACTGCAGCTAAATGCAGACAATGCATCCCTATGGCTCCGTTCACACACTGCGTTTAGCAACGTTCTCATAACATACTGTTTTATGCGTTTAGGTAAAATAAAGTTGGCAGCGTCCAGGAGCGATGTACTGCAGCTATCTGTTCATAAACTGAGTTCGTTGCAAGCGCTCTCTGTGCCAGCAGTGTTGGGATTTCGAAATAGAAAAATAACCCCATGCATTTACAAGGGTCAAAGAGGCCCTAAAGGTGGGATTCAACCATCTCTGGCTGTGCGGTTTATCTTCCATTGTTCTGCGTCTGCACCTTCTTCCCTGATCTGCCCCCCTGAGCCGACCCGGGTAACACATACGTGACGCTTGGTGCCCCAAAACCTGCCTCTCCTCACACGTTACAGAGATACACAGCCACAGCCTGACCTCTGTCAGCCCATCCACTTATCAACTGGATACAGGAGCTAATGGGATCTGTACCTCCTCCAAATTCTACTGCAACCGGAACCTTCCGTGAGAGGAGCATTCACTGCACTCCACCCAAAACTCACCATCTACATAGGAGAGAGATGACGGACAGACACTTGGATGCACAGTTGCATACAAAGCTACACAGATAGATACATAGTTACATATATAAATAGTTACAGAAATAGATCCATGCATACACACACATAGCTACATAGAGGCATACCTGACTACATACATACATACATACATACATACATACATATACGTAGTTTCATACACAGATCCATGCATATAGACGGGCAGACACGTAGGTAGGGTAGGTAGGTAGGTAGATGGGGTGAGATAGAGGGGTCATTACATGGATGAGAGCTGGCAGCAATGACTGACAACAAGGGATTGTCCCTTCATAGTTGCATCTCCCCCACCTTTACTTCCAGAGGCCGCCCTGAGTGCTCCATGCTTCCTCCATGACAACACAATTGTCTCTTCATGAATTACATTCCCATAATGCCTCTGGGAGTATCCCCCTGACACCACCATTGTCTGATCTATGCCGCCATGCTAGACAGGTGGAGAAGGCTTACAGACAGAGCCATTAATTAAGTCCTACTCTGTACAAGGCAGCTGAGAACAGCCAGATTGCTGCACATAACAGGTTCTCTTTATAACTAGTAATCCAGATGCCCCCCCCCCCCGCCTATACATTACTAATAATCCAGCCAGCCCCCCCCCCAGCTATACATTACTAGTAATCCAGCCAGCCTCCTCCATTCTCCACCCTTCTCCTCCGTCCTGCACACCCTTCTCCGCCATTTCTCCACCCTTCTCCTCCGTCCTGCACACCCTTCTCCGCCATTCTCCACCCTTCTCCTCCGTCCTGCACCCTTCTCCACCATTCTCCACCCTTCTTCTCCGTCCTGCACCCTTCTCCACCATTCTCCACCCTTCTCCTCCGTCTGCACACCCTTCTCCGCCATTCTCCACCCTTCTCCTCCGTCCTGCACCCTTCTCCTCCATTCTCCACCCTTCTCCTCCGTCCTGCACACCCTTCTCCACCATTCTCCACCCTTCTACTCCGTCCTGCACCCTTCTCCACCATTCTCCACCCTTCTCCTCCGTCCTGCACCCTTCTCCTCCATTCTCCTACCCTTCTCCTCCATTCTGCTCAATTCTCCACCCTTCTCCACGATTCTCCTCCATGGTTACATGGACCCCTAGGCTTCCTCTGCACAGTGGTGGAGGTTGCTTCAGCTGACTGACCTTCCATGTGGCGCCTGCATTGTTCGGGTGCCAAGGCTACTTGGAAGAGCCAGCCATATTACCCCAATATATATATATATTTTTAGTTGTAGGTAGATATGGAATTCTATATACCACTGGAAGGGAGACGTGTCTTTCACCTAAACACTAATACAAGGATTTTCAAAGTTTCTAAACACAGGGCCAGTTTACGGTCCTTCAGACTTCAGGGGGCCAGACTGTGGCCATTGGGAATAGAAAATGTCCTGACATCTGCAGGAAAAAAAAATTATTACATATCCCGTGTTCAGTAGGAGGAGGAATCGTGTCCCATCTTTGGTGTCAGTGGCAGGACTAGGGCCCCATTGTTGGTATTACTTGGAGAAATAATGCCCCATCGTAGGTGTCAGTGGGAGGAATAATGCTCCCTCATTGGTGTCAGTGGGAGGAATAGTGCCCCATCATTGGTGTAGTGGGAGGAATAGTGCCCCATCATTGGTGTCAGTGGGAGGAATAGTGCCCATCGTAGGTGTCAGTGGGAGGAATAATGCTCCGTCATTGGTATCAATTGGAGGAATAGTGCCCCATCATTGGTGTCAGTGGAAGGAATAGTGCCCCATCATTGATGTCAGTGGAAGGAAAAGTGCCCCATCGTTGGTGCCAGTGCATGTTATGACCCTCTTTTGGTGTCAGGGTGAGGAATTATGGCTCACAGTTGGTATCAGTGGGAGGAATATTGCCCCATCATTGGTATCAGTGGGAGGAATAGTGCCCCATCATTGGTGTCAGTGGGAGGATTAGTGCCCCATCATTAGTGTCAGTGGGAGGAATAGTGCCCCATCATTGGTGTCAGTGGGAGGAATAGTGCACCATCATTGGTGTCAGTGGGAGGAATAGTGCCCCATCATTGGTATCAGTGGGAGGAATAGTGCCCCATCATTGGTGTCAGTGGGAGGAATAGTGCCCCGTCATTGGTGTCAGTGGAAGGAATAGTGCCCCATCATTGGTGTCAGTGGAAGGAATAGTGCCCCATCATTGGTATCAGTGGGAGGAATAGTGCCCCATCATTGGTGTCAGTGGAAGGAATAGTGCCCCATCATTGGTATCAGTGGGAGGAATAGTGCCCCATCATTGGTATCAGTGGGAGGAATAGTGCCCCATCATTGGTATCAGTGGGAGGAATAGTGCCCCGTCTTTGATGTCAGTGGGAGGAATAGTACCCCATCTTTGGTGTCAGTGGGAGGAGTGGTGCCCCATCTTTGGTGTCAATGGGAGGAATAGTGCCCCATCATTGGTGTCAGTGGGAGGAATAGTGCTCCATCTTTGGTGTCAGTGGGAGGAATGGTGCCCCATCTTTGGTGTCAGTGGGAGGAATAGTGCCCCATCTTTGGTGTCAGTGGGAGGAATGGTGCCCCATCATTGGTGTCAGTGGAAGGAATAGTGCCCCATCATTGGTGTCAGTGGGAGGAATGGTGCCCCATCATTGGTGTCAGTGGGAGGAATGGTGCCCCATCATTGGTGTCAGTGGGAGGAATGGTGCCCCATCATTGGTGTCAGTGGGAGGAATGGTGCCCCATCATTGGTGTCAGTAGAAGGAATGGTGCCCCATCATTGGTGTCAGTAGAAGGAATGGTGCCCCATCACTGGTTTCAGTGGAAGGAATGGTGCCCCATCATTGGTGTCAGTAGGGAGGAATGGTGCCCCATCATTGGTGTCAGTAGAAGGAATGGTGCCCCATCATTGGTGTCAGTAGAAGGAATGGTGCCCCATCACTGGTGTCAGTGGAAGGAATGGTGCCCCATCATTGGTGTCAGTGGGAGGAATGGTGCCCCATCATTGGTGTCAGTGGGAGGAATGGTGCCCCATCATTGGTGTCAGTAGAAGGAATGGTGCCCCATCACTGGTGTCAGTGGAAGGAATGGTGCCCCATCACTGGTGTCAGTGGGAGGAATGGTGCCCCATCATTGGTGTCAGTGGGAGGAATGGTGCCCCATCATTGGTGTCAGTGGGAGGAATGGTGCCCCATCATTGGTGTCAGTAGAAGGAATGGTGCCCCAAGGGCCAGATGAAGCAAAGTGCAGTTTGGAGAGCACTGCTGTAATGTAAGGTGCAGTTTGTTTGTAGCAGGGGAGACCTGAACAATTCCTAAGGGTTCATCCGGGAAGAAAAGGTGGTGTGAGGCTGGTTTAACCCCTAATACTGAGCGAACCCCTTAGTCCTCACGCTCTGTATAGTCACCTTGACCTGTGCTGGGAACCAGCATTCCGAAGTCACTCAGGGCCGCCCCAAACCTCCCATCCCCCGGCAGTGAAGTCCGCGGCTTGAGAACGATGTGTTCCGACATTTGAGAGATAATGAGGATGATGGGGATGTCTGTAGAGTTCCTCGTTCCGTCTGCAGAGTCGTCTTCTTCTAGTCTTGTCCCCTGGATTTGCCCCTGGAGGCCCCCCTCCCCCTTCCAAGCAGAAATGTGGTGCGATGACGCTTCTGTGTCGATACTGACAGCCGCCGTCGGCACAGTCACGGAAGTGAGATCTTACTGCATTTTAAAGCGGATCTGCGCTTGTAAGAAGAATCCGTGGCGCCTCGCGCGGCCCGCTGCCGTGTTCTGTAAAACTAGGACGCTGCCGCAAAGCGCTCTCAACTTCAGAGAAATGCTGCGCTCAATGGAAATCCGGAGACGAGGTCCAGGCCCAGGAAATGAAAAAAGCTTTTCCTAGTGACAGAAACATGTTTTCGTAGAGGAGATGGACGCGGCGGAGCGATGGGGGCTCAGATGTGCGCACGTTTCACTGCACAGCTCCAGGAGACGGCCGCCGTAACAAGACGCTTGTAATGATGTGAGGGGAGGCAAAGCTGGGGGCCGAGACTGCTGGGGACCGAGACTGCTGGGGGCCGAGACTGCTGGGGGCCGAGACTGCTGGGGGCCGAGACTGCTGGGGACCGCTTGTCCCGAATTCCACGCCGAGAACCGCGTCTCTACCACGGGTCATTTCTTCTGACAAGAACTCTGCTACACACCACAACATTGGTCATGTAGCCTCTCCTTGGGAGGATTTCCAACTATCAATCGAAAAAAAAACAAGCCTTTCCGTAAAGGACCAACCAATTCATGAGGGTGTCACCCCAACATAACAGTCCCTCCAGAAATACAGAGACTACCCCCATCAAAATGTACCCTCCTACCCACTCCAGAGAGGGCAAAACTAACCCATCAGAGACGTCAGGGCCGGTGTTGCCTCTTCACCTCCAGAAGGTCCCCCCCCCCCCCCCCCTACATGACCAAGCATTTTTTTGCTATTCAGCACTGTGCTACTTTAACTGGCAACTGCGCAGTCATGCAACACTGTACCTGATTGAGATTTATATCATTTTGTTCACACACCTAGAGCTTTTTTTTGGTGGTATTTGATCATCAATGGAGTTTTTTTTTATATTATATTTTGGAAAAAAAAAACAATATAATCTGATATAGTGACGGCCGATCTCATTTCTTGAGGCCCTAAAACACCAGGACAGTAAAAATCAGGATGGTACAAGTCCCCCCAATTGTCAGGATGGTACAAATCCCCCCCAATGTCAGGACAGTTCAAATCCCCCCAAATGTCAGGACAGTACAAATCCCCCCAAACGTCAGGATGGTACAAATCCCCCCAAATGTCAGGACAGTACAAATCCCCCCCAATGTCAGGACAGTACAAATCCCCCCCAATGTCAGTTCAGTACAATACCCCCCAAATGTCAGGACAGTACAATACCCCCCCAAAGGTCAGGACAGTACAAATCCCCCCCAAATGTCAGGACGGTACAAATCTCACCAAATGTCAGGACGGTACAAATCCCCCCAAATGTCAGGACGGTACAAATCCCTCCCAAATGTCAGGACGGTACAAATCCCCCCAAATGTCAGGACGGTACAAATCCCCCCAAATGTCAGGACAGTACAAATCCCCCCAATGTCAGGACAGTACAAATCCCCCCCAAATGTCAGGACAGTACAAATCCCCCCCAAATGTCAGGACGGTACAAATCCCCCCAAATGTCAGGACGGTACAAATCCCCCCAAATGTCAGGACAGTACAAATCCCCCCAAATGTCAGGATGGTACAAATCCCCCCAAATGTCAGGATGGTACAAATCCCCCCAAATGTCGGGACGGTACAAATCCCCCAAATGTTCAGGACAGTACAAATCCCCCCAAATGTCAGGACAGAACAAATAAACCCCCCCAAATGTCAGGACGGTACAAATCCCCCCAAATGTCAGGACGGTACAAATCCCCTCCAAATGCCAGGACAATACAAATCCCCCCAAATGTCAGGACGGTACAAATCCCCCCAAATGTCAGGACGGTACAAATCCCCCCCAAATGTCAGGATGGTACAAATCCCCCCAAATGTCAGGACGGTACAAATCCCCCCCAAATGTCAGGACGGTACAAATCCTCCCAAATGTCAGGACGGTACAAATCCCCCCAAATGTCAGGACGGTACAAATCCCCCCAAATGTTAGGACGGTACAAATCCCCCCCAAATGTCAGGACGGTACAAATCCCCCCCAAATGTCAGGACGGTACAAATCCCCCCCAAATGTCAGGACGGTACAAATCCCCCCAAATGTCAGGACGGTACAAATCCCCCCAAATGTCAGGACGGTACAAATCCCCCCCAAATGTCAGGAGGGTACAAATCCCCCCAAATGTCAGGAGGGTACAAATCCCCCCCAATGTCAGTTCGGTACAATATCCCCCCAAATGTCAGGACGGTACAATCCCCCCCCAAATGTCAGGACAGTACAAATCCCCCCCAAATGTCAGGACGGTACAAATCCCCCCCAAATGTCAGGACAGAACAAATAAAACCCCCCCAAATGTCAGGACGGTACAAATCCCCCCAAATGTCAGGACGGTACAAATCCCCCAAATGTCAGGACGGTACAAATCCCTCCCAAATGTCAGGACGGTACAAATCCCCCCAAATGTCAGGACGGTACAAATCCCCCCAAATGTCAGGACGGTACAAATCCCCCCAAATGTCAGGACGGTACAAATCCCCCCAAATGTCAGGACGGTACAAATCCCCCCAAATGTCAGGACGGTACAAATCCCCCCCAAATGTCAGGAGGGTACAAATCCCCCCAAATGTCAGGACGGTACAAATCCCCCCCAAATGTCAGGACGGTACAAATCCCCCCAAATGTCAGGACGGTACAAATCCCACTACAGAAAACTACAGGAGGGGCGGAGACAAGACCAGTCCCCCTGCACAAGGAATACACAGAGATCACCGAGATTCCGGAAGAGGACACAGGATGGATTTATATCATATTTACTTATCATAGAGTTCAGATAAAGTAAGGTGTGAGTGTAATATCTCCAGAGGTTTATTCCACTGGGGGAGGGGAGACTGCAGAAATGCCGCCTCCTCCTCCTCCTACAAAGTTACAATGTACAGTCTGATCACTGTGTTACAATGTACAGTCTGATCACTGTGGAGGGGAGACTGAGGAAAATGCCTCCTCCTTCTACCTGTACAGTCTGCAGACAAATGCCTCCCCCTGCCTGCAGCAAATGATGATCTTATCTCAGCGTAGGTACAGTCACTGACTGTATTATAAGATATGTGGTACTAGTTGGGCAGCATAATGGGTGTAGGTTGGGTGAAGGGTCTTGCCAGCCAGTGTGGAGGGGTCGGGGGGGGGGGGGGGGGGGGGGGGTGTAGAATAATGCTGTACATTGAGCTGACGTGATATATAATAATGTTACCTGTTATCTGTACAGATTGTCCTCATATTAGGGAGTTTGATGTACGGATGACGAGTTTCTCGGCTGGTGAATTACATACAATGATATAAAAGTCGTTTTTTCTGCAGCTGCATACAATCGTTCCCAGGCTGCAGGGAGGAAGCCGTCATTTCTGTGACCCGATCCCTATCCGCACACATTCCATCCCCTCCAAGTGGCGGGGAATCTCTAACATTGCCGCGTCACGCTTCTCATTTCCCGTAATGGGCTGCAGCCGCCCCTTATCGCCGCTGACTCCTCCAGGAATGAGATAATCCCTCAGCGGGAAGGAACAATGGCTGCAAAGTCCGTTTAAGGACGGCGCTGCGTTCAGTCATGCCGACGTCTCGCTGGATACCTGGAATCCACCACTTCTGAATGACGGCGCTCATTACATTGTAACCAACCAGCGGCGTGTTCCGCTATATAAAGATACCTGCAGATACTGTATACAGAGCGCCACAACGGGGGCAGCCAATCACGGCCAATCCCAATTGTATACAGACGTACAATAATCTGTCCCTGTACAATCTCTCATTTGTAGACTTTGCTGTGGAAATTCCCGCCACTTGAACCGCCATGGTTACCAATAGGCATATGCTGTTCATTTCTTTCCAAATCAAAATTCGGGCAAAATGTTTGTTTTTCAGAGATTCAGATGCATCCCAATTTCTGAATTACTATAGGAACGAGCTTAAATGAATCCGAAATAATGAAGCAACAAATTATTCGAATCAAATCTAATTCAAAATGAATTAAAACGTATTAAAAAATAAAATTAAATACAAAAACAATTTCAAAATGTAAACATATTGCTGACTAATGCTGATTTCCTTCAGAGACTCTGTGGTCTTGGAATAAAATAGAATAAAGTAGAATAGAAAAAAAAAAGGAAATGGAATAGAATAGAAAATCATTTAATAGAACAGAATAGAATAGATTAGAATAGAATAAACTAAAAGGAATATAGCTGTCTTTTGAAATTTCCCTTCCCCCATAGCAACCCCCCATGTTGAGACCCCCAGATATATTTTTTTTAAATTTGGTATGGGGTTTCCCTTACAATCCATACCATGGGACCTAAGACCATTCGTCCCACTGACACCCATGATGGGACACTATTCCTGCCACTGACACCAATGATGGGGCACTATTCCTCCCCCTGACACCAATGATGGGACACTATGCCCTGCCACTGACACCAATGATGGGACACTATTCCTCCCCCTGACACCAATGATGGGACACTATTCCTGCCACTGACACCAATGATGGGACACTATTCCTGCCACTGACACCAATGATGGGACACTATTCCTGACACCCCCACTGACACCAATGATGGGACACTATTCCTCCCCCTGACACCAATGATGGGACACTATTTCTGCCACTGACCATGATGGGACACTATTCCTGCCACTGACACCAATGATGGGACACTATTCCTCCCACTGACACCAATGATGGGACACTATTCCTGCCACAATGATGGGACACTGACACCAATGATGGGACACTATTCCTCCCACTGACACCAATGATGGGACACTATTCCTCCACTGACACTGATTCCGCCACTGACACCAATGATGGGACACTATTCCAATGATGGGGCACACTGACACCAATGATGGGACACTATTCCTACCACTGACACCAATGATGGGCACTATTCCTCCCACTGACACCAATGATGGGACTCCCCCTGACACACCAAGGATGGGACACTATTCCTCCCACTGACACCACTGGGACACAACTGACACCAATGATGGGACACTATTCCTGCCACTGACACCAATGATGATGGGACACTATTCCTCCCACTGACACCAATGATGGGGCACTATTCCTGCCACTGACACCAATGATGGAACACTATTCCTACCACTGACACCAATGATGGGACACTATTCCTACCACTGACACCAATGATGGGACACTATTCCTCCCACTGACACCAATGATGGGACACTATTTCCTCCCACTGATACCAATGATGGGACTGACACTATTCCTACCACTGACACCAAATGGGATGGGGCACTATTCCTCCCACTGACACCAATGATGGCACTATTCCTCCCACACTATTCCTACCACTGACACCAATGATGGGACACTATTCCTGTTCATCATCTTGATGGACACCTCATCACTCTGGATGACAGTGCCTTTAGCTTTGGGCCTCATTCACAAAGGGCAGTTCGATGCGTGCTTCGAGCAGGGCCATGTTTTACCGGCACAGGGATGCACAGGTGTTGCATGCATCCCCAAGCCAGCAGTCCGATAGCTGTCTGTGGCCCTTCACTTCTGATGTCCTCCTTATAGGCATCTACGTTAGTGTCTCATATGGCAATGTCTGTCCAGCACTTTTACTACTCATTGTTGAGGGATGGTATCTCTTTGATCATACACCTAAAAGTTGCATGCCCAAACCTCTTGGTTTTCTCTCTTCAACACTAGAGATCCATTAATGAGGCAGAAGTACCCCAATCTTCTGCTAGTACAGTTGTGATATCTTCTAGGCCATCAAGTCTGTCTCCAACATGAACTTCAGGTGTTGTAGCCATAAATCTTCTTTTGGAGGCATATACCGACTTTTTTGTGGGTCATTGTTTCTTCAATCTATTTGGTCTCTGGTAGGCTTGGCAGAGGAAGATTCTTTCTGGGTGATGGGGTATCAGGAGAGCATCAGGGCTTAACCAGACAATGCATTTCAGAGGAGTCCACTTTATCAACCTGGCAAGCTTGGGGAAAGATGATACTTTCTGGGTGATGGGGTATCAGGAATGTCTCAGGACTTGACCAGGCAACACATCTCAGAGGAATCTCTTCTTTATCAAGCCTGGCAGGCTAGGCAAAAGAAGATCCTTTCTGGGTGATGGGGTATCAGGAATGTCTCAGGACTTGACCAGGCAACAATCTCCTTAATCTGGCAAGCAGAAAGGATACTTTCTGGGTGATTTATCAGGAATGTCTCAGGACTTGACTAGGCAAATCTCAGAGGATCCTTTATCTAGCAGGCTAGGCAAAAGAAGATCCTTTCTGGGTGACGGGGTATCAGGAATGTCTCAGGACTTGACCAGGCAACACATCTCAGAGGAATCTCCTTTATCAAGCCTGGCAGGCTAGGCAAAAGAAGATCCTTTCTGGGTGATGGGGTATCAGGAATGTCTCAGGACTTGACCAGGCAACATATCTCAGAGGAATCTCCTTTATCAAGCCTGGCAGGCTAGGCAAAAGAAGATCCTTTCTGGGTGACGGGGTATCAGGAATGTCTCAGGACTTGACCAGGCAACACATCTCAGAGGAATCTTCTTCATCAAACCTGGCAAGCTTGGCAAAAGAAGATCCTTTCTGGGTGATGGGGTATCAGGAATGTCTCAGGACTTGACCAGGCAACATATCTCAGAGGAATCTTCTTCATCAAGCCTGGCAGGCTAGGCAAAAGATGATCCTTTCTGAGTGATGGGGTATCAGGAGTGTCTCAGGACTTGACCAGGCAACGCATCTCAGAGGAATCTTCTTCATCAAGCCTGGCAAGCTAGGCAAAAGATGATCCTTTCTGGTGATGGGGTATCAGGAGTGTCTCAGGACCTAATCAGGCAACGCATCTCAGAGGAATCTCCTTTATCAAGCCTGGCAAGGCTAGGCAAAAGAAGATCCTTTCTAGGGTGGTGGGGTATCAGAAGAGCGTCAGGGAATCTTTGACATTGCCTGGTTAAGTCCTGAGGCTCTTGAGCATCTTGGCTCTACCACAGGACAGGTATTGATTCCTTTGGAAATTCTTCCGTTGGGTCTTTCAGCGGCTGATGCCTACCCCTCAGTTGGACTTCCAATTGTCTAAGAATTATTATTTCCATTAATGGACTATTAATATTTTTGTTATGACCTTAAAAATGTTTTCTTGCGTTCCATTGAGAGACATTGGTCCCTCTGTGCTAGTTAGCTCTATATACTGTTTGCTCATAAAACTGAAGCATGACGGTTTGGGGCGGGGCTTTATGGGGCGGGGCTTCATGGGGCTGATCTTCAGCTTTTTTTTCTGTTTGCTTCTTTTCATCTCCAGGAGGCAGCTGCCTATCACCCAGTTAAAGAATCGCTATCTTACTGTGACCCTCAGGGAACTTCAAGACCAAGGGGTCCCGTTACTAAATGGCCCTTCCAAGGGTTTTTTCTCAGAGCGTAGTGATTGTGGTGATATTTTACTACTCAGTCTCACGCTTTTCCTAATTCACTCTGGGAAACCACCTGACAAAGTGCAACTTTCCGTATAAAATGAACAGCCTATTTGCCTTTATTTATTCAACCTCAAAGATTTTACAGCACAAAGGTCTTTGTTTTCTGTACTATTAAAGAACTGCAGCCTGTACCTGGGTAAGGTAGGAGCAGCAGACTGGTGAGGTCGTCTCTCTCATCACTCTGCTCTTTCCTCCTATCTGCATGTTCCTCGTCAGCAGGGCTGCTGTTAGAAACCACGGGGCCCCATACAGCCAACCTGACAGGGCCCCCTTCCCAAAAAACCCCTATGCTTTAGTTATGAATGAACACAGTGAGTGATCAGTACTGATCACTCACTGTGTTCAGGAAAGGAAGGGGCTGGTAAATGTGACATATTTACTGGAACCTTCCTCCACTCTCCATCCTGAAGGATCCTTTTGTGTGCTTACAACTGCCGTTGGAAAGGAGAGGAGGGAAGCTGGCAGCACTGTGGGGGTGGGGGACACACAGGGGGGCCTGGGGGGGGGGAAACGTATGGTGCAGTGGGAGGATGATAGGTGTGGGGGGGGGGGTATTACTGTAACCACACCCCTGTATGGCTCTTTCTGCAGCAGCTGAAAGCCAGCAAGAGAGGGAGAGAGAAGAAGTCAGCTTTCAGGGGATGGGTTCCAGCAGTAACACCAATCACCCTCTCTGCCCACATCTAATTCACCCAGCTGTCTGGGCCCCTCTGCTGGCTTGGGCCCCGTACAGAAGGTGACTGGTGGTACCCCCTTATCCAGGACCCTGCATATCTCCATGCAGCACACCTTACTGGTTCTTAGTGCTGCCCAGTACAGGGACAGGTTTGCCTAGCGCCCAGGGTAAAGATGAAGAATTGCCCCCCCCCCCGTGCTTCTGACGCATGGTGTAGAATGGGTGTTCTGCCCTGTGCCCATTGTCTGCCCCAGCTGCCCATGGTTGGCATGGTGCACTGGAGACGTGTGGCTGGTCACTTGGTTTCTAGAATGTGGTTGGGCATGGGCAGGGTGTCTTGTGGCATCAGTAGGGATCAGAGCTGACATGAAGCCCACTGGTTGGCATGTACTGATGTGGACAATACGTGTGGTGAGGGGGTCCCCCCCTACTGCTGCACCCAGGGCAGCTGCCCCTTCTGCCCTCCCCTTTGTCCTGGTGCTGCACTGCTGCCCTTCCCTGTCTTACATACAGAGAATACAAGAGGCTGATACCAAGTAAAAGTCTAGTCCTTACACCAGCTATCACACAAAATACATTTCATTATCTTTTAATGACCACAGAGATGCATTAATTGCGGCTTGTTAGTTCTCGCTGTACGGCTTTCAGAGCTGAAATCAAGTGGAAATCTCCTGGAAGTGTCCCTAAAATGTGGCCTTAATACTACCGCTCCCCCTAACCACTCTTCCTCTGCCTGCCTGAACCCACCACACTTCACACTCAGACCTGACACTAGAGGGGAATGATAGTCACATGACGTAGTCACATGACGGTAGCTTCGTATTTGCAGTGTATCATAAACAGGTTTTTCCATAAAATATTCTTTTCCTCATTTTTATCCTTTTATAGTCTCATTTCTTGTCTCCACGCACTCCCCATAGCATCAGCTGCACATTGAGCTGGGACAGCTTTTGGGTGGTGACAACACTGGACCGTGCCTGAGCATGTGACATGGTGACAACGCAGGAGCACCAATGGGAGACAGGGACAGAACATTTTCACTTGTGGCTAAACTGCCGTGCTGCTGAAAAGTTATCCATGTTCAGATTGCTTTTCAGAGGTGTTTGACAGGCAGTGAGATTCCTACTCACTGCCTGTTTTAACCTTGTAATTGCTCAGCACAGGGATGGTGGGAACCCCTCATAATGGGCACAGCGGGTGTACAGACCTGGGAACTCAGCACAGGGATGGTGGGAACCCCTCATAATGGGCACAGCGGGTGTACAGACCCGGGAACTCAGCACAGGGATGGTGGGAACCCCTCATAATGGGCACAGCAGGTGTACAGACCCGGGAACTCAGCACAGGGATGGTGGGGACCCCTCACAATGGGAACAGCAGGCGTACAGACCCAGGAACTCAGCACAGGGATGGTGGGAACCCCTCATAATGGGCACAGCGGGTGTACAGACCTAGGAACTCAGCACAGGGATGGTGGGAACCCCTTATAATGGGCACAGCGGGTGTACAGACCCAGGAACTCAGCACAGGGATGGTGGGAACCCCTCATAATGGGCACAGCGGGTTGTACAGACCCAGGAACTCAGCACAGGGATGATAGGAACCCGTCATAATGCACACAGCCGGTGTACAGACCTGGGAACTCAGCACAGGGATGGTGGGAACCCCTCATAATGGGCACAGTGGGTGTTCATACTTAAGAACTGAGCAGAGGTATAGTGGGCACTTCTCATAATGGGCACAGCGGGTGTACAGACCCGGAAACTCAGCACAGGGGTGGTGGGAACCCCTCATAATGGGCACAGCGGATGTACAGACCCGGAAACTCGGCACAGGGATAGTGGGAACCCCTCATAATGGGCACAGTGGGTGTACAGACCCGGGAACTCAGCACAGGGATGGTGGGAACCCCTCATAATGGGCACAGCGGATGTAAAGACCCGAGAACTCAGCACAAGGATGGTGGGAACCCCTCATAATGGGCACAGCAGGTGTACAGGGATGGTGGGAACCCCTCATAATGGGCACAGCAGGTGTACAGACCTGGGAACTCAGCACAGGGATGGTGGGGAACCCCTCATAATGGGCACAGCCGGTGTACAGACCCATTTGCCCAGTGTAGAGACCCCAAGAGATTAAACAGACCTTCAGGTTTTTAACTTTCCAGCACCCACTAAACACTGAAGCAATGTTTTTAAGAAATGATCCAAAATTGAGAACGTATTGTGGAAGTATCCTGCACATGTTACAGTTCCATCAGATACAAGAAGACGACTTCCACTTCATAGGACGTTTTCTGGTCAGTCTAGATGGATATTTCGGTTAGATAATGATTGACCACCAAAGGGGATGGACAGGTTGAGGAACACATAGAAATCTGAAATCCTGCAGGGAGTGACAATGTGGGAAGGCCTTCAGGGAGCCGCCTAGGGTGAGGAAATCTATGGGGCTGAGGGGGACTCCTCACTGCTTCACAACCTCTTCCCATGTCAGTCCTGTGGAGAACTGGAGGACTGAAATGATCCCACCACAATCTTCTAGGGGGGGTTATCCACCACCTCAGAGGCTATAGAATGTCCAGCATGCACTGAATAATCAATGGACCCATTGAGTGAACCACCAACTGTCTGGGCTCATGCCTGAATATCAGGTCCTTCTGTGTGTGGCCATCAAACCTCGCAGAAGGCACAGATTCTCATTTCTCTCTCCTTGCCTGAACTCCCTGAAACATGAGCACTTCACACCTCCTCCATGAATACCCATCTATTGCAGGAAAGGAGCGCCAGCTACTAAGATGGCTACTAAGGGACACTTTGTTTAAAGGGTAACACTCAGTCCAGGCACAGAGAAAGCCTCATTTCCCTTTCTCATGATTACATGACGATTTACAGGAATTGGCCAGCATGCTGGAAGATTTTTATAACTAACTCTGATTGGTGGCTCTGTTGACCCATACAGTATCCAGAATAAAAACAAAATTTCCCTTTGCAAGGGGAGATTGGATATGGATAATGTCATTGCATAGTGCTGTCCCTGTGCTAGTCTCCTCTGTTCTGAGTCTTTGTACAATATGGGCTCATTGTCAGGAGTGGGGCAGTTTGGCTGCTCTGCCTGCCATTGTGTGCGTACAGAGAGTATGGCTGTTATAGCCATTAACCCAGATTTTCCTGTTTTGAATTGGGAGAAAGAGAAGAAAAAGAGGGAGAGGAAGCAGAAATAGAGAGCGAGAGAAAGGGAAGAGGGAGAGGAAGCAGAAATAGAGAGCGAGAGAAAGGGAAGGAGAGGGAGAGAAGCAGAAATAGAGAGCGAGAGAAAGGGAAGAGGGAGAGGGAGAGGAAGCAGAAATAGAGAGCGAGAGAAAGGGAAGAGGGAGAGGAAGCAGAAATAGAGAGCGAGAGAAAGGGAAGAGGGAGAGGAAGCAGAAATAGAGAGCGAGAGAAAGGGAAGAGGGAGAGGAAGCATATAATGAGAGGGAAACAGAGAGAAAGAAGGGAAGAGGGAGAGGAAGCAGAGAAAGAAGGGAAGGGAAGAAAGAGAGAGAGGAAGCAGAGCTAAAGAGAGAAAGAAGAGAAGGGAAGAGGGGAGGAGACAGAGCTAAAGAGAGAAAGAAGAGAAGAAAAAAAGGGAAGAGGGAGAGGGAGCAGAGAGAGAAGGGAATAGGGAGTGAAGGCAGAGAAAGAGTGAAGAAAAGGGAAGGAGGAAGCAGAGATAAAGAAGGGAAGGAAAGAGGGAGAGGAAACAGAGAGAGGAAGCATTTAATGACAGAGAAAGAAGAGAAGGAAGAAAAAGGGAAGAGGGAGAGGGAGCAGAGAGAGAAGGGAATAGGGAGTGAAGGCAGAGAAAGAGTGAAGAAAAGGGAAGAGGAAGCAGAGATAAAGAAGAGAAGGAAAGAGGGAGAGGAAGCAGAGAAGGAAACAGGGAGAGGAAGCATTTAATGACAGAGAAAGAAGAGAAGGAAGAAAAAGGGAAGAGGGAGAGGGAACAGAGAAAGATGAGAATGGAAGGGGAAGCAGAGACAGAGAAAGAAGGGAAGAGGGAGAAGGACTAGAAAGAGAGAGAGAGAAGAGAAAGGAAGCGGGAGCAGAGATAGAAGAGAAGCGAAGAGGGAGAGGAAGCAGAGATAAAGAGAGAAAGAAAGAAGAAAAAGGGGGAGAGGAAGAAGAGAAGGAAAGAGGGAGAGGAAGCATATAATGAGAGAGAAACAGAGATTATAGAAGGAAAGAGGGGGGGAGGAAGAACAGAAAGAGAGATAAAGAAGAGAAGGGAAGGGGGAGAGGAAGCAGAGAAAGTGGGAGAGAGAGAGAGAGATAAAGAAGAGAAGGGAAGAGGGAGCAGAGATAGAGAGGAAGAAGGAGCAAAAATAAAAAAAAGGGAAAAAAGAGAAAGGAAAGAGAGAAGAGGACGAACAGAGAGGATTATGGAGAGAGGGGGTAATAAAAAGTGAGGAGTAAACTTGAGAAGATGAGAGAACAGAGAGATATATGACTGAATAAAGAGAAGGGAAAGAGAGAGAAGAGTGATAGAGAGAGAAACATGGAAGGAGGGGGGGGGGGGGGGGGGGTGTAATAGAAAGAGAAAGGGAGTGAGCAGGAGAAGATAATAGAAAAAGAAAAGAACAGAACAGAGAGAGAGAGATAAGAAGGAGGGTAGGGGACAGATTGGGAGAGAGAAGAGAAACAAAGCAGAGTAAGAAAGAGAGCAATAGAAATGATGGGGGAATGAGAGAGGAACATGGACAGAAAGTGAGAGGGTTGAGGGGATGGGGGGGTTAGATAAAGAGAGAAATGGAGGAGTGAACCACAGATGATGAGAGAAAGAGAGGGAGCAGAGATAAAGAGAAAGGAAAGAGGAAAAAGAGAGAGGGACATTGAGAGAGGGTAAAAGAGATGAAAAGGGATGAGTAAACTGGAGATGAGAGAGAGAAGAGGAAAAGAGTGAGGATGGGGGAGAGAAAGAAAGAAAAAGGGGGGGGGGGGGAGAAGAGAAAAGTGAGAACAGAAAGTGGAGAAAGGATTAAAATGAGAAAATAGAGGGAGAAAGAGAGACAAAGAAGTGAGTAGAAGAGGAGAGTTAGAAAAGACAGAGACAGGAGAGAGAAAAAGAAGAGGAGAAAGAGAGGCAAAAGTCTTGTTTTCTTCCTTCAGTAGTGATATATCTGATACAATGTAGCACCCAATATTTCCTGTTATCATGGGCCTCATTCACATCGATCTCTAGATCTGGGTTCCCCAGTCTAGCGTGGAGGATGATGGAAGGAATGTGATGGTTGCTGTAAGAGACACAGACAGTTGGACTTCAGACTCGTACAAGGGCCATTGTATTCATTCTGTTATTACATCCTGCCTTGATCAGTATTGTTCCTGTGGTGCTCCAGATGAAGAGGAGCATTACGATCCATCATCCAGGTCCATCACTCACCACAGGAGAAATATAAAAGTACAGCTTTCATTTCCACCCCAGACCGTATACATTGTGTATTTGCAGTCTATATATAAAATGCTTTCTTGCCAATCACTGTGCACCAAGTGCCATATCTAGGAGACCACCAGACTGTCCAACCTGAGCCACCAATCTCTAACATTTCACAAGTAAAATTCAGCGACTCAGAACATCAACCCTGGAGGAGATCATTACAGGGAAATCTATGGATAGGAAGTATAAATCACTACAAGCCTCCTCTCTCTCTACTCTCCACTCATGTTTATATGGCTTCCACCCACTCAATGGATGGAGAGGAGCAGCATTAGGGGTATCAATAATCCACACCTTCCTTTGTTGCTGTGTTCCTTTCTTCAGCACAACAGGTTTTGTGTGAATGGATGTGTCCCAGCTTCAGTATCACAACCACAGACCAGATAGAGCACCACAACCATTGACCAGCTTCAGACCCAATGATCAGCACCATCACCTGACACCTGGTCAACTTAAGCATCACCCTGAATGGACAGCTTAATTACAGGACAGCTCTTTTAAGAGTTGGACATCTTCAGTGCCAGAGCAAATGAACAGCACCACAGTCAGTCTACAGCTCCATCACCTAACAGCTGGCCAAATTCAGCACCAGAGTCAATGGACACCTCCATCACCAGAACCAATGGTCAGATGAGTCACCTAACAGTTGGTCATCTCCAGCACCACAGTCAATGGACACTTCCATCACCTAACAGCTGGACAGCTTCAGCACCAGACCCAATGGACAGCTCCATTACCTAGCAGCTGGTCAACTTCAGCACCACAGTCCATGGCCAGCTCCATCGCCAGAACCAATGGACAGCTCCATCATCTAACAGCTGGTCAATTTCAGCACCAGAGTTAATGGACACGTCCATCACCAGACCCAATTGACAGTTCTATCACCAGACCCAATGGACAGCTCCATCACTTAACAGCTGGACAACTTCAGCACCACAGTCAATGGACAGCTTCATCACCAGAACCAATGGACAGCTCCATCACCCAGCAGCTGGTCAGCTTCAGCATCACATTCAATGGACACCTCAATCACATAACAGCTGGACAGCTCCATCACCATAACCAATGGCCAGCTCCATCACCCATCAGCTTCAGCATCACATTCAATGGACACCTCAATCACATAACAGCTGGACAGCTCCATCACCAGAAGCAATGGACAGCTCCATCACCCAGCAGCTGGTCAGCTTCAGCACCAAACCCAATGGACAGCTACATTACCCAACAGCTGGTCACCTTACCCAATGGACAGCTCTATCACCTAACAGCTGGTCAACTTCAGCGTCACAGTCCATGGACACCTCAATCACATAACAGCTGGACAGCTACATCACCATAACCAATGGACAGCTCCATCACCCGTCAGCTTCAGAATCACATTCAATGGACACCTCAATCACATAACAGCTGGACAGCTCCATCACCAGAAGCAATAAACAGCTCCATCACCCAGCAGCTGGTCAGCTTCAGCACCAAACCCAATGGACAGCTACATTACCCAACAGCTGGTCACCTTACCCAATGGACAGCTCTATCACCTAACAGCTGGTCAACTTCAGCGTCACAGTCCATGGACACCTCAATCACATAACAGCTGGACAGCTACATCACCATAACCAATGGACAGCTCCATCACCCGTCAGCTTCAGAATCACATTCAATGGACACCTCAATCACATAACAGCTGGACAGCTCCATCACCAGAAGCAATAAACAGCTCCATCACCCAGCAGCTGGTCAGCTTCAGCACCAAACCCAATGGACAGCTACATTACCCAACAGCTGGTCACCTTACCCAATGGACAGCTCTATCACCTAACAGCTGGTCAACTTCAGCGTCACAGTCCATGGACACCTCAATCACATAACAGCTGGACAGCTACATCACCATAACCAATGGACAGCTCCATCACCCGTCAGCTTCAGAATCACATTTAATGGACACCTCAATCACATAACAGCTGGACAGCTCCATCACCAGAAGCAATAAACAGCTCCATCACCCAGCAGCTGGTCAGCTTCAGCACCAAACCCAATGGACAGCTACATTACCCAACAGCTGGTCACCTTACCCAATGGACAGCTCTATCACCTAACAGCTGGTCAACTTCAGCGTCACAGTCCATGGACACCTCAATCACATAACAGCTGGACAGCTTCAGCACCAGACCCAGTGTACAGCTCCCTTACCTAGCAGCTGGAGAGAATCAGCACCACAGTCCATGGACAGCTCCATCACCTAACAGCTGGACAGCTTCAGCACCAGACCCGGTTACCAGGTCCGTCACCTAGTAGCTGAGTGGTTTCAGCACCACAGTCTATGGACACATTCATCACCTAACAGCTGGACAGCTTCAGCACCAGAGCTGATGGAAAGCTCCTCCGTCCAAACTCACCTAAACAAGCTTCCAGCTGAGATTTCATCACATTCCTCCCATCAGAGCCCACTGTACCGGCAGCTGGATGAGCCCTTCCCATCATCCATTACCATGTGAAAGTCATTGCATATCGGATAAACCATCTATGTTACTGCAGAATAATTCCCCGATTCATGAGCAGAACTGAAAAGCTGATACACAATAGTTCCCATAATGGGCAGAATATATTATCACACGGGGAACAGTGAAACCTTTTCTTGTCACATTGTGAAGCACTCTGATGTGTTACTTCTCTATCACTAAGTAGAGGGTTGGAGGGGATTCTCACAGCAGGGCACACAAAGATGTGTAAAGATCCCGCTAATGTCTTCCCATCTATCACAGGGATGCTGCTGGATCTCCAGATGCTGGTTACTAAGCAACAACATCAAAAACACAATAAAAACTGAGGTACCACCTGGTCAAGCTCAGCTTAGAGCCAACAGGGGGCCCTTAGAGAGCTGCAATGATATCATTTCTAGATGCAGAGCCCCTCACTCACCCTCAATACAACAGATTCTCCAGAGTCCTGAGTGGGTGAGGTCCCCCTTGGTCTTCTTGGGTTGGCTCTGGGGGTCGTCCATGGTGAAGTTGGTCCCGTTGCAGAT
Source organism: Staurois parvus (assembly GCA_951230385.1). Lineage (NCBI taxonomy): Eukaryota > Metazoa > Chordata > Amphibia > Anura > Ranidae > Staurois > Staurois parvus. Next base: position 680,824 of record CATNWA010019776.1, read on the forward strand.
GTGAGCCCGGGAGTAGAGCCAGTAGTCGGTGCCAATGGCTATGGTCATCAGACTGAAGGCTGCAAAAGCCCCTATGGTGGTCAGCAGCATCTGGACCCCACGATCACACCAGCCCATGGTGCCTCATATTCCAGAAGCCCAGGCTGGAGGTGGAGCGAGACTGAGCAACAGGAGCGGAGCGCAGCGTGTCCCCTGGGAGCCCAGCCACAGACAAAGCTTCCATCCACAGCAACCTCAGACAAAGGAAAGCATGTGGGCATGGGTGCCCCTTCCTCGCCTCCTCTCAGGAAAGGGTTAACAGCTGCCCTTCCCCTATGGGAAGCACGGAGGGAGTCTGATCACTCAGCACTGACAATAAAAAAGTGTCTTCTAATCGGAGCCTCTCCTAATGTTAACTCATTGGGGTAGAAGCCCTCCACCTCAGACACGCCCTTTCTTCCCTCTCATCCAATCAGACACACATATGCAAATAGGCATGTGGGGTTCTGGCTGGATGAGACCCCCAGGGAAGTCTACATAGAGGAAAACAACACAACCCCCTTCCTTCCAGTATCAGGAGAGAGCTGTGAGGAGCCCAGCACCATCACTGCACATACATGTCACATGTGAGACCAGCACCATCACATACATGTCACATGTGAGCCCCAGCACCATCACTGCACATACATGTCACATGTGAGACCAGCACCATCACTGCACATACATGTCACATGTGAGCCCAGCACCATCACATACATGTCACATGTGAGACCAGCACCATCACATACATGTCACATGTGTGAGCCCAGCACCATCACATACATGTCACATGTGAGACCAGCACCATCATGCACATACATGTCACATGTGAGCCCAGCACCATCACATACATGTCACATGTGAGCCCCCACCATCACTGCACATACATGTCACATGTGAGCCCAGCACCATCACTGCACATACATGTCACATGTGAGATCACCACCATCACATACATGTCACATGTGAGCCCAGCACCATCACATACATGTCACATGTGAGCCCAGCACCATCACTGCACATACATGTCACATGTGAGCCCAGCACCATCACATACATGTCACATGTGAGCCCAGCACCATCCATCACTGCACATACATGTCACATGTGAGCCCAGCACCAACACCATCACATACATGTCACATGTGAGCCCAGCACCATCACATACATGTCACATGTGAGACCATCACCATCACATACATGTCACATGTGAGACCAGCACCATCACTGCACATACATGTCACATGTGATACCAGCACCATCACATACATGTCACATGTGAGACACAGCACCATCACTGCACATACATGTCACATGTGAGCCAGCACCATCACATACATGTCACATGTGAACCCAGCACCATCACTGCACATACATGTCACATGTGAGCCCAGCACCATCACATACATGTCACATGTGAGCCCAGCACCATCACATACATGTCACATGTGAGCCCAGCACCATCACATACATGTCACATGTGAGACCATCACCATCACATACATGTCACATGTGAGCCCACCACCATCACATACATGTCACATGTGAGCCTGGCACCATCACTGCACATACATGTCTCATGTGAGCCCGGCACCATCACATACATGTCTCATGTGAGCCCAGCACCATCACATACATGTCACATGTGAGCAGCCGGCACCATCACATGCATGTCACATGTGAGCCCGGCACCATCACATACATGTCACGTGAGCCCAGGACCATCACTGCACATACATGTCACATGTAAGCCCAGGACCATCACTACACATACATGTCACATGTTAGCCCAGCACCATCACGGCACATACATGTCACATGTGAGTTCAGCACTATCACATCATCACATACATGTCACAGTTGAGCCTCAAATATTACATTCCATACTAGTGTCACATGTGAGCCCAGCACCATCACTTCACATAAATGTCACATGTGAGCCCAGAACCATCACTTCACACACATGTCACATGTGAGCTCAGCACCATCACTGCACATACATGCCACATGTGAGTCCAGCACCATCACATACATTTTACATGTGTGAGCCCAGCACCACTTCACTGTATATACATGTCACATGTGAGTCCAGCTCAGCCTCCCATGCACATACTTTGCATACTTGTCACATGTGAGCCCAGCACCATTACATACATGTCACATTAGAGCCCACCACCATTACATACATGTCACATGAGAGCCCAGTATGCATTAGATACATGTCACATGTGCACCCAATACGTTTTTCCTGGCATTTCAAGGGATAAATCCCCGTGACTTTATTTAACCCCTCATCACTCAGTAAGGTGACAGAACGGGGGATCCTGCATCTGGGAGCAGAACTCATCGCAGACCCCTCTTCTTTGTTTGTCTGGGTGGGGGAAGGGGGGTCGTCATTTACCAATGCCAGGAAGGGGGCTGATTTAGAAATTCCTCTCATTTACTCGGGGGCGGCTCAACCTTGGCTCACTGGCTGTGTAAGGGTTAACTGGTACAGGCATTTCCCTGTAGTCTGCACAGAGCTCACCATGGATGGACCGTCATGTCCTCCATGAAACAGGGAAACCTCCCTCCACAGACTACGGAACAGGGAAACCTTCCTCCACTGACTATGAAACAGGGAAACTTTCCTCCACCGACTACGAAACGACTACGAAACAGGGAAACCTCCCTCCACCGACTACGAAACAGGGAAACCTCCCTCCACCGACTACGAAACAGGGAAACTTTCCTCTACCAACTGCGGAACAGGGAAACCTCCCTCCACAGGGACTACGGAACAGGGAAACCTTCCTCCACTGACTACGAAACAGGGAAACCTCCCTCCACCGACTACGAAACAGGGAAACTTTCCTCTACCAACTGCGGAACAGGGAAACCTCCCTCACACAGACTACGGAACAGGGAAACCTCCCTCCACAGACTTTCCTATGGAACAGGGAAAACCTTCCTCCACCGACTACGAAACAGGGAAACCTCCCTCCACCGACTACGGAACAGGGAAACCTCCCTCCACCGACTATGGAACAGGGAAACCTCCCTCCACCCACCGACTACGGAACAGGGAAACCTCCCTCCACCGACTACGAAAACAGGGAAACCTTCCTCCACCGACTACGGAAACAGGGAAACCTCCCTCCACCGACTACAAAACAGGAAACCTCCCTCCACCGACTACGAAACAGGAAAACCTCCCTCCACCGACTTCCTCCACCGACTACCAGGGAAACTCCACCGACTACAAAACAGGGAAACCTCCCTCCACCGACTACAAAACAGGGAAACCTCCCTCCACCGACTACAAAACAGGGAAACCTCCCTCCACCGACTACGAAACAGGGAAACTCCCCTCCACCGGAACAGGGAAACCTCCCTCCACTGACTACGGAACAGGGAAACCTCCCTCCACCGACTACGGAACAGGGAAACCTCCCTCCACCGACTACGGAACAGGGAAACCTCCCTCCACCGACTACGGAACACGGGAAACCTCCCTCCACCGACTACGGACAGGGAAACGGAAACCTCCCTCCACCGACTACGGGAGCAACCTACGGAACACGGAGAAACCTCCTCCCTCCACCGACTACAGAACAGGGGACTACGGAACGGAGAAACCTCCCTCCACCGACGACGGAACATGGGGACACGGAGAAACCTCCCTCCACCGACTACGGGACACGGAGAAACCTCCCTCCACCGACTACGGGACACGGAGAAACCTCCCTCCACCGACTACGGGAACGGGAAACCTCCCTCCACCGACTACTACAGGGGACACGGAGAAACCTCCCTCCACCGACTACGGGACACGGAGAAACCTCCCTCCACCGACTACGGGACTACGGAAACAGAAACCTCCCTCACCGACTACAGAACACCGAACGGGGAAACCTCCCTCCACCGACTACACAGGGGACACGGAGAAACCTCCCTCCACCGACTACAGGGACGACTACGGACTACGGAAACAGGAAACCTCCCTCCACCGACTACGAACCGACTGCACGGAACGGGAAACACGGAGAACAGGGAAACCCTCCCTCCACTCCCTGACTCCACCGACTACGGAACAGGAAAACCTCCCTCCACCGACTACGGGGGAAACCTCCCTCCCTCCACCTCCACCGAACAGGGAAACCTCCCACCGACTGTCCAGGAACAGGGAAACCAACTACGGAACAGGGAAACCTCCACACGAAACCTCCTACAGAACAGGGAAACCTCCCTCCACCGACTACAGAACAGGGAAACCTCCCTCCACCGACTACAGAACAGGGAAACCTCCTCCTCCAACCGACCTAGAGAACAGGGAAACCTCCCTCCACCGACTACAGAACGAAAAACTACCTCCCTCCCACCGACTACAGAACAGGGAAACCTCCCTCCTCCGACTGACAGAACAGGGAAACCTCCCTCCACGACTACAGAACAGGGAAACCTTCCTCCACTGACTATGGAACAGGGAAACCTGTTGTAACATTTATAATGGCTTTATACTGAGCCTTTTTTTTGGGGGAAATATCATTTATGAGAGAACTTCACCTCTTAATAAAGATATTTATTTTTTATCTCAACTCTGAAGGTGATCCCACAGACATGGATTTGTTCCATATTTCCTCAATTCATAAAGAAAGCTTCTTGTTTGATCACTAAGGATTCCCACCTCCCTAAACTTTGGTTGAACCATTATTCATAGGTATAGGGAAGTGACCTTGGCCCAGAGAGCTTATATCCTTCAGATCAGATTTTTTTCTAAATTTTACATATGTAAGCTGGGCCCTGATTCGTCACCAGCTACACTCATGCTGGTCAGGGGTCCCTCCCACCATCCTCCTGCACAGGAATCGCTATCTGAGGTTCCTCAGATTCTCCAGGCCTGAGTCCCACCTCCAGAAATAGGGAATGTCCTCATATTCAGCCTTTTACCATTTTACTGCAGCAGGAACATCATCAACATCAAGGTCTTCAAGTCTGCCTCTGTACTCTGGACATCAGCAACACTGCACAGTTCACATTCCACCTCAAGATAGGATTGCCGCCCAACTCACTGTAGGTCCCCATAGGTAGGTTCTCCAAAGCAGCCATTCCCTGGCATCCCCCGAAGAGCTTGCTTCCTATCGCTACAAGCTTACATACCAGTTTACTAACGGTAGTCTCCTCCCACCCCCCCCTGCCCCAGGCTCTTGAAGTTCTAGACTATAAAAGGGCTAGGCTTGCCCCTCTCACCATGTCCACTCAGGGGAGGGTGTTCTCTAAAAGGGGAACTAACCTCTGCTTACACATATTATTTTTTTCCAAATTTGTTATCCAGCAAGTGGCAAAAGCTTTAGAAAATTTCTCATCGTTCGTGTCCAATGATGCTGTGATCACATGATCGTTGGAGAAATTCCCTTACAGCCATTGTACAGAGCTCCTCCAACCGCCATATTGGCTCATGTTATCAGGGCGCACGATAGGACATACACATGGCTGGCCGGGGACAACTAAGGTAGACTTACCATGGCAGTCCTGCTATCAACTTGTGGCTTGCTACAAAGGTATGATTTATAGTCTGATTATGGGAGGAGAAAAGACTGAGACTAACCCTAAAGACTGAGGAAATGCTTCCTCCCGCCTGCAGCAGACTGATGACACCGTCTCAGCCTAGGCACAGTCACTGACTGTAGATCAAGGGCGGCTTTTTATTGATGAGAGGTGGAGCTTTTTTGACACATAATTACTGTTTCTGTATACTGTGACATGTCAGCAACGTATAATATAGGATATAAAGACATAGACAGGTCCGCGTACGTCTGCATTCACATTTCTGCGCTGCGTGAATGCATGTTTTTTTCACACTACATGTATAGGGTAGCCTGTTCATTTGATTGGGCTGCTACATGCGTGCCAAACATGCCAAAGAGGCTCCTGCACCTGTTTGGACATTGATCGCTGCATGATTTTTTTTCACTATGTGTTTGTCGCACATTTTGATGCATCAGCCGGTTGCGTTAAAGGTGCCATTGATAATGAATGACACCACAAGTGCAATGTGTGTGTTTTGCACACATTCCATGAACAGGCATGATAACGCACGCTTTTGCGTGGAAAGCCTCAATGTGAATGTAGCCTTAATATCCAAGGGGTCATGGGAAGTGAGTGCGTCCTTTACTCCCAGTCCACATGGACACTTAGCAGCTCCTGCATGCTGGGGCATAAAATCACGAGCATTTTTTGGCGCCTAGGAAGCTGCATGTGTCGCGTACAGACGCTTATGCAAGTGAATGGTTCTGCTTGGGTAAATGGCTTCTGCATCGCCGCCTACCCGTGCATGTGCATAGGTGGCATACCCCAAAACATGCCGCATTCACTTCCATGGAGAAGTGCTGTATGGGGAGTGTGCCCTGTACCTGGAGGAGTGCAGTGCATTGCAGGCGGGTAGTCCTTAAGTGGCTAATCAAACAAGCTGATTGGTTACTCTGCTCCAATTGTAGTAACCCCCACTGAGTGCATCTCCTCTTTGGCAGGAAGTTAAGATGGTCCTCACAGTGTGACCACAGGTTGTATATTGGGGACCTTGAGAGAGTCCAGGTACTGCTAGAAAGCACAGGACCTGTAGTGCGGGACATTTCTTGGAAGAATATTGACCAGGGCCAGGACAAGGGGTGGGCAGGAGGGGCCTGGGCACTGTGGTATCATGTGAGGTGGGGGCTGTGAGAAGATTGGGGAGAGGAGATTTGTGTTGGGAAGTGCAATTTGGGGTGGTGGGGGTAAGAGGGATAATTTGGGGGTGTGTGCTAGAAGCTAGCAGTGGTGATTTGTGTTGGGAGGGGGGATGGGGCAAGATGATTTGTGCTCGGAGGGGCTTTGTGCTAGAAGATGGTAGGATGGGGGAGCTGGGACAAGGATTTGATCAGAGGGAAGGGCATTTTTCCTGGGGTGAAGGGAATTTATGCATGCAGATTAGCACTTGATTTGGGGGGGAGTTGCTGACTCGTAATGCCTATACTTCTTGGGGGGGCTCAGTTTGGATGTTCGCCTCAGGGCTCTAGATGACCCGATATTGATGGTTCCAATTGATGCCATAACTATTCTTCCTGTAAACATAATCGGCTTGTCTGGGGCTGAGATGTCTCTGTGTGTATGTCGCGAGCCCCATTATGGACGGCCTTTCGGCGGCGCGCATGAAGTCGTCCTCCTTTTTTCTTTTTTTTTTTAATGAAGTCTCGGCTCAGCGTTCATCTGAGGATCGTTCCCGGAGAAAGCTGTACGTCTCCTTCATTGTGCCTGTGAGATGCAGAACACAAATCCCTCCGGCTGACATTTAAACACCGCGGGGTGATGCTCTCCTCTCATCAATTAGGAGACAATATTGCCGTCTCCGCTTTCCGCGGGGAAGACGAAAAGGCCCAATTGGCTTTCTTGAAAAGAGCCCCATAAGGAGCGAAGATCTGAACAATCTCCCAGATGCAGATCCCCACCTCATTGTACCGCTCAGATCTGAATAGCTGTTGTGAGTGACACAGAAAACGCCTCGTCACCAATCACTGTCATTAGTCCAGTAATGAAACGTGATTTCTGGGTCCTGCCAGCCTCAGCTGCCTGCTGGAAGCGGATGAGATGTAGTGGTCGGGCTTCATCTTCTGCAGTTTGTGGTGTTTTTATGAAATGATATCACTCTTCATTTTATGAGCAGGAAAAGTGGCACGAGGGTGCGGCACTCCTTTCACCTCTTCCTGATTGCAGCCCAGTGGTCCCGGAAATATGTAAGGACCAGTTAATTTGACGATAACTCCGGGACTAATTTGCCCACCGAGGACTGGGTTCCCGCCTACTGCGTGTTGGAACTGCACTACACGCAGGAATGCCCTCTCGCCCGCACCTGTTTAGTGTTCCATTCAGTGCCAGGACAAGATCATCCATCGCCCAGGGTAAAGGTGCTAAACTGCAAAAAAATGTTGAATCGTGGACTGCGCTATAGATATAAAACACAAAAATGGGGTTCCATTGTTCCAAAGCAATAAAAGTGTATGCAATAGAAAAACAGCACTACCCGACACCCACTTTTTTATGCCCAAACTGTAATACAGGGGGGAAAATAATGATTTTGCTCCCCTGCAGATTTTGAAGGTTTGCCCACTTTCAAAGAAATGACGGGTCTATAATTTTATCATAGGTGTATTTTAAATGATGAGACAGAATATCAACCAAATATCCAGAAAAAACACGCATGATACAAATGTTATAAATGGAGATGCAGTTCAGGTAGTAAAATAAGTATTTGATCCCCAAGCAAAACGTGACTTAGTGAGTTGGTAGCCTTGTTGGTGAGCACAGAGGTGAGACGTTCCTTGTAGTTGGTGGAGAAAGCCTTGTGGTGAGCACAGAGGTGAGAGCTTGTAGTTGGTGGAGAAAGCCTTGTTGGTGAGCACAGAGGTGAGACGTTCCTTGTAGTTGGTGGAGAAAGCCTTGTTGGTGAGCACAGAGGTGAGACGTTCCTTGTAGTTGGTGGAGAAAGCCTTGTTGGTGAGAGAAAGCCATGTAGTTGGTGGAGAAAGCCTTGTTGGTGAGCACAGAGGTGAGACGTTCCTTGTAGTTGGTGGAGAAAGCCTTGTTGGTGAGCACACAGAGGTGAGACGTTCCATGTAGTTGGTTCCCAGGTTTGCAGGCATCTCAGGAGGGATTTTGGTCCACTCTTCTTTACAGACCTTCTCTAAATCCTTAAGGTTTCTTGGCTGTTGCTTGGCAACTCGAAATTTCAGCTCCCTCCATAAATTTTCTATAGAATGAAGGTCTGGAGACTGGCTAGGCCACTCCAGGACCTTAATGTACTTCTTCTTGAGCCGCTCCTTTGTTGCCTTGGTGGTATGTTTTGGGTCATTGTCGTGCTGGAACACCCATCCACGAGTCATCTTCAGTGTTCTGACTGAGGGAAGAAGGTTCTCATCCAAGATTTTACCATACATGGCCCCATCCATTGGCCCTTCAATGCGGGAGCCTGTAGCCAGCCTGTACGTTTTTCAGAGATACAACCCCAAAGTAAAATGTTTCTCCGTGTTTGACTGTAGGGATGGTGTTCTTAGGGTCATAGTCAGAATTTTTCTTCCCCCAAACACGACAAGTTGAGTTCAGGCCAAAGAGCTCAATTTTGGTCTCATCTGACCACAGCACTTTCAACCAGTCCTCCTCTGAATCATTTAGATGTTCATTGGCAAACTTCAGACGGGCCTGGACATGTGCCTTCCTGAGGAGGAGGACCTTGTGGGTTCTGCAGGATTTCAATCCATGGCAGCGTATTATGTTACCAATGGATTGTTTGGTGACTGTGGTCCCAGCTGCCTTGAGATAATTCTCAAGCTCCTCCCATGCAGTTCTGGGTCAATCCCTCACTTTTCTTATGATCATCCTTTCCCCTATGAGGAGAAATCTTGCATGGAGCTCCAGACCAAGGGCAATTCATGGTTATTTTGTATTTCTTCCATTTGTCTGATCTGATCACTGGGGGAGACTGAGGAAATGCTTCCTCCTGCCTGCAGCAGATTGATGACATCATCTCAGCTTAGGCACAGTCTCTGACTGGACGGCTGTTTTCTATTAATAAAACATTGAGCTTCTCTGAAAAATTATACTGTTACTGTATATTGTGACAGGTCCACTTAGACTTTTGCCATCATGACACCAAACCACACCCACACTGAAGTCCAATTCTTGCCATTTAGGGGTTCAGGGTGAGGGCCATTGTGGGGGGCCGGTAGAAATGTGGGGCATAGAAATCCATGAGAGTTTTGTTGCAGGCACTGCTAATAAGATGGGCATGTCATGGAGAATCTATGACCAGATGATCTCCAGCATCATCATAGCATCCCAGGGCTCCAACATCATCCATTGCTTCTCCGACAGAACTGTATACAGCAATGATTGTATTCAACCCCCAGCGGAGGGGGAGGGGGGGACGGAGGGGCCCGAGCCCCCGAACTGTCATGTCTTCTTACTGCTTGGTCTTTGTAAGGTTCTCCAAGCCGTCGGCTGATCTGACAGATTCTGGAGTTTTTGAAGAATGTGCCGTAACATTGGAGTGTACCCTGCAGCTACAGTGAGTCAGTGTCCGCTCACCGAGGAGCTTAGTCAGAGCCGATTATTGCATCTTCTAATCACTTCTGCTTCACTTTGTGTGAGATCCGCACTTCTACAGGACATTGCCTCCATTGCTGCTCCAATCCAAATTCCTCATACTATAGAAATGGAGACCCTGGTATTCTGGGTCCCCTAAGTGTCAGGGTGTAATTGTTCTGGACCCCCACGTGTTAGCATGGCCTTGTTCTGGGACCCCCAAGTGTCAGGGTGTAATTGTTCTGGACCCCCACGTGTTAGCATGGCCTTGTTCTGGGACCCCCAAGTGTCAGTGTGTCATTGTTCTGGACCCCCAAGTGTCAGGGTGTCATTATTCTGGACCCCCAAGTTTTAGTGTGTCATTGGTCTGGGCCCCCAAGTGTCAGGGTGTCATTGTTCTGGGACCCCCAAGTGTCAGGGTGTAATTGTTCTGGACCCCCAAGTGTCAGTGTGTCATTGTTCTGAACCCCCAAGTGTCAGGGTGTCATTGTTCTGGGACCCCCAAGTGTCAGGGTGTAATTGTTCTGGACCCCCAAGTGTCAGTGTGTCATTGTTCTGGACCCCCACGTGTTAGCATGGCCTTGTTCTGGGACCCCCAAGTGTCAGTGTATCATTGTTCTGGACCCCCAAGTGTCAGGGTGTCATTATTCTGGACCCCCAAGTTTTAGTGTGTCATTGTTCTGGGCCCCCAAGTGTCAGGGTGTTCTTTTCTGGACTCCGAAGTGTCAGGGTGTCATTGTTCTGGACTCCCAAGTGTCAGGGTGTCATTGTTCTGGACTCCCAAGTGTCAGGGTGTCATTGTTCTAGACCCCCAAGTGTCAGGGTGTCATTGTTCTTGGAACCCCAAGTGTCAGGGTGTCATTGTTCTTGTACCCCCAAGTGTCAGGGTATCACTGTTCTGGGACCCCCAAGTGTCAGGGTATCACTGTTCTGGACCCTCAAGTGTCAGGGTGTCCTTTTCTGGACTCCGAAGTGTCAGGGTGTCATTGTTCTGGACTCCCAAGTGTCAGGGTGTCATTGTTCTTGGACCCCCCAGTGTCAGGGTGTCATTGTTCTGGACCCCCCAAGTGTCATTTGTGCCATTGTTCTGGACCCCCATGTGTCAGGGTGTCTTTGTTCTTGGACCCCCAAGTGTCAGGTGTCATTGTTCTTGGACCCCCCAGTGTCAGGGTGTCATTGTTCTGAACCCTCAAGTGTCAGGGTGTCATTGTTCTTGGACCCCCCAAGTGTCAGGGTGTCATTGTTCTGAACCCCCCAGTGTCAGGCTCTCATTGTTCTGAACCCCCAAGTGTCAGGTGTTATTGTTCTGGACCCCCAAGTGTCAGGGTGTCATTGTTCTGAACCCTCAAGTGTCAGGGTGTCATTGTTCTGGACCCCCAAGTGTCAGGGTGTCACTCCCCCTCTCTATCCCCTGAGGGTAAGCTGTAAAAGTGTACAGTCACACCATGAGGGGGTCTCCTCTTTGTGTACATTTAATATAAGTCTGGAGATGCATTTACAGATCTGGTTGATGACCTTGTCCCTATAAAATGTATCTTTTGTGTTGAAATATAAAATAAATATAAAGCTATTATTATTTGTCAGGAGAATTGTCACTCATGCAATGTAATCAGATGTACTGGTGATTGGCATGGAGGCGCTGTGCTGTTCTGTCTGTACAGGGGGCATGCTATGGGTCCCGGCATTACCAGCTACTTATTGGAAGCTGATATATTTCGCTCCTATTGTAGAGGTAGTCAGATGGGTGGAAGCTCCATTTGTCTGATCTGATTGGCTCAGAGATCTGCCGTTCCCCGAAAAGTGTCTACAAAGAAACCATCATCTTTCCCCAGCAGACGCCTTCTCTTTCAGCCATTCTAGTTACAGAAACTTTACCTTTACTGTACAGCTTCCAGTCTCACCTGCACCACCTGTTCTGGGGACCCCTTTAGTGGTGCCCCAGTCCTGTCTCTAGTCTGGATCTGGAAAGCCGGTTGTTGTGAGCAGCTGACGGCATGGTTTGTTCCGGAGTGAACCCGCCACTTTTATCTCTGTATCACGGTGTCACTGAATTATATATTCTGTCCATCAATTATACATCTGCATTACGTGTGTGTGGAGCCGCTGCTGTGCAACACAACATTAGGGGGCACCCCGACTACACACTCCCAGCATTTACAGCGGTGTCACTCTCTTTTTTTCCTGCTTTCCTGCTTTAGCCCCATTTCTCTTTTCTTTTTTTCTTCATAAATCTTCTTTGGATAAACCTCAGCTTTTTTGTGTCACCTCCCCTTCTTCTCTCTGCAATGAGTCTCATCCTATGTGGAGGACCCCTGTTGCTCACCCCTCCTGTTAGCTGCCTACACAGCTCCTGCCCCCAGGGCCTGAAACATGCTAGATGTATCAATATGCAATGCAATGGAACGTGATCGAGAAGTGTCCCTTTTTTTTTTCCCACCCAACAAAGTTGTAACCGTCAAACACAGAAGCTCCTAATTTCTGCTTGACATGGGTGTGTGCGCGGTATTTAGGTTTGGGGTAATTATAAATGCACTGAAGGAATGTCTAATGAAGACGTAATTGGGGTGTTCTGAATGTTGGCTTGGCTTTGTGCCGAATCCCCCGTCCTCTCTCTGCGTGGCACCAGTGTCTGGACTGGGCGCAGCCTACCTATCCTCACAGAGATAGCTCATTGGCACAATACAAGGTGCTGCCAGGTGCTTGGCTATGAATGGAGAGTGAGAGAAACACTGGCTGCAGCTGCTCTTTTTCACTGCTGCCCTGCCGTGCTGAACTGGCTAACAGCCAGAAGAGGGAGCTGCTGAGCAGCAAGGGTTCAATAGACAGGCAGCACTGCACTGTGGGAACTGTAGTCCGGAGGAGAGAGACTCTATTAGGATCCAGAGCTTTAGAACTGCATTCCCCAGAGGGAGATTACCAGGAGGAGGGGAACGAGCTGATATTTCTCAGGCTGTACAGGACACAACTTCCTCTTTGCTAATAAGAACAAAAAGTGCACCCACCTTGCAGAGTAAGGTTGCTTCAACCTATACGGGGTTAACTGATCCTGCAACCCACAGTGATCCATGGGATCGGCTTCAGCGGTTTGCAGCCTGTAAGGGGTTAACTGATCCTGCAACCCATAGTGATCCATGGGATCGGCTTCAGCGGTTTGCAGCCTGTAAGGGGTTAACTGATCCTGCAACCCACAGTGATCCATGGGGCTTCAGCTTCAGCGGTTTGCAGCCTGTAAGGGGTTAACTGATCCTGCAACCCACAGTGATCCATGGGATCGGCTTCAGCAGTTTGCAGCCTGTAAGGGGTTACCTGATCCTGCAACCCATAGTGATCCATGGGATCGGCTTCAGCGGTTTGCAGCCTGTAAGGGGTTAACTGATCCTGCAACCCACAGTGATCCATGGGATCGGCTTCAGCGGTTTGCAGCCTGTAAGGGGTTAACTGATCCTGCAACCCACAGTGATCCATGGGATCGGCTTCAGCGGTTTGCAGCCTGTAAGGGGTTAACTGATCCTGCAACCCATAGTGATCCATGGGATCGGCTTCAGCGGTTTGCAGCCTGTAAGGGGTTAACTGATCCTGCAACCCATAGTGATCCATGGGATCGGCTTCAGCGGTTTGCAGCCTTTAAGGGGTTAACTGATCCTGCAACCCATAGTGATCCATGTGATCGGCTTCAGCGGTTTGCAGCCTGTAAGGGGTTAACTGATCCTGCAACCCATAGTGATCCATGGGATCGGCTTCAGCGGTTTGCAGCCTGTAAGGGGTTAACTGATCCTGCAACCCATAGTGATCCATGGGATCGGCTTCAGCGGTTTGCAGCCTGTAAGGGGTTAACTGATCCTGCAACCCACAGTGATCCATGGGATCGGCTTCAGCGGTTTGCAGCCTGTAAGGGGTTAACTGATCCTGCAACCCACAGTGATCCATGGGATCGGCTTCAGCGGTTTGCAGCCTGTAAGGGGTTAACTGATCCTGCAACCCATAGTGATCCATGGGATCGGCTTCAGCGGTTTGCAGCCTGTAAGGGGTTATCTGTGGTAGCTCTGTGCTAAAGTCGGAGATCGGCTTCTTCGGCCTGAAACCGGCACATGCGCAGTTGCTTCAGGGGATACATATCTTCACGGGATACTCCCTTTACCGCTACACCGGCACCGCTCCTTCCTCTCTGGAGGGGTGACACCACATGTTACCGCACCGGGTGACACCAACCCTAGGAATGCCTCTGGGTACTCATCAATTCCCTTCCTTCAGACGTGCCGTCAGCCTTTCTCGAGAGTCTCCCTGTCTGAGATTCGCACACTACTTGATCTCCTGTGATCGATTTTTCTTGGTGCTAATTCACAGCCAAGATAAAGAACTCATGTTCTTATAAGCTGCTGCAGTGACTTTCTTCAACCAGTTCTGTCAGAGGGGCTGAGAGGGTTCTTGGAGTCGAGGCGTAGAACAGAGAACCCCAATTACCAAGCGGCTCCTATGGGGGTGGCTCTACAAAGGTTAAGCTGTATCCTGGCTTTGTATGTTGATCCGCCATTCGTCACATCCTGCGTTTCCCGCAGACCTGAAGGGAATTCTTTGGCTCTGTGGCAGCTGAAGTCCTGTGGGGTGTGAAATCAGACAAGCTGGCACAGTGTTTAATAAGGATAAACATGACAGAGGAAGATGTGGGGCAGAGATTCGGGGAGACGAGGCAGAGCAGACCAAAATCCAGCTGGATGCGATGTGCAGGATCAGTGAGGCATGAGGCACACGGTGCTGCTTCCTAGAGACCTCCTGAACAGATCTATTGAGTACCGCCAAGTGGAAGACCTCAAACAACCGTGAAAGCAAACAAAGCCACACATGTTACTAATGTAACTTCCTTCATGCATTTCCAGGCATTTCACAGCTTGTGTTCTATTCACTCTTTACCTCTTAAATAATTCTAGCAGGGCCCGACAAATCCCAGGTGCCATGGTGAGTAGAAATTGTGTCCTGGCACCTGGGTTCACACACTAATTCCTATTGACTTCAATGCAAAATCGTGTCCCATTGACTATATTGTAAAATCGCCTCCCATTGACTTCAATTCAAAATCGTCTCCTATTGACTTAAATGCAAAAACAACTCCCACTTATTAAAATGCAAACATGCATCCTATTGAGTTCAATGCAAAAACGCCTACATTGACGTCAATGCAAAATTGCCTTCCCTCCACTTCAGTGCAAAAAACGCCTTCCTATGACTTCAATGCAAAAACGCCTCCCGTTGACTTCAATGCAAAAACGCCTCCCGTTGACTTCAATGCAAAAACGCCTCCCGTTGACTTCAATGCAAAAACGCCTCCCATTGACTTCAATGCAAAAACGCCTCCCATTGACTTCAATGAAAAAAAACCGCCTCCCATTGACTTCAATGAAAAAAATGCCTCCCATTGACTTCAATGCCAAATCGCCTCCCATTGACTTCAATGCTAAATCGCCTCCCATTGACTTCAATGCTAAATCGCCTCCCATTGACTTCAATGCCAAATCGCCTCCCATTAACTTCAATGCCAAATCGCCTCCCATTGACATCAATGCCAAATCGCCTCCCATTGACTTCAATGCCAAATCGCCTCCCATTGACTTCAATGCCAAATCGCCTCCCATTGACTTCAATGCCAAATCGCCTCCCATTGACTTCAATGCCAAATCGCCTCCCATTGACTTCAATGCCAAATCGCCTCCCATTGACTTCAATGCCAAATCGCCTCCCATTGACTTCAATGCCAAATCGCCTCCCATTGACTTCAATGCCAAATTGCCTCTCATTGACTTCAATGCCAAATTGCCTCCCATTGACTTGAATGCAAGAACGCCTCCTATGGACTTGAATGCAAGAACGCCTCCTATGGACTTGAATGCAAGAACGCCTCCCATGGACTTGAATGCAAGAACGCCTCCCATGGACTTCAGTGTAAAAATGCCTCCCATTGACTTCAATGCCAAAACGCCCTCTATCCACTTCAATGTAAAAACTCCCGTCAATAGTAATCCTATGTGGACACTTCTCTCTGCTTTATCACGTGCGTCTGGAATGCAGCACTACAAACTCGCACAGGACCCTTTTCGGAATGGCACTCAAAACAAAATGGGGTGGATTTACTAAAGGCAAACAGACTGCGCACTTTGCAAAGTGCAGGGGCTTCAGAGCTCAGTGAATGAGGTAAAGATTCACTTTGCAAACAATACCCAATCATGTGTCGGGAAAATAAAAACAAAACAGCATTTTTGCTTGCGCATGATTGGATGATAGAAGTCAACAAAACGTCTGTTTCCTCACTTTGCAAAGTGCAGCGTTTATTTCCCTTTAGTAGTGTGTGGTGGCATCTGTGTGATCCCCTCAATGGGGACACATAACATTGAGGCTGTCATGCGAATCTCTGAGTTTGAAAACACATCCAGAATCGCATATGGGCGGCTCCATTCACCCCTGTGACAGCATCGCTGTGATCGCCAATCGCAGGTTCAGGTGCCATTATTTGCAATGGCACCTAAAACATGGTGCAGTTTTGCCATGATTGTCACTCAGCAAGTTGAGCTTTTTTTTAAATTTTTTAAAATTTTTTTATTTTTGTTTTTAAACAGAGACAAAGAAATGCTTAGCGTGTTCATCAATCAGAGGGGAGGATAGACGTGCTGATTATTGGTACCTAAAGGCGTAGTGCGTCATTCTGAAGAGGCAGCATCCACCAGCGAGTGCCCATTGCAGGCCATGGAGCTTTGTCTCCATCCCATAATATGTCAGGGGTGGAATGGTAGACTTGGCGTTCTGCAGACTAGGTGGGCTGTCCTCATCATCAGGGGGGACGGAGAGCTGTAGGATGTATCCTAGGCAGGGGCGGACTGACCAATGGGGAACTCGGCACTGCCTGAGGGCCCGAGGTCAGAGGGGGGCCCCATGAGATGCCCCTGGTACCTTTCATAGGCTTTTTTGGGTGTGATTTGAGAGTGAGCAAGGACACGGCCCCATGATCCCCTATTGCCCGGGGGCCCCATGAGTTGTCAGTCCGCCCCTGATCCTACGCCTCTAAATGTGCAAGTGTGCCTTGTAGGTCCGCTGCGTGAAACACGCATGTCACACACGTGCATCGATGATGTCCATTACAGTCTGCATATGTGTGAATTTTTAGTTATTTTAGAAATGTCGAATCTTCCGACACTCTCCCTTTTTTTTTTTTTTTTTTAAATATATATTTGTATCAATTTTTTATGATGTTCACAAAACTGAAAGAACTATCAAAAATCACAAATGTATTACAGAAGAAGAATTTATAAGCAGCATCATGAGATCTGATCATTTTTTACACCCTGCAAGATATGGTAACGTCTTAACCCCCCCCCCCCCCCCCCCCCCCCCCAAAAACAAAATTTGAGCGCCGCACCCCCCACTCCCCAATGCTTTTTTCCAGTATTCTCAGTTGGTGAAATATTGATGATCAGACGTTCCTTCATCTGGTGCAGATCACACACTTGCTGGCAGAACTCTGGGGCATAGAACAAATCTTAAGGCACCAACAACCCGCTGTACAGAACTCAACTGCAGCGTTGGCCTGTTAAAGGAAAACTCCGCTTGTAAACCTTTGTCTTTTCTCATCGCTGCCACCAACCGTGAATCCAAACATTCATCCCCGTTCTTTTTGCAGGTGAAGATGAGTACAAAGTGGAAACTTTTCTTTGCTTGTAAACCCCAGTGGGACACATTCACAAAGTATACAGTGTGTATATACACTGCTCCAAAAAGACTTTGCAATCCAAGTCTAGCATGAAGTCAGTGAAACGCCTGCTCAGGTAAGTAGCAGAGGGGGTTGTACATCAGTTTCAGCTGCTTTGGTGTTCATGAAACTAACAACAGGGGCACTAGATGGGCAACAATGAGACGATCCCCAGAACAGGATTTGGTTTTACAGGTGGAGGCCACTGACATTTTTTCCCTCCTCATCTTTTCTGACTGTTTTTCACTAGTTTTGCATTTGGCTCGGGTCAGTGTCACTACTGGTAGCATGAGGCCATACCTGGACCCTACAGAGGTTGTACAGGCAGTCCAGCTCCTCCAGGATGACACATCAATACGTGCCATTGCCAGAAGGTGTGCTGTGTCTCCCAGCACAGTCTCAAGAGCACGGAGGAGATTCCAGGAGACGAGAGCACGGAAGAGATTCCAGGAGACGAGAGCACGGAGGAGATTCCGGGAGACGAGAGCACGGAGGAGATTCCGGGAGACGAGAGCACGGAGGAGATTCCGGGAGACGAGAGCACGGAGGAGATTCCGGGAGACGAGAGCACGGAGGAGATTCCGGGAGACGAGAGCACGGAGGAGATTCCGGGAGACGAGAGCACGGAGGAGATTCCGGGAGACGAGAGCACGGAGGAGATTCCGGGAGACGAGAGCACGGAGGAGATTCCGGGAGACGAGAGCACGGAGGAGATTCCGGGAGACGAGAGCACGGAGGAGATTCCGGGAGACGAGAGCACGGAGGAGATTCCGGGAGACGATAGCACGGAGGAGATTCCGGGAGACGAGAGCACGGAGGAGATTCCGGGAGACGAGAGCACGGAGGAGATTCCGGGAGACCAGAGCACGGAGGAGATTCCGGGAGACCAGAGCACGGAGGAGATTCCGGGAGACCAGAGCACGGAGGAGATTCCAGGAGACCAGAGCACGGAGGAGATTCCAGGAGACCAGAGCACGGAGGAGATTCCAGGAGACAAGAGCACGGAGAAGATTCCAGGAGACGAGCACGGAGAAGATTCCAGGAGACAAGAGCACGGAGAAGATTCCGGGAGACAAGAGCACGGAGAAGATTCCGGGAGACCAGAGAATGGAGGAGATTCCGGGAGACCAGAGAATGGAGGAGATTCCGGGAGACCAGAGCACGGAGGAGATTCCGGGAGACGAGAGCACGGAGGAGATTCCGGGAGACGAGAGCACGGAGGAGATTCCGGGAGACGAGAGCACGGAGGAGATTCCGGGAGACGAGAGCACGGAGGAGATTCCGGGAGACGAGAGCACGGAGGAGATTCCGGGAGACGAGAGCACGGAGAAGATTCCGGGAGACCAGAGCACGGAGGAGATTCCAGGAGACAAGAACACGGAGGAGATTCCAGGAGACCAGAGCATGGAGGAGATTCCAGGAGACAGGTAGTTCCTCTAGGAGAGCTGGACAGGGCCATAGAAGGTCCTTAACCCATCAGCAGGACCGGTATCTGCTCCTTTGTGGAAGGAGGAACAGGATGAGCCCTGCCAGAGCCCTACAAAATGACCTCCAGCTGGCCACTGGTGGGAATGTCTCTGACCAAACAATCAGAAACAGACTTCATGAGGGTGGCCTGAGGGCCCGACATCCTCTAGTGGGCCCTGTGCTCACTGCCCAGCACCATAGAGCTGGATTGGCATTTGCCATTGAACACCAGAATTGGCAGGTCCACCACTGGCGCCCTGTGCTTTTCACAGATGAGAGCAGGTTCACCCTGAGCACATGTGACAGACGGGAAAGGGTCTGGAGAAGCCGTGGAGAACGTTCTGCTGCCTGTAACATGGTTCAGCATGACCGTTATGGTGGTGGGTCAGTGATGGTCTGGGGAGGGCATATCCATGGAGGGACGCACAGACCTCTACCGGCTAGACACTGGCACTGATTGCAATGATTGATGGCAATGATTTCTACAATCAGCATTTTTTGATACATTGTAAAAATAATGTATCAGATGTGACCTTTTATTACCGAGTCCATAGGAGTAATGGTGGTGAAGAGGTTAAGTCCCCCCTCCCTCCCTTTGGGCCCCCTCCTGGCCTGTGACATCCCGCAAATTTCCAGCGTCAGAATAGGAAGCCGCCATGGTCTATTATTCATCAGGTTAGTGCTGTGTATGGCGTGCGATGCGCCTGCGGCCAGTCAGCTGCTCCTGACACATACTGAGCCTGCACATCTGTGACCCCTTCCCAGGAGAGCCCAGGGTGTCACTCCACCGCTGTGCCATCATCTCATTAATAACACACAACTTTGTCCCCAACGCACTTTTGCCAATCCAACACCCTACGCAGACTTTGTTTACTGGGGAAAGGGACGCTCCAAAATGTTCATAGGCTTTAAGTGGACCTGTCATCACATATATGTAGATATATATCTGCACTGATCGGCCAGAACATTCTGACCACTGACAGGTGAAGGGAATAACATGGATTGTCTGGTTACAAGGACATCTGAAAGTGAACATGTTGTCCCTGAAGTTGATGTGTTGAAAGCAGAAAAAATGTCCACAGCAGTTTGTTGGGGCTGTGTAGGCGCAGACTGGTCAGGGTGCCCATGCTGACCCGTGTCCACAACCAAAAGGGCCTACAGTGGGCACATGTGCATCAGAACTGGAGCACAGAGCAGTGGAGGAAGGTGGCCTGGTCTGAGGAATGATGTTTTCTTTTCCATCATGTGGGAGGCGTGGTGGGTGTGCGTCACTTACCTGGGGAAGAGATAGCACCATGATGCAGTATGGGAAGAAGACAAGCTGGCGGAGGTCATGTGATGGTTTTGGCAATGTTCTGCTGGAAGACCTTGGCTCCACCATTCATGTTACTCAACGCGTACCACCTACCTTAACATTGTTGGTGACCAAGTCTACCCCTTCATGGAAATGGTGTTCCCTGATGGCAGATGGTAATGCTCCCTGCCACACTGCAAAAACCAAGAATGGTTTGAGGAACACAACAGCAAGCTTCAGGTGATGACTTGGCCTCCAAATTCTCCAGATATCAATCCAATGGAGCATCTGTGAGAAAAACAAGTCCGATCCACGGAAGCCCCAACTCCCAACTTACAGGACCTCAAGGATCTGCTAATGACGGCTTGGTGCCAGATACCACAATGTACCTTCAGAGGTCTAGTGGTGTCCATGCCTGGACTGGTCAACGGTGTGTGTGTGTGTGTGTTGTCACATTAAATAAGCAGATAGACCTCTTTTTGTGCTCTCATCAGATATTCAGGTGGTGAAGATTGACCTTGAAAAGTTTGCTGAGTGAAATAGAAACTGGTGTGGATTCTTCGTCCAATTAACAAAGTGATTGCATTAGTTTTCAGTACAGAAAACCGCCGCCAGGTCTGACCTATCCTGTAAAATATTTGTTGTCTGCAGACACTTCGCATTCCTCTCTCTGCTTGTGCTGTGCTTTACACTACACGAGCAGAGCCTGTATAGCTCTTTCATCTGAGCAGGGGACGGTCCAAGGATCGGAGCATGCAGCTTCAGCTGTGCTGTGTCTGTGACAGACTCGGCATAGAACACGGAGCAGATCAGTCCTAAGTAACAAATGAGCCTCTGACCCTTTTTGTTAACTAGTAGCAGTGCCTGTTCCTTGTTCCAAGCTTAGAAGAGTGGCGCAAGCATTATGTTTGCACCACTTTTTGTTAATTCCCCTCTATGTATCTAGCAGTTTGGCTGGAGGTCAGATTTAGGATGGCTACCCTTCTGTCAGTCCTCTGATACTCCTATCTCCAGATACAGAACCCTATCAGTAATCTCCGCTCTTCATCTCTGCTCCCTGTAAGACTCCTCTTCCTCATTTCTTATATTCAGACATCAAACGTCTGTCATTTCTCTGCTAAGAGCACTTGTCGGTGGGATCATTAGAGGAGAGGAGGCCATGTTGGAATAATTCCACGCATCAACATGTTACATTGGTCCAGCTTGCAAAAATGTACAGTACTATATACCATACCTGGCCAATGCCTCTGGGAGGCACTGAAGTAGACACTCCCACTCTGCCATCCTCTGGGTCCCCTGTTGTGCTGCTGCTCTCCTGTATTGTGAACACACGGGACCAACCTCTCAGCACTGGCGCCATTCAATTACATTTTTGCATATTCTGATTGAATGTAGTCGTTTCTGATTGGATGAGGTGGGGTGGTGTCATCATGGTCTCCCCAGAAGCAGCTGGAGGTCACTGTAGTAGTGGTGTAGCAGTAGTGTAGTAGTGTCTGCTTTAGTCATTCCCACCTTCCAGTGGTATTGGCCAGGTATGATATATACACAGTCCAAGCTGAAACAATGTAACTACACTATATTGCCAAAAGTATTGGGCCCACCCTCCAAATCATGTGATTCAGGTGTTCCAATCCCCTCCATATCATGTGATTCAGGTGTTCCAATCCCCTCCATATCATGTGATTCAGGTGTTCCAATCCCCTCCTTGGCCACAGGTGTATACAATCCAGCCCCTAGGCATGCAGACGGCTTCTACAAACATTGGTGAAAGAATAGGTCGCTCTCAGGAGCTCAGTGACCCCAATCGTGGTCCCGTGATAGGTGGCCACCTGTGCAATAAGTCCATCCGTGACATTTCCTGGCTACTAAATATTCCACGCTCAACTGTTAGTGGGATTATAACAAAGTGGAAGCAACTGGGAACAGCCACTCAGCCACCAAGTGGTAGGCCACGTCACATGACAGGGCGGGGTCAGCACATGCTGAAGCGCACAGTGCACAGAAGTCGCCAACTGTCTGCAGAGTCAATAGCTAAAGACCTCCAAACTTGGTGTTGCCTTCAGATGAGCCCAACAACAGTGCGTAGAGAGCTTCATGGAATGGGTTTTTCCATGGCCGAGCAGCTGCATCCAAGCCTTCCATCACCAAGTGCAATGCAAAGCGTCGAGTGCCGTGGTGTAAAGCACGCCGCCACTGGACTCTAGAGCAGGGGAGACATGTTCTCTGGGGTCACCAATCACACTTCTCTGTCTGGTATTCCGATGGGATGTGCCTGGGTTTGGCAGTGGCCAGGAGAACGGTACTTTCCTGACTGCATTGTGCCAAGTGTAAAGTTTGGTGGAGGGGGGATTATGGTGTGGGGTTGTTTTTTAGGGGGTGGGCTTGGCCTCCTAGTTCCAGTGAAGGGAACTCTTAAGGTGACATTTTGGACAATTTCATGCTCCCAACTTTGTGGGAAGAGTTTGGGGATGGCCCCTTCCTGTTCCAACATGACTGCGCACCAGTGCACAAAGCAAGGTCCAGAAAGACATGGAGGAGCCAGTTTGGGGTGGAGGAACTTGACTGTCCTGCACAGAGTCCTGACTTCAACCCCATAGAACACCTTTGGGATGAATTAGAGCGGAGACTGCGAGCCAGGCCCCCTCCCCCGACATCAGTGCCTGACCTGACAAATGTGCTTCTGGAAGAATGGTCCAACCTTCCCATAGACACCCTCCTAAACCTTGTGGACGGCCTTCCCAGAAGAGTTGAAGCTGTTATAGCTGCAAAGGGCGGGGCCAACTCAATATTGAACCCTACGGACTAAGACTGGGGGGCCATTAAAGGTCATGTGTGTGGAAAGGGCGGGGCCAACTCAATATTGAACCCTACGGACTAAGACTGGGGGGCCATTAAAGGTCATGTGCGTGGAAAGGGCGGGGCCAACTCAATATTGAACCCTACGGACTAAGACTGGGGGGCCATTAAATGTCATGTGTGGAAAGGGCGGGGCCAACTCAGTATTGAACCCTACGGACTATGACTGGGGGGCCATTAAAGGTCATGTGTGTGGAAAGGGCGGGGCCAACTCAATATTGAACCCTATGGACTACGACTGGGGGGCCATTAAAGGTCATGTGTGTGGGAAGGGCGGGGCCAACTCAATATTGAACCCTATGGACTAAGACTGGGGGGGCATTAATGGTCATGTGTGTGGAAAGGCAGGCGGAACCATACTGTATACCAGGCAGGCTTTGCGGATCATCCTCTCATGTTGTGTACATGGCCATGTCTACGTTGGAGAGATTCCTCAGGAAGGACAGTCACTGTGCAGTTTATAGTGGAACTCCGCTGTGCACTGCCATAGATAAGCCCACGTTATATAACATAAACCTTTCTTTTACCTTTTATGGATCCGGCAGTCACAAATATGGCGCTGTGTGTGTCCATGTCCTCCTCAGTGTGTCATAGCTGGACACTTCTGAATCAGGAACACAAAAAAATAGACTTCAGTCCTTACTGCGTGTGCGAGATTTAATGGTGGGAGGGGCACAGACATGCCACGCCTCCCATTGTCTCCAAATTAGCATGCAGCATGTTACTGTGAATGTCTGGTATAGGAAGGTCAGGGGCAGAACTGAGTCGTATGTTCTCTGCAGAGACATGCACAGCCCATCCTACGTAATACAACGCTTTCTGCTTAGAGTTCCTCTTTAGGACCGATGCTTCTGATTGGATGCTGCTGGTTCTGCATATTGGGGCTCATTGCTCTTCCATAATGAAGTCCAAAGCGGCAGCCGATGAGATGTCACATGACACATTCTACTTCTGTCTCCTACATCTACCAACTGCTGCAGATAGGCAGTAGATGATTGGAATGGACACTGTGGCCACACAACGCTGACTGACCGCAGTCTTCACATTGCTGTGCTGGTTGTGACACGACTTTAACATTCTTGCATCTTTGTAATCATTTGCTGAAGAGCAGGATGTCAAGTTTTTGAATATTAGGTCTTCCTCCATGTACCTGTATAATTCTCAGATATATACAACAGTAACGTGGCCAGAGTCACTTACATCACATAGATGGTATTGAGGGTAGAACTATCCCAAACAGCAGAAAATGCCACATATTCCCTTCAAATTCTATCCAACCCATCAGAATCCAAACTGACAGCCCCATCACTATGAGTTCATTGGAGGTCCTCCACACCACGACCCATTATCGGACCTTCAACACAGAAAATAGGAAATCTTTATATTTCCTGGTGTTCAGGATTTCCCACCAACAACAGTGACCCCCAGAGGGGATGTTATAGAATGACTGTCACAGCGTACTGCCTGCAATGACATAATTCTACTGAAATATCTCTTTGTTCTATCATATTCCGTAATTCCTGCCACTTCCATCCACTTATACTCTACACAAAACACGTGTCAGTCTCCCTAGGTCTGGTGCACCATGCAAGATCTCACCTCGTGGAGTGTCAATGATCATGAGAACAGTGAGGAATCATCCCAGAACTACACGTGAGGATCTTGTCAATGATCTCCAGGCAGTTGGGACCACAGTCACCAAGAAAACAATTGGTAACACACTACGCCAAGGACTGAAATCCTGCAGTGCCCACAAGGTCCCTCTGCTCAAGAAAGCCCATGTCCAGGCCCGTCTGAAGTCTGCCACTGAACATCTGAATGGCAGGAAGTGTTGTGGTCAGAGGAGACCAAAATCCAGCTCTTTGGCATCAGCGCAACTCGCTGTGTTTGGAGGAGGAGGAATGCTGCCTATGACCCCAAGAACACCATCCCAACTATCAAACATGGTGGTGGAAACATTCTGTTTTGGGGGTGTTTTTCTGCTAAGGGGACAAGACAACTGCACTGCATCAAAGGGACGATGGGTGGGGCAATGTACCCTCAAATCTTGGGTGAGAACCTTCTTCCCTCAGCCAGGGCATTGAAAATGGGTGGTGGATGGGTGTTCCAACATGACAATGACCCAAAACACACGGCCAAGGCAACAAAGGAGCGGCTCAAGAAGAAGAACATTAAGGTCCTGGAGTGGCCTAGCCAGTCTCCAGACCTTCATCCAATGGAAAATCTGTGGAGGGAACTGAAAGTTCGAATTGCCAAACGTCAGCCACCAAACCTTAATGACTTGGAGAGGATCTGCCAAGAGGAGTGGGTCAAAATCCCTCCTGAGATGTGTGCGAACCTGGGGGCCAACTGCAGGAAACGTCTGACCTCTGTGATGGCCAACAAGGGATTGGCCACCAAGTACTAAGTCATATTTTTTGTGAAGGGGATCAAATCCTTCTTTCCCTCATGAACATGCAGATCCGTCATCATTTGTTAGACGCATTTCTGCTGAATTTGTTGTTGTATTCTGTCTCTCAGTGTTACACCGAACATTCCATTGTTAGACCGATCATTTCTGTGTGAGGGGCGAACATTCCATTGTTAGACCGATCATTTCTGTGTGAGGGGCGAACATTCCATTGTTAGACCGATCGTTTCTGTGTGAGGGGCGAACATTCAGCATCAGGGGGGAGCAAATACACATTTCCTTCACTGTATGTATAGATGCAGATGTCCACACATACATATTCAGATATGTCCTGCAGATAAGAGTTGTGTCTGTGGGGTAGAAGGAGATTTCCTGGGCTCGGTTTGTGTTTGTCGTCCTCGGTCTCCTCAACGCCGATTATAACTGGTCCTGACAGCGATGACCTTTCTACTTCCCACAAGCCTCTCTGCAGTCTTTCTTTAATTAGAGCCTTTTACATAACATTGTGCCGCACATCGCCTTCACATGTGAGCGTGCGTTGCGTCCGTCCGTCCGTCATCGGCTCACACCGGTCAGGTCATTCCCTTCACCGCTGGCCTTTCTTGCCTTTAAGCATTTAATAAAGGTGGCTGTAGCTTTATACAGTCGGCATACTTCCAATAAACCCTCCAGATCCCATCCATCCCCTCCATCCCTCCAAAGCTCCATCCCTCGTTGGTTAGCGGTGGGCGATATTCCGGCATCAGTCTCTTGTTGGGTGATGGAGGTCTCTCCCACAACGTCCCTTCAATAGCCTTGCCTAGCCGGACACACTCCCCAATGACCTTCTCATTCCCAGGCCCCACTACAGGACGTGCAGAAGGTCGGATAGACAAGGTGACTACAGCTTTCATGATGTGATCTGCACCACCTCGCCTGGGAATTCAGCCTTGCAAAGGGCCCTTTGGATCAGCTCTGTGTAGGACTTCATTTTACCAGCTTTGGGGTGTTTTCTTACCATACTCCATCTACTCCCACGGTTGGCATTTATATGGGAGCTAACTCCACCCATTACATCACTAGAGGAGGGATTTCTCTAAAGGGGAGCTAACACCTGCCTACACTTACTATATCATATTGCCAACACAGCCATCTAGTGGCAGGTCCGCTAACTGCAACTGTCAGTATGCATTACTTGGTTCATATTGCACTGCCTACACTGCGGTGTGGCCCCTGTATGTACTATGTGTAGTGGAACCTAGGTACAAACTATGACTGTCGGCAGTAAGGATACAGGAGGATTCACCTCTGTCACTGGGTTGCCAGGCAGAAGCGTAACTAGAAGCTTCATTGCCCTGGTGCAAGAAACCATGAAGGGCCCTCATGACCCCTGGCTGGGGCCCTTCCCTCCGAGCCCAGTGGCGGAACTTTCAGGGCCCCGTCTCAAGTGTGACCTTTGTGACCCTGGTAGTTCCACCACTGGTGTCAGTAGATTTTTTATTTTTGTTTTATTTTTTTTATCATTCATATTTTTTTTTTCAATCTTATTTTTTAGTTATTTTTACAATTTTTTTTTAAACTCACTTTTGTTGCCAGCGGTTTAGACATTAATGGCGGTGTGTCGAGTTATTTTGAGGGGGCAGCAAATTTCCATGTTATACAAGCTGTACACTGACTACGTCACATTGTAGCAAAGTGTCATTTCCTCAGTGTTGTCACATGAGAAAAGAGAGAATCAAATATTTACACAAATGTGAGGGGGGGGGGGGGGGGGGGGGGGGCTCACTTCTGGGAGATACTGTGTGTGTGTGTATATATATATATATATATATATACATACATACATACATTGTATACAGTCCAGGGGAGGGGGGACTCACTTCTGGGAGATACTGGATAATATATATATATTGTATACAGTTCGGGGGAGGGGGGACTCACTTCTGGGAGATAGTGTGTGTATATATATACACAGTGGGGCAAAAAAGTATTTAGTCCCCACCAATGGTACAAGTTCTCCCACTTACAAGATGAGAGAGGCCTGTAATTGGCATCATAGGGAGACCTCAACTATGAGAGACAAAATGAGAAAACAAATCCAGACAATCTCATTGGCTGATCTGGAAAGAATTTATTTGCAAATTATGGTGGAAAATAAGTATTTGGTCACCTACAAACAAGCAAGATTTCTGGCTCTCACAGACCTGGACCTTCTTCTTTAAGAGGCTCCTCCTGTCCTGCACTCATTACCTGTATCAATGGCACCTGTTTGAACTTGTTATCAGTATAAAAGACACCTGTCCACATCCTCAAACAGTCACACTCCAAACTCCACTATGGTGAAGACCAAAGAGCTGTCGAAGGACACCAGAAACAAAATTGTAGACCTGCACCAGGCTGGGAAGACTGAATCTGCAATAGGCAAGCAGCTTGGTGTGAACAAATCAACTGTGGGAGCAATAATTAGAAAATGGAAGACATACAAGACCACTGATAATCTCCCTCCATCTGGGGCTCCACGCAAGATCTCACCCCGTGGGGTCAAAATGATCACAAGAACGGTGAGCAAAAATCCCAGGACCACACGGGGGACCTACTGAATGACCTGCAGAGAGCTGGGACCAACGTCACAAAGGCTACCATCAGTAACACACTACGCCGCCAGGGACTTCAGATCCTGCAGTGCCAGACGTGTCCCCCTGCTTAAGCCAGTACATGTCCGGGGCCCGTCTGACGTTTGCTAGAGAGCATTTGGATGATCCAGAAGAGGATTGGGAGAATGTCATATGGTCAGATGAAACCAAAATAGAACTGTTTGGTAGAAACACAACTCGTCGTGTTTGGAGGAGAGAGAATGCTGAGTCGCATCCAAAGAACACCATACCTACTGTGAAGCATGGGGGTGGCAACATCATGCTTTGGGGCTGTTTCTCCGTAAAGGGACCAGGACGACTGATCCATGTACAGGACAGAATGAATGGGGCCATGTATCGTGAGATTTTGAGGCAAACCTCCTTCCATCAGCAAGGGCATTGAAGATGAAACGTGGCTGGGTCTTCCAACATGACAATGATCCCAAACATACCGCCCGGGCAACGAAGGAGTGGCTTCGTAAGAAGCATTTCAAGGTCCTGGAGTGGCCTAGCCAGTCTCCAGATCTCAACCCCATAGAAAACCTTTGGAGGGAGTTGAAAGTCCGTGTTGCCCAGCGACAGCCCCAAAACATCACTGCTCTAGAGGAGATCTGCATGGAGGAGGAGATCTGCATGGAGGATGGGCCAACATACCAGCAACAGTGTGTGCCAACCTTGTGAGGACTTCCAGGAAACGTCTGACCTCTGTCATTGCCAACAAAGGATATATAACAAAGTATTGACATGAACTTTTCATATTCACCAAATACTTATTTTCCACCATAATTTGCAAATAAATTCTTTCCAGATCAGCCAATGAGATTGTCTGGATTTGTTTTCTCATTTTGTCTCTCATAGTTGAGGTCTCCCTATGATGCCAATTCCAGGCCTCTCTCATCTCTGTAAGTGGGAGAACTTGCACCATTGGTGGTGACTACATACTTTTTTGCCCCCCTGTATATATATACATTGTATACAGTCCGGGGGAGGGGGGACTCACTTCTGGGAGATACTGTATATAGTGGGTGGTCAGACCCAGACCTTCATGTGTCCCCCACAGCCGCGCCCTCCTCCTGCCGCTGCAACCTCCTTCTCTGCAGCATTGACCATTTCTGAAAGTATTTCCTCCACAAATCATCGCTTTATTACCATAACTGACAATCGTTCATCCGGACCCCCAGCTTACGAAGACTTCTCGCTATTATTCGCCTAAAATGTCACCAATAATGTTTAGTATTGGAAAGCTTTGGGAATGAAGCGGTCCTATTGTGTACAATGTTACTTCCCCAATATTGTATAGCAGAGCTCCTCACAGTGACTGCAGGGGGAAAGCACAGAGTGATAACGTGATCTATAGGGGATAGGACACATTTCTATTGATCAGATAGATTGATAGATATGAATAGATAGATCGATCGTTGCCATCAGTGCAGTGACATTGCTGAACAGCAATGGTTAATCTCTTTCCCGTTCTTGTTTTCATATCTGCAGCCCTCTCTTCTCTACATCTGTTTGAAGTGCTGAATTTATACAGCATGTCTGAGCTTTCAGAAACCATGGGGCAGGAAGTTGAAGTTACACACTGCAGAGCTCCGTGAGGAAAGCTCTGGGAGCTGATTGGAGGGAACCCCACTTATCTGTACAGCAGAGTGGAAGAGGAAGGGGAGCCAATCAGGTTCTGCCGCTGTGCACATGAGAACAGAGCAAAGGGCTGTGCTGCTGCTTCTGCCTCACCATCCAGCCGCTGTGAAGGCCCAGGGCCTGGCTGTGCTGTCTGGCAGGGGTGCCTGGATAACAAGACTGGCTGAACAGAATTGTTTACCCATCATCAGAGAAGACACATAACATGTACTTTGTTTAGTGTGTATGTTAGGCAGCCCGGAGTGCACACTGTGGGGGCTCATTCACTTCACAGCTCTGTGTCCTTTCACAGATGCGTTTTCATCGTCATTGTCACTGTGCCTCCTGATAGAGAACGATCGTTCCTGTACTGTTCTTATAAACTCGGCTCCCTGACAGGTGTAGATCATAGACATCTGGGTCAGGTGTGAAGCATCGCCCTTTAGATGGCCATGGATGGATAGAAATAAAAATTGGTAGACCGATTGTTCCGTTTTCGTACGTTTACCGTGTTTACTGCGACATCCGATTTCCGTTTCAAGATGTAAAGTGAACAAACGAACACATTAGAAAAATCTTTATGAACAAACCATTTTCAGTATTTGGGACAATCATTCGGGGGGGGGGGAATCTAAGTGAAATGTGCGGGGCAGTAGAGGTAGTAGTAGGAATCGAATAGAAAAAAAAGAATGTCTGATGTAGAAGACTTTCAGAAAACTGTTGAAGTTTGGTGGACAATCTGCGATAAAATGATTGGGTCGTCAAGTGGGAGAACGAAAGAATCTTTCAGTTGTTCTGCAATCTATGGCCAGATTAACAATTACCGGTAATTCCCACATTTCATACTGCAATACGTGTTGTTCTGATGAACAGTCCCCATGTACCATCACCAGGAGTGCAGGAACTCCCCCCTCTGAGTTATCCTTTGTCTCCGCCCCCTACCCACCTCTGCATAGATAGACCCCTCCCCAGAAACTATAGACCCCCCCAGAAATAATACATCCCCCACTGTAATGTTCATGTAAGATTTGAGTAGCTGAGATGTGCATCAGATTGTATGTAAGATCGTATCTGCCAGTGTGTGTGGTCAGCCCGCTGGATTGGAGTGGAGTCTCCCTCCGGTGGTGGCCAGAGGTAGTGCGGGCTGTGAAAGTGTATCACGGGTGGTCTTATATACTTAGATATATTCAGAATAAGTCCCCCTTATTCCCTCTTACCCCAAGTCACGGCCGCACGTGCGCGCCTCGGTTAGCTAGTCACTGTGGGGCGTGTGCGTGTGGGTGAACCGTGACTCCCACCAACAATAGATCCCCCCAGCAACAAATAGACCCCACACAATAGACCCCCCCAACAACATATGATCCCCCACACAATAATTAACCCCCTGCTACAAAATACCACCCCAGCAATAATCCATCCAGCTCAGGGAACAATAGACCCCCAGCAGCAACACCAGATATCCTAGCAGCCAGAATCAATAGACCTTCCACCAGTCAGCAACAATAGACCTCTCCCTCAAAGTAGATCCCTCCCAGCAACAATGAACCCCCCCAGCAACATAAGACCCCTCCTGCAACAGTAGATCCCCTAACCAGCAACAATATACTCCCACACAAAAGTAGATCCCCACCAGCAACAATAGATCCCCCAGCAGCCAGCATCAATAGAGCCTCCAGTACACTCCAGCACCCCTTCCCTTTACAAACTGCCTTCCCCCATGTTCCCTCCTGACCATCACTGATCTAAAGGAAGGGGAGAGAGGTTGCAGCTGGCTCTGCATCAGGGGCGGACTGACCCATTTGGAAACTCGGGCACTTCCCGAGGGCCCGGGTTAGTAGGGGGACCCATGAGATGCCCCTGGTACCTTTTTCATAGGCTTTTTTGAGTTTGGGCAAGGACACAGGGGCCCCATGATCCCCTATTGCCCGGGGGCCCCATGACTTGTCAGTCCGCCCCTGCTCTGCATTCACTTTCTGGTCCTGGAATGTGCGCTCTGCGGACAGCAGAAATGTTTTCTAGGCCTGAACGGGTTTAATTAGTATCTTGTCATTGCTAATATCTCTTTTATACTGTAAGATGTCTGAATCTGGGAGGTACGAGTGTGAACGCCTTCCATGGCTCGCACACAGGCGATCTGGTGTTGGCACCATGAATTAGCATCCTGGAATGCGATAATTAATGGAACGCGGAGACGGGAGGTGTGACCGCTTTGTAGCAGCTTTTGTATCTCTCCTCCGATCTTACTTCATCTTTTACTGTAACTTTTTGCTCTCAATGAATAATATCACAGAATGCATCCCCTCCCCCTCCCATCACTGCGGGTAAATGAGAATCTGTCCTTCTCACCAGGATCCTCTTCTCATTTAAAGTGGACTTTGCACGTCAGTGGTGTCAGCCTATGTAGCAGCCCCCTCCCAAAATACAAAAAAATACCAAGTATGATAAATAAAGGTGCAGCGCTAAAAACCACATCAGAGTCATAAATAATAAATATCAATAAAATTGCTAGTGATCGCAACCAAAACTCTCAATAAAGATGTATAACAAGAAGTAACAATATCGAAAATGTATATTTCCAATATCAAAATTTTTTTTAAAGTGACAAAAGTGCAAACGCACATCCAAGATGGTGACTACTAGTGATAAGGTGGCATAGTCTATATATAATGTGAAGCTCTTATTCAAGTGATCTGCTGTGCATCTTCTGGTGATCAAATATATGAAATACACACTCACCAGATGCATAATTCCATCGTGCAATTGAGAAAATATCACAATTCAATGAGTCAGCTGGGTCCTCCTATGGACTGCTCTATCCTGGTAAGGACTTCCCTCTGGTTCATCAATAGGATGCCGCACCTCTCAGCGCCTCTCTAACTGGGCTCTGCGGGTGGTAGGCTCAACAAGAGCCCCAAGAAAGGATGCCAAAATGGTGTGATATTGTTTCAACAGGGGATATTTATTGATCCATAGCAGGAATAGACAGTGTAAACAGACTCACCATGAGTTGAATCAAGATGGCCGCCAGACCAGCATGGGCCCCGGCGGCTTGATGTCTGGACGCTGCAGCTCTTCCCTTACGTGTTTCGTGCTCAAGCACGTATTCATAGGGAATGTGCCTGCCTTGGTACCTTTCGGTGTACAGCGGCACAATTTTAAGCGCTCACTTTTATACTTGTATACTAAAAAAAATACTAAGCCCCCGTTCACATCAAGCCCGACTTTGAAATCATGTGACTTACAGTGAAGTTGCACAATTTCAAAGTTGGGGGAACCGCCGATTTCAGGTGCGATTTGCAAGACATCGGATACAGATATCTATGCAAATCGCACCAAAGTAGTGCATGTACTACTTTAGAAATCGGTGCAGCTCCGACCAAGTCAGAACCGCACCGATGTGACCGCACCAACAATAGGGTGCGACTTGGCATGTGATTTGCAAGTCGCATGCCAAGTCACACCGATGTGAACTGGGTGTAAGTGGAAGCAATAAAATCATAAAACATTGGAAGGGAAGTGTTAAAATACTTTTTATTTCCCACCACGTCCTGTAGGTGATGTCTGCGGGTCTATCCGGGGGATCCTTTAGGAGTTCAATCAATAGAAAAATAAATAAATTGACATTTCCAAATCAAAACCCTGCAATATATCCACAGTTAATCCAGAGAATGCAAAATAAACTCTTAAGGTCCAATTTGTTCCAAGAGGGGGAAAAAATCCCTTCCTGATCCCCTAATGCAGTGGTTCTCAACCTTTCTAATGCCGCGACCCCTTAATACAGTTCCTCATGTTGTGGTGACCCCCAACCATAAAATTATTTTCGTTGCTACTTCATAACTGTAATTTTGCAGTGGTCATCATTGGTGTCAGTGGAAGGAGTAGTGCCCCATCACTGATGTCAGTGGGGGGAATAGTGCCCCATCATTGGTGTCAGTGGGAGGAATAGTGCCGCATCATTGGTGTCAGTGGGGGAATAGTGCCCCATCATTGGTGTCAGTGGGGAATAGTGCCCCATCATTGGTGTCAGTGGGAGGAATAGTGCCCCATCATTGGTGTCAGTGGGAGGAATAGTGCCCCATCATTGGTGTCAGAGGGGGGAATAGTGCCCCATCATTGGTGTCAGTGGGGGGAATAGTGCCCCATCATTGGTGTCAGTGGGGGGAATAGTGCCCCATCATTGGTGTCAGTGGGGGGAATAGAGCCCCATCATTGGTGTCAGTGGGGGGAATAGAGCCCCATCATTGGTGTCAGTGGGGGGAATAGTGCCCCATCATTGGTGTCAGTGGGGGGGAATAGTGCCCCATCATTGGTGTCAGTGGGGGGAATAGTGCCCCATCATTGGTGTCAGTGGGAGGAATAGTGCCCCATCATTGGTGTCAGTGGGAGGAATAGTGCCCCATCATTGATGTCAGTGTGGTGGAGGGGGAAATAGTGCCCCATCTTTGGGGTCAGGGGGGGGAATAGTGCCCCATCGTTGGTGTTGGTGGGGGGAGGAATAGTGCCCCATCGTTGGTGTCAGTGGGGGGAGGAATAGTGCCCCATCGTTGGTGTCAGTGGGGGGGAGGAATATTGCCCCATCGTTGGTGTCAGTGGGGGGGAGGAATAGTGCCCCATCATTGGTGTCACTGGGAGAAATAGTGCCCCATTGTTGGTATTAGTCACACAAATGATGGGGCACTATTCCTCCCACTGACACCAATGATACTTACCTTGCTGACCCCTGCTCCAGCCTGGGCTCGCTCTCTCACTTACCTGTCAGCTGTCTTCCTTCTCTGGCCGCTCTCCTCACTTACTCCGGCAGTTCCCTCGATCTTGCCGCTGCCGCTCGGCTCCTCCTCTCCAAGCTCCACCTCCTCGCCGGTGATTGGCCGCCTGTGTGCCTCTCCTGAGCTACAGTTCCG
Source organism: Staurois parvus (assembly GCA_951230385.1). Classification (NCBI taxonomy): domain Eukaryota; kingdom Metazoa; phylum Chordata; class Amphibia; order Anura; family Ranidae; genus Staurois; species Staurois parvus. The sequence goes on from CATNWA010019776.1 coordinate 715,826, forward strand.
GTGGCCAATCAGCGGCGAGGAGGCGGAGTTGTTGAGGGATCCCGGAGGTGTGGCCAGGTGACAGGGCAGCGTGTCATCCCGCCCACACATCGACTGAGTCAGAGGAGCGGTGTCTCGGTTCCTAAGACCATCGGAAATATGTGTTTTCGGATGGTCTTAGGCGACCCCTGGGAAATGGTCGTTCGACCCCCAGGTTGAGAACCGCTGCCCTAATGGATGGATCATCAATCTCTAGTGCTATTATTTGTAAATCTCCCCATTTACAGGCTGACTTTTCTAGGCCTATATGTAGCCGGGTGTTAGGGCCTTATCTGGAAGGATGTCTGCTGTAATTGTCACAGCTAGATGTCTCTACACACCCTTGTCTTTGTTTCACTTGACAATAGGCCTCTCCCTCAATGTGGAGCCCTAATGTATATTTGTGGTGTAGTTTTCATGGCTTCCACTAGATGTCCTCACGTTGCCTCGAATTGTTTGTGGATTGTCCCTTTTAGGGTGAGTCCCGCCCAGGAGGTTCCTGAGAAGGTTTTCCTGCCACTCTTGAGTTTACTGAGTAGTATAAATAGAGAGGTGGGTTGAGCCCAGAGAGGTGGCACAGACTTGGTTTGAGGAACCAGTAGCTATAGCAATATATAGGCTCCCATCGACATGCTGGATGAGTACACAAGCAGGTACACCCTGGTGAAGGACGTGGGCTCACCTGAGGTGCAGGGTGTAAGTACTAACTGGTATTCACCAGAGCTCCTGAAGGTGGGGATGGGTTTTGCTGTGTTTTAGCACCAGGTCACGGTCCCCAGAATTGCCCCACTAGTAGGTGAACAAGCCGGGGTCCAGTAGCAGATATAGCAGGCAGGGATCAAGCAGAAGCGTGGTTGAGGAACAAGCCAAGGTCGGTAATGAGTGGTAGTGAAGATAACGACAGTCGCAGTTGTGACAAGAACTAGATATCGGCTGGATTTAGCACAATAATCTGGCAAACAGTAAGTGAAAAGACATGGCTAAAACAGGAAGCTCATGGGAGGAGCCAGAGGTTCAAGGATCAGGAGATACAAGGTTCACAGCAGGGTTGTCCAATGGATCAGACAAGGAGCTGTCCAGCATCTCCAGATGGCTCAGGAAGAAGAGACATTGCCGAACCCCGCAGAGGTCGCAGGTTCAGTGAATGGATGGATGCACCAAGGTCTGGGACAAGAAAAGGCCAGGTGCTGTGTCCTCAAGAAGAGAGCACCACTCCGCATGCATTTTCCAGATCAGTGGTGGCTATCTAGGGGCTTCCCTTTTACTGCCTAGCTGCTTTCTGTCTGCTTAAACAGCTACTGTTATCGTACTGCACTCCAACATGCCCATTCTACCCCACCCACTCAACAACTGCCCACAGCTGACGCAAAAAAACACCGCGCATGTGCCGCCCACCTACTGTTAGAAAGCAAGTAAATGTCAGCCTACCTGTTAATTACATCGGCCCCGGCTACATCACTCACCTGGTTTCAAAATACCAACCAAACTGTTCCCTTTGCTCCTCCCAAGACCTCATAATCTGTAGCACCTTTGTCACCCCCTCCCATGACCTCCTGCTTTGTAGCACCCTTGTCACCCCCTCCCATGACCTCCTGCTTTGTAGCACCCTTGTCACCCCCTCCCATGACCTCCTGCTTTGTAGCACCCTTGTCACCTCCTCCCATGACCCCTGCTCCATGTCACCTCCTCCCTGCTCTGTAGCATCCTTGTCACCTCCTCCCATGACCTCCTGCTCTGTAGCATCCTTGTCACCTCCTCCCATGACCTCCTGCTTTGTAGCATCCTTGTCACCTCCTCCCATGACCTCCTGCCCATCCTTGTCACCCCCTCCCATGTCCTCCTGCTCTGTAGCATCCTTGTCACCTCCTCCCATGACCTCCTGCTCTGTAGCATCCTTGTCACCTCCTCCCATGACCTCCTGCTCTGTAGCACCCTCGTCACCCCATCCCATGACCCTTTGCTCCTCCCATGACCTCCCGCTGTGTAGCTTCCTTGTCACCCCCCCCCTCCCATGACCTCCTGCTCTGTGGCGCCCTTCTCACCCCCTCCCATGACCCCCTGCTCTGTAGCACCCTCTTTGCTCTTTCCATGATCTCCTGCTCTGTGGTGCCCTTATCACCTCCTCCCATGACCTCCTGCTCTGTAGAACCCTCTTTTCTCTTCCCATGACCTCCTGCTTTATAGCGCCCTCTTTGCTCCTGCCATACCTCCAGCTCTTTGGTGCCCTCATCACCTCCTCCCATGACTTCCCACTTTGTAGCACCCTCTTTACTCCCCCTATGATTTCCTACTCTGTAGCACCCTTGTCACCTTCTGCCATGCTTGCCTCCAGGACTTCTCCATAGCCTCTCCCATCCTCCATCCTCTGGAACTTCCTATCCCAATCTGACTATCCCCTAACCTGTTCACCTTTAGGTGATCCCTAAAAACTCTTCTCTTTAGAGAAGCCTATCCTGCCCCCATCCAAAAAACATTTTTTTTCTCCATCACCTCATCCCCTGCAGTTATTATCTTTTGTATCAATTGACCCTCCCTCTAGGATGGTAAGTTCTCAGGAGCCCGGCGCTCTGACCCCACTTGTATTGAATTGTATCTGTACTGTCTGCCTTCATTTTGTAAAGTGCTACAAAAACTATTGACGTTGTATAAATACAGTATAATAATAAAAAAAAAATTTTCTCAGAGAATAGGTGCAGGAACTCCCGCTTCTGAATCACTGCCCCCTACCCATCTCCAAGCACCGTCCCTTGGTTCCACCCCCTACTTACCTCCCAGCACCGTTCCTCACTTCCACCCCCTACCCACCTCCCAGCACCGTCCCTTGGTTCCACCCCCTACTTACCTCCCAGCACCGTTCCTCGCTTCCACCCCCTACCCACCTCCCAGCACTGTCCCTTGGTTCCACCCCCTACCCACCTCCCAGCACCGTCCCTTGGTTCCACCCCCTACTTACCTCCCAGCACCGTTCCTCGCTTCCACCCCCTACCCACCTCCCAGCACTGTCCCTTGGTTCCACCCCCTACCCACCTCCCAGTAACGTCCCTTGGTTCCACCCCCTACCCACCTCCCAGAAACGTCCCTCGGTTCCACCCCCTACCCACCTGCCAGCACTGTCCCTCGGTTCCACCCCCTACCCACCTCCCAGAAACGTCCCTCGGTTCCACCCCCTACCCACCTGCCAGCACTGTCCCTCGGTTCCCCACCCCTACTTCCACCCCCTCCCAGCACGTTCCTCGTTCCACCCCCTACCCCTCACGTCCCTCGGTTCCACCCCCTACCCACCTCCCAGCACTGTCCCTCGGTTCCACCCCCTACCCACCTCCCAGAAACGTCCCTCGGTTCCACCCCCTACCCACCTGCCAGCAAACGTCCCTCGGTTCCACCCCCTACCCACCTCCCAGAAACGTCCTCTCGGTTCCACCCCCTACCCACCTCCCAGAAACGTCCCTCGGTTCCACCCCCTACCCACCTGCCAGCACTGTCCCTCGGTTCCACCCCCTACCCACCTGCCAGAAACGTCCTCGGTTCCACCCCCTACCCACCTGCCAGCACTGTCCCTCGGTACCCACCTCCCAGCACCGTTCCTCACTTCCTCCCCCCTACCCACCTCCCAGAAACGTTTCCTCGGTTCCACCCCCTACCCACCTCCCAGAAACGTCCCTCGGTTCCACCCCCTACCCACCTCCCAGAAACGTCCCTCGGTTCCACCCCCTACCCACCTGCCAGAAACGTCCCCTCGGTTCCACCCCCTACCGACCTCCCAGCACTGTCCCTCAGTTCCACCCTCTACCTGGAGGTGCTGGAAATGCGTTCCCCTGCGTCTTCACTGATGAAAAAAAAAAAAAAAAAAAAGCCTTTGATAATAATAATTCATTTTTTTTCATCTACAGTCACTTGACGTCATCGATGTAACTCCTATGTCACACCAGGAAAAATAACTTCACTACGACGTAGACCAGGGAGCCAATTTTTTTTTTTAATTCCTTTGCATCTGATTGGATGTTTGCAGGCACAGGTTCTTCACATTTCAGTAAATGAGGCCGGAGTGACAAGTAAAAATCCTGTTTAATAACATTGTATCAGAGGAAATGTGAGGTGTGAGCTGAGGAGAAGGTCAGATTTGTATCCGCTGCATCCTACGCTTCCTCCTCTGACTCCGTAACGGTCGCCCTCTGGCCTCCCATCTTTTCCTAAACAATTTTCTCTTCTAATGAAATCAGTAAAACTTAATTTGCACCCCGGAGACCGCACTCCCAGTGTATATTAACACCATCTATCACACGCAGAGCCAACCCCATCAAATAGACTGAGCTCGGGGGAATGTATAGAATGTATAGAACATGTGAGGTTTATAGATAATCCACATGTGGCTTTAATGTATAAATATTGGTTCAATATACTGAAGTCATAATGTCAGGTGCAGAATATACAGCGGGCTCTGCTGCCCTCTGCTGTCACTATTCACACATTACTGGAGGTGATGCCTCCAAGTGGACAGTGCAGGTAATAGCCTGTTTTATGTTCCTGAAATGTAGTGGCTTTTACAGAGCGTTGTCACCCTATCACAGGAAGTGTCCAAACAAGGACATTTATGACAGGATCACCAGAGATTATTTCAATGAAAACTGCAGATCTGAAAGGTTATAAGGAACTTCCTTTCTGGCTCATAAAGGGACACGGGGTTTAGTTATTCTGAGACACTTGGATTAGGCTGCTGCCGTAAGGAGGAGTTGAACACTGGTGAACAAGCAAGCTGATTGGCCAGTCAGGTATAGACCCTCCCCCTCCCATAATGCCTCTGTTTTTTGTTAGTGCCCTCGGAGGATGAGCCGTTTTATCTATTGAGAAATGTTTAACCATTTTTACTGTCCATTTTCTGTATTTTTTTTACTTATTCTCAGTAATATCTTTGGGGTTTTTCTGGATTCTGCTGGCCTGGATGCTTGTGGGGCCTACCTGGGTTGTGACCTTTGTGTATTGTGTTAGCCACGGAGTGCTCTCCATATCCAGAGCCATGGAACAGCCTCTGGAGTGACCCAGCCTTTGAAGACTCTCCAGGAGTACACCACGTAGGCTGTGCATTGAGAGTTACTGTGTTTATTGCAATTGGTGGGAACGATCTTCATCGCCATTTTTCTATTGGTTTCCACAAGAAGGGTGGACACTCTGCACAATTAGATACTGTGTCACTTGCTGGGTAACCTGCAATAGGTTCCCACCTTTGAAGGTATTGGCTTCCCACCATTGGTCCTATTGCAAGAGATCTGCAGTTCCATCTTGGTTGGTCCTTTCTGCTGGCTACACTAACCTGTCACCTTTGGCCATTTGAACCTCTCCTGCTCTCAGCAGCTAGTTGTGAATACCTAAGGTTTTCTTTTACCTGGTGTTCTCAATTATGTTGTCTCTGTTAAGGAGTGAAACATGTCAGACCGCAAGCACAAAAGGAGCAGTCCCGCTGAATAGGCCAAGTCCTGCTCTCCATCCATCAAGAAAGCTGGGGCAGCCTGCCATGTCCCTTCTCAGGGACTTGACACCGTCAACCTGGATACTTGTCCCCAGTCAGTACACTCCTCAGTGTTCTCGTTAGCTCTGTCAGGTGTGCCCCCCCCCCCCCTCCAGAGTTCTCAGCAGCCATTTACCAGTTTGATTTTATGGACCAAGCTGCAATTATGTCTGATGACTCAGAATGCCGAGATGTAACGTACATTTACGCCTTTCCCTCCAGAATCCATGTCTGACATACCTGCAGGGATGGAGCCTTCTGTTGCAGAAGCTGTCTGAGGAAGTCTCACAAATCCTTGATGGATGAATCCATTCCTGAGGAGCCGCAGGCAGCTGCCATATCTCCCAGGCTTTAGATACCCTATTGGTTCTTATTGATGTGGTGCACACACTTTAAAATGAGAACAATAGCCTGTAGTTTCTTCTAGTATGGAATCCCCGAGAGGCCCCAAGACTTTCAAAACTTTTTCCATCACACTTTTTTTTTTAACCTGTTCTGCCCTGTGGCTGGAAAACCTCTGAAAAACCTGTTCATTACTCCTGAAAAACCGTCTCAATACCCATCTCAGGAGGCATTTAAACAAGTGGGTAGCTGGGGATATCACATCTTAATAAAACGCTGACCATGCCTACTGAGGATGCAGCAGTGTTTGAAGAGGACTTTGACAAATTTTTGCAAACCGTTTCTAAAGTAATGCTTTAGCCAGCATGCTAGGTAGGTGCAGCATGGTGTGGGGGGCAGTGAGTGACTTTCCGAGTCCCAATTTTCCAAAAACAATGTATTGTAAAAGTAGTTGAACAGTACTCCTGACCGGGATCACTTACAACAGTGCAGTGTAGAGACAGCAGTATGTAGACCCACAGCTGACGACCACCTGTGGGGCCTGGCTGGTCCAACCCAAAGAGGAAGCTTCCTGAGAAGGTAGACGTAGTCCCCGCTCTCTCCCTACTCCACCAACAATTTCCCTGTCGCTAGTGCTGTCCCTGACTGATGGGGAACCTGTCCTTACACTAGACACTCACATAAAGCGCGTCAAAACCCGGGGTCAGAGTCTGAAATAGACTCTGCTTTTCCCAAGATGGCCACCAGGGTCACATGGGAGAAGAGTATCACTGCCCCTTGTGACTGAGGAAGTCCTAGAGAAACCCACTTTCCCTCAACTTCCTCTCTCACTTGCATTGCCGCTCTGGTCCAACACCACCTGCAGTGGAGACAACAGATCGCCCCTGCCTACAAGCAGTTCCTGCCAAAACTGTGACATCGTGCCGGCAAACCTCAGGGAAGTATACTAAACTAAGGTCAAAGGATCCAGCTATTTTCCTTACTGATACTGTATTTGTAGAATGCTAATGGCTTCTGCCTTCAGCCCTACACTATCACGTTGACGGTTTAGGTGAGATTGTTCGCCTTTTTTTCCCGGATGAGTCTTCTGTCAGTATTAAATGCTGAGAAGTCTTTGGCTGAAATGTTGATCTCCGGAACAGCAATGTAAACAATAATTACTGCCCATACTTCTTTATGGCAAATGTGCTTTGGTAGCTCTTTGGGCAACCTCATGAAGGATGTCAAGGAGGGTAAAAGTGCTTATTTGCCCCAACAAAAGAAGCCAGATGTACAAACTGAGAAGACTCATTTGTAGGCAAGTGCAGTCTACATTCTCCACTGCAGGTGGTGCTCCTCCAAAATGGCAATGCCGTTGGAGGAGGAAGTCAAGAGAAACTGGGTTGCTCTATGATTCCCTTGGTCCCCTGGGGCAGCATTCCTGTTGGCGGTTGACCCTGGTGGCCATCTTGAGTCACACAGTCTTTTCATGTCCCTGTTCCTGGGTTTTGGCATGCATTTGTGTGGCTAGTGTACGGACAGCATACCCATCTGTCAGAGACAGCACTAGCGGCATGGAGAGGTTCCAGAGGAGTAGGGGAAGATCAGGGCCTGCTTGCTCAACTTCAGAACGCTCCCCTTTGAGTTGGACTGGCCAGGCCGCATTCCACTCCCCTTGACAGGCGCTGTCTTCAGTTTGCCGACTCACTGCTGCAACTGTTGTAAGTTCCCAGTTGGGTGAGCTTCTCCACCAGTAGTTTGCCAGTTCTGCAATCCATCATTTCCTACATCCTAGGCGCCTGCTGTAACACCACCCTGCACCTACCAAACATATTTCCCTTCTAAAGGGCCAAGACGAGTTCCTTTCATTACTCTCAGGCTTCAACCTCCACGGCCAAAGTCAATCCAGTGGCCCAGTTCAATCGTAAACCCTGATGGCAGTGCCACACTTCCACACTGCAAAAAACAATAATGGTTTGAGGAACACAACAGCAAGGTCCCACCTCCCAATTTACAGAACTTATAGGATCTGCTAGGTACATCTTGGAGCCGGATACCACAGTGTACCTTCAGAGGTCTAGTCCATAGATTGACGGGTCAGGGTTGTTATGGTTGCAAACAGGGAGACCTACCCAATATTAAGAGGGTGGTCATGAACTTATGGCTGATCAGTGTATACAAGAGTGTATATAATCACCTGTATCATATATATACTATGGGGGTGGGGGCCTTTGTCCTCCAGGGAGCCCCCATCCTGCAGGATGACACAAGCACCATCACGATGCCCCCAGTGACGTGCACCCTTCTATAGGCCTCAATGGGTGGGGGATGGGGCCATTCATGTGGATGTTACTTGACATGTACCACCTACCTAAACATTGTTGGTGACCAAGTCCACTCCTTCATGGAAACAGTGTTCCCTGATGGCAATGGCATCTTTCAGGAGAATAATGCACCCTGCCACACTACAAAAATGGTTTATGTTTGAGGAACATGATGAGTTTGGGGTGTTGGCTTGGCTTCCAAATTCTCTAGATCTCAATCCAATCAATCATCTGTGGGAAAAACAAGTCCGATCCATGGAGGTCCCACATCCCAACATGAAAGATCTGCTAGTGATGGCTTTTTGCCAGATACCACAGCATACCTTCAGAGGTCCAGTGGAGTCCATGCCTCCAGTGGTTAGGGCTGTTTTGGTTGCAAACAGGGGGACCTACCCAATATTAGGTAGGTGATCATGAAGTTATGGCTGATGGGTATGTATTACATACTGAGGATACATTATACATTGCTGGAATTTGCAGCCGCAGTCCATAGATTTATTATTTAGGGGTCACTGTTAAAGCCAAAGTGCAGTCGCAATAAAAAAACAAAACAGAAATATCAGTACAAGGGACATCTTCTAGTCAGTGGGATGTATGCTGATGCCTCTTCGTTGAAATCTTCTTCTGTTAATGCCCCAGTCACAACTAACCCCCCCCCCCCCCCTTGCAGATGGGTTTCCCCTGCACTTCGAGGGTGAGTGCTCATTGTTCTCTAGGGTTCCATTAAAAGGCAGTTTTAGGTCCCATATCCCTCGCTCTCCCCCCCATCAGTCAGCACGCTGTTCTCTCTCTGACGTTCCGGGTTGTCTTCACTTACAATGTAGGGCTGCTGGTCCTGCTTTGTATGTGATGTCAGGGCGACACTGATGGAGCACCAAGGTGAAGTGGCTCCAGGGGGTGGTGGTCACCTAGACAGGAGGGAGCCTGGGAGGAGGGGCAGGGACAAGGTTAGTAAAATGGCCCTTTAATGGTGACACAAACCAGCATGGAGCCCTTGCAGCGTGGTGTGACATTTCCCCGGATTTCAGCTCTAAATCTCTTTGTTTAGTTTTAGGTGGAGTCTATTGGCAGAGTTTTTCTGGAAGTTGTGCCGTTGCTGTATATTGTGACGTGTCTGGATGGGTTTCCTGCAGACACATCTACTAACAGGTCCACTTTAAATATTGAAGTCAGTCTGGCCAGTAGTTGCCCATCGGGGCCTTTCATTCTTCCTCTGGCGGTTCCCCTGTCCTCCTGCAGACCCCCCAGTGACTCCCCTCTAATGTGGTCAGGACGACTCGATCGCTCCCATTGGTCCTCCGTTCTTATATTAAATCCATTTATCAGCTGTTAGCCGACAAGTGTGCGCCGAGAGCGCGGGGAACGTTTACTGCTCATGTGATATATAGACGTTCAATCTGCACTCACCTCTATATATCTGTATACTGCTCCATCCTGGTATATCTCTCTCCAAGATCTCCTCTGCCCTCCAGTGGCTTCATTGTGTGTTACACTCGGGGCTTTATTCACTAAATACAGATACATTAGCGTGTTCTATACAGCGTGATGTTCACATGATTCACCCTCCGTATACGGTGTATTCTGTGTGTGAATGTGTGAGAATTGTACCACTTGCAGACTTGATGAATCAGGCTCACGTATTTATAAGTAGCTGTAACAAAGCAAAACACCCGCCATGCGTGTGATAGTCTGACTCCAAGGCTTCACATGGAAACAGGGGTGTGCCACACTTTGCTGCTCTCTCAGGACTGGGGGTGCCCCAATATCGTGCTACAAGAAACAAGGGGAGCACTGGCCTAGTGCATTATCCCAATAGAGCAGTAGTCTCCAAACTGTGGCCCGGGGGCCGGATGTTGCCCTTTGCTTGTTTTTATCTGTCCTTTGGGGCAATATTTCATCAACAGTGGGGCATAATTCCCCACTGACACCAATAAAGGGGCACAATTCCTCCTGTGACACCAACAATGGGGCACAGTCCCTCCCACTGCTACCTACAATTGGGCATGATTCTTCCCAATATTTCATTCTGACCAACATTCCTTCACCAATATTTCATCCTCACCAACAATCCTTCACCAATATTTCATCCTCACCAACATTACTTCACCAATATTTCATCCTCACCAACAATCCTTCACCAATATTTCATCCTCACCAACAATCCTTCACCAATATTTCATCCTCACCAACAATCCTTCACCAATATTTCATCCTCACCAACAATCCTTCACCAATATTTCATCCTCACCAACAATCCTTCACCAATATTTCATCCTCACCAACAATCCTTCACCAATATTTCATCCTCACCAACATTACTTCACCAATATTTCATCCTCACCAACATTACTTCACCAATATTTCATCCTCACCAACATTACTTCACCAATATTTCATCCTCACCAACAATCCTTCACCAATATTTCATCCTCACCAACAATCCTTCACCAATATTTCATCCTCAACCAACCAATTTCCTCCTTCACCAATATTTCATCCTCACCAACAATCCTTCACCAATATTTCATCCTCACCAACAATGGGGCATAATTCCCCACTGACACCAATAAAGGGGCACAATTCCTCCTGTGACACCAACGATGGGGCACAGTTCCTCCCAGTGACACCTACAATTGGGCATGATCCTTCCCACTCAATGGCAACAACAGAATATAACTGGGTATAACATTTATAGGGAAAGGTGATCCAGGGAATATCCGATTGCCTCTCGGGGGATCAGGAAGGAATTTTTTCCCTGCAGGAGCAAATTGGATCGTGCTTTGCTGGGTTTTTTGCCTTCCTCTGGATCAACTGTGGGTGGAGGATCATAACTTTTTTTTTTTTCTATGGTTGAGCTGGATGGACTTTTGTCTTTTTTCAGCCAGACTAACTATGTAACAACAGTGGGCAGACCTGCTACCCCCACTGGTCACAGTTCGACCCCCATAAAGTCTGATTATTATACAGGGTGCATATAGGTGCAGGAACTCCCCCCACCACTCCCTTCTGAGTCACTTCTTGTCTCCTCCCACTACCAGCCTCCGAGCACCGTCCCTTGGTTCCACCCCCTACCCACCTCCCAGTATCACCCTATTAGAGAATACAGAACCAAGTGTAATTTTTTGGTGCTAAGTAATTTGTATGGAATTTGTTCAAAAAGTAAAATAAATCTCCTGTAGCCAGCAACAATAACCCCCCCCCCCCCAGCAACAACAGATCCACCCCCCTAGCAACAATAAATCTCCCCAGTAACAATAGATCCCCTGGCAATAATATAACCCCCAGCAACAATAGATCCTACACCAGCACTAAGTAATTTGTATGGAACTTGTTAATGATAAGAAGAAAAACATTAAAATGGAACCCCCATAGCCAGCAACAATAAACCCCCAGCAACAACAGATCCACCACCCTAGCAACAATAGATCACCCAGCAATAATAGATCCCCCCCAACAACAATAGACCCCAGGTAGCAAGAATGGATCTTCTCTCAGCCATTAACAATAGACCCTTCTGTCAACAGTAGATCCCTCCCATCAACAACAGACCCCCCCCCCCAGAAACATAAGGCCCACCCCAGCAACAACAGACCTTCCAAGCACAAAAGATACCCTGCAAAAATAGATCTCTTCCAGCAAAAACTCATCCCCAGTGTCCAGTATCAATAGACTCCCCGGCACACCCCAGCACCACCTGTTGCTGTTAGATCCATTCAGTACTAGAGGTGCCGGAACTGCGTTCCCCCGCGTTCCCCCGCGTTCCCCCTGCGTTCCCGCTGCAAAAATCCCTGCCATTATGTACCTATATGAATACCTGTCCCTATATGGATGGAAGGGAATGGGGTGCAGTCACCCCGACTCTGCTATAAATTGTGGATTACAGACCATGCAGAGCAGTGAAATGGCGACATACAGTACGGTTGTGTGAATCCATTCCGGATCTGCAGTCTGTCTGTGCAGACGAACTCCAGGGGTGGATTTTATTGCTTGGATGATAGTAAATATCTATATTCCATACCTGTGGGGTCCTTGTGAAAGCTGGAAATCACTGGAATAGTCATTGCCCCGTCATCTTCCAAATCCTATGCCATGAGACCACAAGGTTGCCCACTCAACATGGGCACCATTCACAAAAAACTTTGCATGTTATGGGTTTTTTTTTTTTCCAGTTAAAACAAGGTATTTTCTGAGTGGACGAGGTGGAGAGGTAGGGAAGTGACATCACAGCCTCATCCAGCAAGGGAATGCTTTGTATTCATTGAGAAAAATGCGAACTGTTGTGTGAATGGTGCCCGTGGCAAGGGGTTGACCCCCCCCCCGTGTTCACTGTACAGCACGGCAGTCACTCATCACAGGACCCGGAGGACAGTAGAGATCGCTGACTGGAGGAGTGACAACCACCATGGAATATGGATTATGTATACTTCATTACTCTAAGCTGGACCACAATAAAATCCTTCTCTGGAATTCATCTTTGAGGCTTTATAGGACCTGCATGGAGAGTGAAGGGATCAGCAGGTCCCCGTACAGACGATCCCCCTCCCACTGCGCTCATGTGGCGATGATCCGATGGGCTCTGCAGGCGAAGGGGATGAACCAGTTAATATTCCCAGAGATAAAATCCATAGTAGAGACCTAATTCATCAGCGAGCGGTAGTCTCTGACCTAGATTGTGCAACCCCAGGACCCCCGGCCCACCCAGAGCTCTCATCTGGCTGCCAGCGCTGTGTGCCAACATGACCTACTTCTGCCGAACGGGAAACCTGGAGGTGCCTTGTCCTCCGCAGCGTCATGTACATTTCATGGGATTTCACTGGGAAGGGACCCCCGGGGTGCTGAGCGGGGATATGGAGGTATCATGTCACTGATCTGATTCAGGAGAAAGAGCAATGGAGGCTGACCCTCCCCCCCCAAATGTAACCGAATAGAAGATCCGGGGGGAGGGGGGAATATAGAGCCAGAGAAAGAATGCCACATAAGTAGCCAATAGGGAGCAGTATATAGAAGATCACATCCCTAAAGCATACCTCCCAACTGCCCCTGATTTCCAGAGACTGTCCCTGATGTGGAACTAAGTCCCTCTGTCCCTCCTTCCTCCTCATCTGTCCCTCATTTTGGCCGAATCTTTCAAAAAGTTTTTCACAGTATTGAACCTTTCATCTGATTTCTAAATTGCTACATTTGTAAATTTCCACAGCCAGTATAAAGGAATAGTAGAGGTTACAAAAAAGTACTTGTGGGTTTCATGAATCTTTATTTGTTGTATAATTCTCCTTTAATGGGGGCGTGGCAGTTGGTGTGTCTACATACATTTGCAGGTAGGTGTCTCTCATTCCCATGTCAGAAAGTTGGGAGGTGTGCCCTAAAGTTCCTCAGAGCAATTCCTTTCATTCTCTCTGGAGGTGAAAATCCTTTTCTAAGATCAGCTTTAACAAACTCTTCCATCTGTTTACAATGTTGCCAATCCTTCTTCTTCTCATTATCCTACAGATCATACAATGTTACAATATAAAGGGAGGCTTTACAGTACAACTGAATACTGTTCCTGAGAGCTTACACTCTAATAGGGAGGGACAATGATGCAAAAGGTAACACCAGTGAGGGGACCAGTTGATGGAAAAAAAATAAGTCCAGCAAATATTATCTTCCACCGGCATTTTAGTGTGCTCAGGAAGGACAGGTGCAGCTTAGGGGTTTGCACATACAAAACACATGCGTGTGTGTGTGTGCGTGTGTGTATACTGACTGTAGATATATATAATTATTAAACAGGATTTATATAGCGCTAACAGTTTGCGCAGCACTTTACAACATGACTGTAACTGTAATTGTAAGTGTAGATTTATTATAGGACACAAAATTATGAGGGCGCCACCATCTAAGTGTAGATTTATTATAGGACACAAAATTATGAGGGCGCCACCGTCTAAGTGTAGATTTGTTATAGGGCACAAAATTATGAGGGCGCCACCGTCTAAGTGTAGATTTGTTATAGGGCACAAAATTATGAGGGCGCCACCGTCTAAGTGTAGATTTGTTATAGGGCACAAAATTATGAGGGCGCCACCGTCTAAGTGTAGATTTGTTATAGGGCACAAAATTATGAGGGCGCCACCGTCTAAGTGTAGATTTGTTATAGGGCACAAAATTATGAGGGCGCCACCGTCAAAGTGTAGATTTGTTATAGGGCACAAAATTATGAGGGCGCCACCGTCAAAGTGTAGATTTGTTATAGGGCACAAAATTATGAGGGCGCCACCGTCAAAGTGTAGATTTGTTATAGGGCACAAAATTATGAGGGCGCCACCGTCAAAGTGTAGATTTGTTATAGGGCACAAAATTATGAGGGCGCCACCGTCCAAGTGTAGATTTGTTATAGGGCACAAAATTATGAGGGCGCCACCATCCAAGTGTAGATTTATTATAGGGCACAAAATTAAAAGTAGCCTATGCACTCACAAATGGCCTAGGATTTGCTACTTATAATTTTGTGCCCTATGCTAAATCTACACTTAGATGGTGGCGCCCTCACACTCTTTTGTTTTTGGTTCAAGTGTCTAGAGCAGGGGTCTCCAAACTTTCTAAAAAAATGGCCTGTTTAGTGTCCTTCAGACTTAAGGGGGGCCAGACTGTGGTTATCGGGAGAAGAAACGCTCCCCATGTCAGTGGAATAAACAATGCCCCATCTTTGGTGTCAGTGGGAGGAATTGTGCCCCATCGTTGGTGTCATTGGGCTCCATTGTTGGTATCCTTGGGGGGGAATTGTGCTTCATCTTTAGTGTCATTTGGAGGAATTGTGCCTCATCGTTGGTGTCATTGCGCCCCATTGTTGGTGTCATTAGGGGGGGAATTGTGCTTTGTCTTTAGTGTCATTGGGAGGAATTGTGCCCCATCATTGGTGTCATTGGGCCCCATTGTTGGTATCCTTGGGAGGGGGGGGAGAATTGTGCTTCATCATTAGTGTCACTGGGAGGAATTGTCCTTCGTTGGTGTCAGTGTTGGGAATTATGTTCCATCATTGAGGTGTTGGGTCAGTGGATGAAAATAGTCCCTCAAAGGACTGAATAAAAGCAAGCAAAGGGCCACATCTGGGCCCCGGGCTGCGGTTTGAAGACCACTGGTCTAGAGGATTATCCTGGACCCTGAGCTGCAGCCATTTGCTAAGTGACCGATCATTTACAAGGACCGTTAAGGACGATCCCCTCTGATATGATTATACTGACCTGAGGAGGCGAGGTCAAGGAGTGGCCTACCCCTTACCATATCCCATTGGCCCTTGAGCTTAATGGGTGGGCTCATGTGCCTTGGTTTTTGGGGCCCCAAGCTTTGGAGAGGACAGTGAAAGCTGCGTTCAGCCATTGGAGGAAGCCAACTTATCATCATTGCTCGTATCCCTCTCCATTAAAGGGAAATAATGTCCCTCCAATGATATATTTATAGCTACCGGACACACGACGCTTCCCTCCAGCGGCTGACTCCACAGCAGAAAATCAAATTAGGGGCCCCCATTGTGACGGTTTCCATTTCCAGCATCGGCCTAATTTCTCGGAGGATTTGCATACACTGGGAATTTATCTCTCTGTTCTGGCAGTGGTGTCAGGGGTTCACGCCTGAGCACTGAGCGCGCCTCTATTTACTGATGTGTAAAGGAACCTCCATATTAATGGTGACACCAGACTCCTACAGTACCGCTTTTAGGTCTTTACTTTCCTGGGAGCTGCCGCTCTCATTATCTCCATCGCAGCCCCGGCTGTAGATGACTCTGTCAGCGGTTGAATCGCCGCAACAATTATCTCTGCCAAAGAGCGAGATTGATTAAACGCGTCCAGCCAACCAAAGGCAACTGGTTACAAGCAGTTTCTGTTCTATTTTATTCATTTATACAGAAACAACATATTTAGACTAGATTCTCACCTTACCGCTGAGCTGAGTTGTGTTTGAAGCACGTGCGGTTTTTGTTTTTGCACATTAATGTGCGCTGCATTAGGCAGCCTATTCAAAATGAATGGACAGGCAACGCACCTCAGCAGCTGAAGAAATGGACCTGAGCCTTTTCTGGTAGTGCACCACACCACACCACAATGTATGTCCTGTGCCTCACCTCCACCAGAGCCTTGTCCATAGGTGATATAATACATTCCATGCCTCACCTCCACCATAACCCTGTCCATAGGTGAATAATACATCCCTGGGACTCACCTCCACCATAACCCTGTCCATAGGTGAATAATACATCCCATGCCTCACCTCCACCAGAGCCTTGTCCATAGGTGAATAATACATTCCATGCCTCACCTCCACCAGAGCCTTGTCCATAGGTGAATAATACATCCCATGCCTCACCTCCACCATAACCCTGTCCATAGGTGAATAGTACATCCATGCCTCACCTCCACCAGAGCCTTGTCCATAGGTGAATAATACATTCCATGCCTCACCTCCACCAGAGCCTTGTCCATAGGTGAATAATACATTCCATGCCTCACCTCCACCATAACCCTGTCCATAGGTGAATAATACATCCCATGCCTCACCTCCACCATAACCTTGTCCATAGGTGAATAATACATTCCATGCCTCACCTCCACCAGAGCCTTGTCCATAGGTGAATAATACATTCCATGCCTCACCTCCACCAGAGCCTTGTCCATAGGTGAATAATACATTCCATGCCTCACCTCCACCAGAGCCTTGTCCATAGGTGAATAATACATCCCATGCCTCACCTCCACCATAACCCTGTCCATAGGTGAATAGTACATCCCATGCCTCACCTCCACCAGAGCCTTGTCCATAGGTGAATAATACATTCCATGCCTCACCTCCACCAGAGCCTTGTCCATAGGTGAATAATACATCCCATGCCTCACCTCCACCATAACCCTGTCCATAGGTGAATAGTACATCCCATGCCTCACCTCCACCATAACCCTGTCCATAGGTGAATAATACATTCCATGCCTCACCTCCACCAGAGCCTTGTCCATAGGTGAATAATACATTCCATGCCTCACCTCCACCGTAACCCTGTCCATAGGTGAATAGTACATCCCATGCCTCACCTCCACCATAACCCTGTCCATAGGTGAATAGTACATCCCATGCCTCACCTCCACCGTAACCTTGTCCATAGGTGAATAATACATCCCATGCCTCACCTCCACCGTAACCTTGTCCATAGGTGAATAGTACATCCCATGCCTCACCTCCACCGTAACCTTGTCCATAGGTGAATAATACATCCCATGCCTCACCTCCACCGTAACCTTGTCCATAGGTGAATAGGTGAAGTACATCCCATGCCTCACCTCCACCGTCAACCTTGTGTCCATAGGTGAATAATACATCCCATGCCTCACCTCCACCATAACCCTGTCCATAGGTGAATAGTACATCCCATGCCTCACCTCCACCAGAGCCTTGTCCATAGGTGAATAATACATTCCATGCCTCACCTCCACCAGAGCCTTGTCCATAGGTGAATAATACATCCCATGCCTCACCTCCACCATAACCCTGTCCATAGGTGAATAGTACATCCCATGCCTCACCTCCACCATAACCCTGTCCATAGGTGAATAATACATTCCATGCCTCACCTCCACCAGAGCCTTGTCCATAGGTGAATAATACATTCCATGCCTCACCTCCACCGTAACCCTGTCCATAGGTGAATAGTACATCCCATGCCTCACCTCCACCATAACCCTGTCCATAGGTGAATAGTACATCCCATGCCTCACCTCCACCGTAACCTTGTCCATAGGTGAATAATACATCCCATGCCTCACCTCCACCGTAACCTTGTCCATAGGTGAATAGTACATCCCATGCCTCACCTCCACCGTAACCTTGTCCATAGGTGAATAATACATCCCATGCCTCACCTCCACCGTAACCTTGTCCATAGGTGAATAGTACATCCCATGCCTCACCTCCACCGTAACCTTGTCCATAGGTGAATAATACATCCCATGCCTCACCTCCACCGTAACCTTGTCCATAGGTGAATAGTACATCCCATGCCTCACCTCCACCGTAACCTTGTCCATAGGTGAATAATACATCCCGTGCCTCGCCTCCACCACAACCTTGTCCATAGGTGAATAATACATCCCATGCCTCACCTCCACCGTAACCTTGTCCATAGGTGAATAGTACATCCCATGCCTCACCTCCACCATAACCTTGTCCATAGGTGAATAGTACATCCCATGCCTCACCTCCACCGTAACCCTGTCCATAGGTGAATAATACATCCCATGCCTCACCTCCACCATAACCCTGTCCATAGGTGAATAGTACACCCTGGGCCTCACCTCCACCATAACCCTGTCCATAGGTGAATAATACATCCCATGCCTCACCTCCACCGTAACCTTGTCCATAGGTGAATAGTACACCCTGGGCCTCACCTCCACCATATAACCTTGTCCATAGGTGAATAGTACATCCCATGCCTCGCCTCCACCATAACCTTGTCCATAGGTGAATAGTGACCCCCGTGCCTCATCTCCACCATAGCCTTGTCCATAGGTGAATATTGCACCTCATGCGTCACCTCCACCATAAGTGGATTTGACACCCTGTGCCTCACCTCCACCATAACCTTGTCCATAGGGAATGGTGTACCTCATGCCTCACCTCCACCATAACACTGTCCACTGGACAATAGTAGACCCCATGCCTCACCTCCACCATAAGTGGATTTGACACCCTGTGCCTCACCTCCACCATAACCTTGTCCATAGGGGAATGGTGTACCTCATGCCTCACCTCCACCATAACACTGTCCACTGGACAATAGTAGACCCCATGCCTCACCTCCACCATAAGTGGATTTGACACCCTGTGCCTCACCTCCACCATGCCTCATCTCCACCATAACCTTGTCCATAGGGGAATGGTGTACCTCATGCCTCACCTCCACCATAACACTGTCCACTGGACAATAGTAGACCCCATGCCTCACCTCCACCATAAGTGGATTTGACACCCTATTCTTCACCTTCACCATAGACTCTGTTCTTGTCCCGTCTGGAAGGTTAATGCATAAACGGCTCTTGGAGGGACGGCGAGGTTTCACCTTGAGTGATCATACATGTTTATTACGGTCTGTCACCATGATGCCTCGTTATAAATCTAGCTGCAATCACTGAGATGAAAGTTATGTTAATGAACCAGGACAGGGACCATGCAACAGCAGGAACATCTCTGACAACCAGCAGCTATGGTGACAGCAGCCGGAGCTCTGCCTTAATAAAGGACATTTCTTAGAAATAATGGAACCGTGAAATGTTGTCGGCTTGTTATTTTTCCATGATGTATATAGTGCCAACAGTGTGCTCAGCAATTTACAGAGGTTGTGTCCGCTTCCTATGTAAAGACAGGAAACACGCGGAATGATCAACCTTTTGACTAAGAAAATAAATACCCGGCTTGCACACTAATGCTTGTACTGGCTCTTTAGGTATCTACATTGCCCAGGGAGTAATGGTCAGTGTATGCTGGTTGTTGTGGGGGAAGTGCAGACACATGGAGGCTGATTTACTAAAGGCAAGTCCACTGTCCACCCTGCAAGGAAAGTCGTACTCTGCAAAGGAAGGTTCCCCAGAGCTTAGTGAATCCCGTTAACTTTCACTTTGCCAAGAATACTCAATCACATGCAAGGAAAATAAAAAAAAGGGTAATATTTGCTTGCACATGATTGGATGATGGGAGTCAGCAGAGCTTCACCACATTTACAAAGTTCTGGGGATAATTCCCTTTACAGAGAGCAACTTGGATTGCAAAGTGAACAGCCTATTTGCCTTTAGTAAATCAACCCCATGGACTGCCGAGTCACCGTGGGGACACCATAGATAGGTAACAAGGCAAAAAGGTGATTAGCCACCCCACCACCCACCAACACCACCAACCACCCCCCCCCCCACATCCACCACCACACCCCCACCACCATCACACCACCACCATCCCCATCATCATCACCATCCCCCACCACCACCACCCCCCACTCAACCATCACCACCAACCCCACCAACACCACCATCACCACCCCCAACACCACCAACACCACTACCACCATCACCACCACATCCACCACCCCCCCCACCACCACCACCATCACTACCCATCACCAACACCACCAACACCACCATCACCACCACCAACAACCACCACAAACCACCACTACCACCATCACCACCATCATCACCACCACCATCACCATCATCACCACCAATCACCCCACCATCACCACCACCAACCACCAAACACCACCACCATCACCACCATCACACACCATCACCACCACCATCATCACCACCCACCACCACCACCACCACCATCACCATCACCACCAACTTACTAAAACCGAAGACTTTGCCGCAGCTCTGCATAGAGACCAGTCAGTTTCCAGATTTTATTGTCAAAGCTTCATTGAGCAAGCTGAAGCTGGAAGCTGATTGGTTACTCTGCAAAGCTGCACCTGATTCTGAGTGCTCCAATTTTAGTAACCCCCCCTCATGTCTGGGGATTGGCATCACCATTCTAGCCAGCACACACAATGCAAACCACTATTTTCACTGGAGCTCCACTTTCTCCATTTTTTTAATAAATATCGAAGCAGATTAGTGGCATCACAGAAAGGGGAGCTTTTCCTTTAGTAAATGTGTAACGGAACCTCCACTTCTCACAGGGCTGCCTCCCTAAGGACCGCCAAACGCTTCACCTACACCGAGCGCACTCTGAAAACAAAGCGACAAAAGTGGGGAAATGGTGGGAGAGCGGCAACAAAATGTTTCCTTTATAACGGCGCCACTTTCAGTAAATTCCTTCTGCGCCTTTTTTCCACAATAATGGATTATGGCGGCCTCAGAGTGAGTGAGTTACCAGAGGAAGTCCTGATAGGTCAGCGGAGTGATTGCCCAGAGCGGCTTTATCAATCATCAGAGATAACATTTCCTATAAGTCTCGGTTCACACTACTGCAGTCTGAAAGTGCGACTTTGCCCGGCGACTTCCTGGCGACTTACGTTCTACTTTGATGTGACTTTCAGGGAATGCTGGGTAATCTTCCTGTAATGTCGGATCCAAATCACATCAATATTGATGAGGATCTGACTTGGAGGCGACTTCCATTAAAGTCTATGGGCACAAGTCAGATAGAAGTCGCCTTGAAGTAGCTCAGGAACCTTTTCTAAAGTCGGGGCGATTTCAGTCGTGCTCATTAAGACGACTCTCATTGACTAACATGGGATTTCACACGTCATGCGACTTGGGGGTCTGACTCGTCAGATCCGAAGTCGCTGTAGTGTGAACCGAGCCTAATACAAGCAGGAAAGTATCATGTTGCTTCTTTTTTTTTAAAAAAAAAAGAAAAAAGGACCAGATTAGACTTTTATAGTTTTCTTAAAGGAAAATGGCAGAAAACTGTTACTTTGTGTAGAAAAGCTGCAATAAATAAATGCCTGGACTTGGTCTAAATGTTTAAAGCAGAAATCTGGGAATTTTTTTTTTTTTGTGGGGCTGTGCCAGCACTGCATCGGTCAAATGCTTGCTTTGTTCTAGGGGAGGACACCGAAGATATCCTCCCCACACAAGACCGGTCCTTTCGGCTGCTCCCCCCCTCCCAACGGTTTTGTAAATGGGCTGTTCCTGACATCAGCACACCCAACGCACGTTCCACAGACAGGAACAGTCCACCGCTAGACTGTGGGGGAGCACAGTTTTCCATAGGATCGGCGGCTCAGGGGAGTATCAGCTTAGTCTTCACTCCTAGAAAAAACCAACAGCCTATCTAACTGAAATCTAACAAAACCTAACTGGAGTTCTGCTTTAATAATATTTCCCTCCTGGAGTTCGGATGGTTCCATAGTTTTCACCTCATACACAGGCTGCTGCACCTGTAGTCTGATTCAGGCAGTGATCCCTATTGTACTTTCACAGTTCATTCTCATTATCAGTGCGCATAGTTCCCTTCGTAAGGAGCGCTCCTGGCCTTTATGCCCCTTTCTTACGGTTTTGTTGACCTTTTCCGCCTCTCCTTTCAACAAGATGTGTTTCTGTGCAGCGTCTTCCCCTCCACCGCCGTTTCCACCTAAAATTGCAGTCTCTGATTCCTTCAGCATTGAGTGCCGGCGGAGCAGCCAATGGTTTCCAAACACTGTGATGTGGAACCTGGAGCACCTGAGCCATGTACATTGAACCTTGTTTTGTTAATAAAGGACATGCCGATCCCTGCCTTTGTGTGCTGTTGGAGGAGACTGCCCTTTGAGTTTAAAGTTCACCCAATCTAATTTTCATACCAATATTATATACCTTTATGATCGGAGCCGGAGCCAAGGGCCTTGTTATTTTATAAGGACAAGCAAAGGTCCAGCTGATGTCTGATGAAGTGGGGCCACCCACCAAACATGTTGGCGTCTGCAGAACTCTGGGTTATCCTCTCAGTCCATCTGGAGGTGGGATACCACTTCTGGTCAATCACATGGATAATTGAGATGGGCTTGATGCTTTATACCAGGGGTCTCCAAACTTTTCATTGAAAGTTTACTGTACTTCAGACTTTAGGGTGGCCCGATTGTGGTCAGTGGGGGTAGAAAATGTCCCGGGATTAGCATCTGTGAGAATAAACATGGCCTCAGGGTTGGTGGTCAGTAAAAGGAAGAGTATTGCCCCATCATTGGTATTAGTGGAAGGAATAGTAACCCGTTGTTGGCATCAGTGGAAGAAATGGTGCACCATTGTTGGTGTCAGTGGGAGAAATAGTGCCCCATCATTGGTGTCAGTGTGTGGAATAGTGCCCCATCATTGGTGTCAGTAGAAGAAATAGTTCTCTATTGTTGGTGTCACCTCATCATTGGTGTCAGTGGGAGGAATAGTGCCCCATCATTGGAAGGAATAGTGCCCCATCATTTGTGTCAGTGTGTGGAATAGTGCCCCATCAGTGGAAGGAATAGTGCCCCATCATTTGTGTCAGTGTGTGGAATAGTGCCCCATCAGTGGAAGGAATAGTGCCCCATCATTGGTGTCAGTGTGTGGAATAGTGCCCCATCATTGGAAGGAATAGTGCCCCATCATTGGAAGGAATAGTGCCCCATCATTTGTGTCAGTGTGTGGAATAGTGCCCCCATCATTGGTGTCAGTGTGTGGAATAGTGCCCCATCAGTGGAAGGAATAGTGCCCCATCATTGGTGTCAGTGGAAGAAATAGTTCTCCATTGTTGGTGTCAGTGGGAGGAATAGTGCCCCATCATTGGTATCAGTGGGAGGAATAGTGCCCCATCATTGGTATTAGTGGGAGGAATAGTGCCTCATCATTGGTATCAGTGGGAGGAATAGTGCCCCATCATTTGGTGTCAGTGGGAGGAATAGGAATTAGTGCCCCATCATTGGTGTCAGTGGGAGAATAGTGCCCCATCATTGGATCAGTGGGAGGAATAGTGCCCCATCATTGGTGTCAGTGGGAGGAATAGTGCCCCATCATTGGTGTCAGTGGGAGGAATAGTGCCCCATCATTGGTATCAGTGGGAGGAATAGTGCCCCATCATTGGTAGTGCCCCATCAGTGGGAGGAATAGTGCCCCATCATTGGTGTCAGTGGGAGGAATAGTGACAGTGCCCCATCATTGGTGTCAGTGGGAGGAATAGTGCCCCATCATTGGTGTCAGTGGGAGGAATAGTGCCCCATAGTGTCCCCATCATTGGTGTCAGTGGGAGGAATAGTGCCCCATCATTGGTGTCAGTGGGAGGAATAGTGCCCCATCATTGGTGTCAGTGGGAGGAATAGTGCCCCATCATTGGTGTCAGTGGGAGGAATAGTGCCCCATCATTGGTATCAGTGGGAGGAATAGTGCCCCATCATTGGTGTCAGTGGGAGGAATAGTGCCCCATCATTGGTGTCAGTGGGAGGAATAGTGCCCCATCATTGGTGGGAGGAATAGTGCCCCATCATTGGTGTCAGTGGGAGGAATAGTGCCCCATCATTGGTGTCAGTGGGAGGAATAGTAGCCTCATGCCCAGTGGGAGGAATAGTGCCTCATCATTGGTGTCAGTGGGAGGAATAGTGCCCCATCATTGGTGTCAGTGGGAGGAATAGTGCCCCATCATTGGTGTCAGTGGGAGGAATAGTGCCCCATCATTGGTGTCAGTGGAGGAATAGTGCCCCATCATTGGTATCAGTGGGAGGAATAGTGCCCCATCATTGGTGGAGGAATAGTGGGTCAGGAGGAATAGTGCCCCATCATTGGTGTGTCAGTGGGAGGAATAGTGCCCCATCATTGGTGTCAGTAGTGCCCCATCATTGGGAGGAGGAATAGTGCCCCATCATTGGTGTCAGTGGAGGAATAGTGCCCCATCATTGGTGTCAGTGGGAGGAATAGTGCCCCATCATTGGTGTCAGTGGAGGAATAGTGCCCCATCATTGGTGTCAGTGGGAGGAATAGGCCCCATCATTGGTGTCAGTGGGAGGAATAGTGCCCCATCATTGGTGTCAGTGGGAGGAATAGTGCCCCATCATTGGTGTCAGTGGGAGGAATAGTGCCCCATCATTGGTGTCAGTGGGAGGAATAGTGCCCCATCATTGGTGTCAGTGGTGTCAGTGGGAGGAATAGTGTCCCATCATTGGTGTCAGTGGGAGGAATAGTGCCCCATCATTGGTATCAGTGGGAGGAATAGTGTCCCATCATTGGTGTCAGTGGGAGGAATAGTGCCCCATCATTGGTGTCAGTGGGAGGAATAGTGCCCCATCATTGGTGTCAGTGGGAGGAATAGTGCCTTGTACCATCCAGAGGAATGGTGCCCCAAGGGCTGGTTAAAGGCTGGTAAAGGGCCGCAGTTTTGAGACCTCTGCTCTATACAGTAGGTGAGTACATAACTTTTTATTCTTAGATAAATGATGTCTCAGTTAATACACAAGGCCGGTGCGCCCCCTTTTTTTTGTTTTCCTATATATAGTGCTTATGGATTCCTCGGCCAGGTGGACAGCGAGGCCAAGTGAATTTTAAAAGACCGTGGCCGGGTTATGTGCTGGAGATACATAAATTAATAAAATCCCCCCCTCCTCCACCCCATTACCTCACCAGCAGCTATGCCAAAATAAAAAAATTAATAAAAAAGTATTTTTCTATGTGCTGGAGCTGCCCGGAATGTAGAGGGAGCCCCCCCCCCCCCCCCCCCCCCCCAATGGACTGGTCCCACACCTTAGCACAGAAATGAGGTTGCATCAATTTGATGTTTGTGGTTTATATACCTTTTGCACCTGACTTCCCCGTATCCCAGCCAGGGGCGGACTGACCATTTGGAAACTTGGGCACTACCTGAGGGCCCGGGGTCAGTAGGGGGCCCCATGAGATGCCCCTGGTACCTTTTTCATAGGCTTTTTGAGTTTGGCCAAGGACACAGGGGCCCCATGATCCCCTATTGCTCGGGGGCCCCATGAGTTGTCAGTCCACTCCTGATCCCAGCCATTGTGTTCCCTGGTTCTAGCCCCACCCCCTCTCTATGAACCACACCCACTGCAGCCTGAGAGAGGACCTGCAGCACAGGATTCAAGAAGCACTATTAAAATCCTGCTAAATCTAGCTGCATTGTGTTTTACTGAACGGAAGGGCGCATTTTTTTCTGAATTCAGTCAGTTGCGGAGTTTGCAGGATGCAGTTAGCAGTTCACCTAACGATTTTACTTATTAGCTGCCTCTTTACAGGAATTTTTTTTTTTTTAATTTAAAAAAAAAAAAACACCTTACTTGGAGAGCACAAGTGATGACATGAAGTAAAAATTGCTGTCTTAAAGCAAAAGGAGACGTTTCTTCTAGAAATGTATTTCTGGGCGCCCCTACTGACATTTAAATACCTGCAATATACAGGGATGATATATTCTAAGAAATGTTATCTCTTATGTCTGGATATGACTGAATTCCACCCTTAGGGCTCGTTCACACTTGCTTCAAAATGTTACATTGGTCACGCTTCTTGAAAGCACTTTGAATGCCAATCAAAGTTCCTATCAATAAAATGGTCGCCATGTTGTGTTTGCTTTCCTTTAAAAATTATCCCCCATGTCGCTTTCTTGGTGCTTCAGATCGTCTCCAAAGCCCCCATAGAAGTCTATGACAACGCTCGCTAACAGCACCTGCAGCTTTTTAGAGGCATTTGTTCAACATTGGCTTTGCTTTGTTTGGAGGTATTGCAGGTATGAGAGATCCCAGGATGCACTGGGAGACCAACAGGCAAACCAGAAAGATGCCATCAGCAGTCACTTCTGGTTTTTCTGTCTATATTCTGGGAGTGTCTGATGCAGACGTCACATCCGGTGTGCAGTATGGAGCAGCAGGCAGAGGACTAAGCGGCAGAGGATCAGCAGACCTGGGGGTACTACTGAGTGGGGCATCAGCAGAGCTGAGGGTACTACTAAGGGGATCTGCTGAACAGGGGTGCTAATGAGCTTGGGATCTGCTGAACAGGGGTACTACTAAGCAGGGGATCTGCTGAACAGGGGTCCTAATGAGCTGGGGATCTGCTGAACAGGGGTCCTAATGAGCTGGGGATCTGCTGAACAGGGGTCTTAATGAGCTGGGGATCTGCTGAACAGGGGTCCTTAATGAGCTGGGGATCTGCTGAACAGGGGTCCTAATGAGCTGGGGATCTGCTGAACAGGGGTCCTAATGAGCTGGGGATCTGTTGAACAGGGGTCCTAATGAGCTGGGGATCTGCTGAACATGGGTACTAATGATCTGGGGATCTGCTGAACAGGAGTACTAATGAGCTGGGGATCTGCTAAACAGAGGTACTAATGAGCTGGGGATCTGCTAAACAGAGGTACTAATGATCTGGGGATCTGCTGAACAAGGGTACTAATGATCTGGGGATCTGCTGAACAGGGGTACTAATGAGCTGGGGATCTGCTGAACAGGGGTACTAATGATCTGGGGATCTGCTGAACAGGGGGTACTAATGATCTGGGGATCTGCTGAACAGGGTTACCAATGAGCTGGGGATCTGCTGTACAGGGGAACTAATGAGCTGGGGATCTGTTGAACAGGAGTACTAATGATCTGGGGATCTGCTGAACAGGGGTACTAATGATCTGGGGATTTGCTGAACAGGAGTACCAATGAGCTGGGGATCTGCTGAACAGGGGTACTAATGAGATGGGGATCTGCTGAACAGGGGTGCTAATAAGCTGGGGATCTGCTGAACAGGGGTCCTAATGAGCTGGGGATCTGCTGAATAGTGGTACTAATGAACTGGGGATTTGCTGAACAGGAGTATCAATGAGCTGGGGATCTGCTGAACAGGGGTGCTAATGAGATGGGGATCTGCTGAACAGGGGTGCTAATGAGCTGGGGATCTGCTGAACAGGGGTTCTAATGAGCTGGGGATCTGCTGAACAGGGGTCCTAATGAGCTGGGGATCTGCTGAATAGTGGTACTAATGAACTGGGGATTTGCTGAACAGGAGTATCAATGAGCTGGGGATCTGCTGAACAGGGGTACTAATGAGATGGGGATCTGCTGAACAGGGGTGCTACTAAGCAGGGGATCTGCTGAACAGGGGTGCTAATGATGGGGATCTGCTGAACAGGGGTGCTAATGAGCTGGGGATCTGCTGAACAGGGGTACTACTAAGCAGGGGATCTGCTGAACAGGGGTACTGCTAAGCAGGGGATCTGCTGAATAGGGGTACTAAGGAGCTGGGGATCTGTTGAGTGGGGGGTATGACAGATTTGGAGTACTACTGAACTGTGGTTCTACTGGGCCCCTTTAAAATAATAAATAAATAGAAAATCAACACACACACATGGGGGTTCATTAAAGTTTCAAAAAAGCATCACTGAAGCATCATCAAAGCATCTTGAAGCAGTAGGCGCTTTACAGGCCTCACTCACACAGGACGTTTAAAAATGCTCTCCTAGAAGCTGTCCTCCTGGCAGCACCGTTTTTGCAGAAAAAACTCCTGACTCTTGTAAAAGTATCTAACGCTGTTACTAGCGTTTAGGCGCACTTACAAGCGTCAAGCAGTTGGGCGTTAATTCATTTCATTGGCCAGAATGCTCATTTATTCTGGCCATTGAAATGACTTAACGTTCATTCGCTAAACATGCCTAGCGTTTAGCCGCGTCTAGCTTTTTTTCTGCCAAAACACTGCTGCTCCTGGACACACTGGCCCTGGGGGGTTTTTTGTGCTGATGGTAAATGATACTGCTACTAAAAGCTTCTAGAAGTCTGTGTGCATGGACACATAGGATTATATGGAAGCAGTAAAAAAAAAAAAAATGCCTAACACCCTTTAAAGTGGCTGCAAAAGCGCTGTGTGCATGAAGCCTAATGTGTATTAAAGTCGAAGCAAGTGTAAATGAGCCCTTACTCTACAGATTTTAGGTGATCCTTCAAGGTATAGACCAGGGGTCTCCAAACTACGGCCCTCCAGCTGTTGAAGTACTACAAGTCCCATCATGCCTCTGCCTCTGGGAGTCTAGCCTGTGGCTGTCAGAGTCTTGCAAGGTTTGCAGTCAACTCCTGGAGGGCCATAGTTTGGAGACCCCTGGTATAGACCATACTGTGTACCCAACACTGTTGATGTAATGGAGCTCCGACAGCTGCAGCGAGGAGAACTGTGAACATTCACGTACAACGCATTGTTTCCGCTCTTTTATCCGCTTTTCACCTGGTGAGTAAGACAAGTTTTGTTGACAAGATCTTATGTAAGTAAACTGATACACGGGTCTACAAGAACATCTATCCTCCCCCGCTACAGTCTACACAGACCGCCAGGATTGCATGTCGCACGGGATTAACATCAACAATCACACAACAGTGAATTCAGCTCTGGATCCTCCTAACTGCGTACAACACATTGACTTTCCCTTGTATCGCTGACGTCTAGACACAATTTTCACCCTTCTAAACATATATATAATAGATTTACTACGCAACGGTGGCCATGCGGGTGAAGCCAGTTTGAAAAGTATGAGCGTTTGTCGGATGGCTCTTTGCCTCTTTTTGTCTTGGTCTGTGGCTGCTTAAAAGTTTGAAAAAGGATTTAAATTTTACAACACAACTGCTAAACAACTATCAAGACATGACCATATATGACTTGTCCGTGTGCGACCTTGAAGAAAGTCATGAGAAAGCCTCCATCCTTTGCCAAGACCTCCTGATAGTAACAGTTCTTCCATGTCAAAATGCTTATCAGATGGAAATAAAGAGACGACTCGGAGGTGAACATGGAGTAACTGATCCCACTAGCCATTTGCATTGTTGGACCGCACAGAACTGGTTTGACTAACCTATGGTGGAACAAGTGAGCTGCAGGAACCCTCTTACGTAGGTGTTGAATCTCTGCTAGGTGTTTGTTGAGATCCCCTGTCTCTTTAGCAATAAGGAAAACGATGAGTGGACTAGAGGACATGTTTGGAGGGTCGGCACGGCCTGCAGAACATTGATACAGCCTCAGGGTTTGGCCACAGCCCCGTTTTCAGCAAGGTGACGAGGACATCTGGTCGTAGTCAGGGCATTTGAGCAGGGCGGGGTAATTAGAGTTCATCTGCAAAGAGGCTTCACTGGAGATATCAGAAGGACTTCGTCCTCTTACCCAAGCCTCAGGGTGGAGGAACTGGCCAGAATAGTCAGAACAGTTGCTTAGCCGTGGCCTGTAGAACCCTGGATGTGGTCTGTAGGCATCCTCGGCTGTGTAACGTTTCATGAAGAGGTACACAGACATTACTCCAGCGCTCTGTAGATGTAAAGATGGAAAAGTGTAAACTCAGCAGGAAAGACAGGATTGTAACCCCCACCCCACCCCACCTGGTTTTCCAACCATTTTAAAGACTACAAGATTTGACATCTTCAAGGAGTCCATTATGTGCACTAAACCAAGGCAAGGTTCCTTCTCCAGTTCACACTGGGCTTGCCTGCTTCTGTGTTACAGTGGTTGATATGTATGACCAGACTTGTTCTAACAGCTATGAGATAGTTTACGAGTTGAAAACCCTTTCTCTTATCTGCCCATATCTGTGAAAGTCAACATGGAGCTGCACTCCTTAATTCACATGAAACCTTTCATAATCTTCTGCATTTATGGTGCCACACTAAGCTTCGCACCCTTATTCCTGAGGCATCTTGACGTTTGCATTAAGCTCTGAGGCAATTCTAGGCCGGTGCAGTTAGCGAGTTTGCTTCTAGATGGCTCTGTACAGAATACTGTTTGCTACAGCAGGTAGTGACACCAGGTGTTAGGCCCCTCGATGATGTCAGGGGTGAGTAAGCACCCACATATAAACTAGGTGGGGAGGGGACACCGTGAGTCTTGGGACACATAGGTCCTGGACAGGGCAGGAGGCCAGGTGGAGTGGATTTGTGTGCAGGAGCTAGCTGTAGTCATTCTGTCCCTTAAGGCAGTGGGAGCTAGGGTGGATTGCAAAAGGCCTTTTAGGCCAGGCTGGAGATCCCTGTGTGAGGCTGCTTCCCTGGAGGGTTCTCAGGAGAAGTGTACCCAGGTACAAAGTGTCTACAGAGAACACAGTCCTGTAAGTACTGATAACCTTGGGCAGAGGAGAGACTGTAGGAAGATGGCTGTGAGGTGCTGCATGTGCTTTCACCTTTTGACTACTGTGGATCATCCACTCCATGCGATTGACTGTGTATGTCAAGTGACTCCGGCGTGTATGTCTTTGTGATGTGATTGTATTGCCACTCCTTGAACAACACCAGTATAATGCATTGAATCTGTCTATTGTGTGGACATTCCTTCTTCGGGATATAAAGGTCTATGGCTGGGAATGTTGTGAGGAGGCCTACGGCCAGGAGCAAGGCACAAGATGGAGGAGGGGTTGGCCTCAGTAGGTGGGATTGTGTTCTAGCAAGACTGGAGCAGAAGTTGGACCTTGGGCTTGGCTGCCATTATCAGCCAGCCATAAAGCACCTCCTATACAGTTCTTTAAATCTGTAACTGTTCCATGTTATCACTATTCCTGGTTAGCCCCAAACCATCAAGTCCTACTCCTATACCCGAGGCATGCCTGTCTACCAGAGATGTGCTACTTCTTCCTGAATAAGAATACAACGAGATCTTCACCCTGAACTGACTTCTCAAATCTTTTCTTTTATTAGCAAACCCATCTAACCATTAGGGCCCTTTGGAAATCATAATTACCTCTGTGAGGAGAAAGGATATAGCAGCAAATGCAAAGGACCATCCGTACTTGTAACTGAAATAGGTCTCCGAGTCTTTCGTACGATTCAGGATCTCATCATTAATGCTGGATATGTAGAGGACCAGGCCGACCACCAGGGACAGTCCTGAGGAGGAAAGGGACATGTTGCCATGAGATGAAAAACTGACAAAAGACCTACATGGAGAATTAAGATGATCTTGCATCTGGGTATTGAGGAACAACCAGATCACCAGCTGGAGGGTGGTGCTAAGTCTGGTAGTGTCCTGAGGACAGGGAGGCTTCAGGTGGCTATATATTATGTGTGGAATGTCATAGTGTTGGTGGGTGGCAGGGTGCCTCGAGCGTGGCCATAGCGAGCAGTCAAGCCAACCTCCAACGCAAACTAACCTTCTGGGCAATACGACACTTTGCCCAATGGCTCTTCCAGATGTGTGGATGGCAGGCGTAGACTGGCCCCCTCTCCACCCTCCCAGCTGCATGGCTTCGCCCCTTCACTCCCAGGGGCTGCAGTCACTGGCCTCACCTTTCTCAGGCTTGAGAGCCAGGGGACATCAGTAGAACTCTTGCACTCCTAACATTGTGACCGAATAAGGCACACCAAGGCTGGATGTAGTTTAAGGCCTTTTACTGGAGAACCTCAAATAATAAAATGTCTCTTTTTTTGGATGGCAGACCCAACACAGTACCATGGCAGCACATGAGGAACCTTTGGGCTTAGGCCCTGTCGGAGGTTGCTTGTATTTTATGCAAAATGGCTTTCATTCCCCGTAGGTCTGCTACTCTTCTTTTCCTGGGATAAGGAGGGGGAGGAACTGATGGGTAAACTAACTCCATAGATCTTCCTCTGGACCTGCACTGACCTGCTGGAGCTCTCCTCTTTTGGGGGTCAAGGTGGGGAGCTCTGGGTCATCATGCTCTTCCCCCAGAGGGGGAAGGGCAGGAGCACAGCAGCTAGATGTTGATCTTCTCCTTCCTCTCCAGTCTGATCCACCTCCTCCCTGGTCCTGCCTAAACTCACAATCTTCTTCCTGGAGAAGGAGGCACCTTAAAGGGGACCTGCTCTACCACCTACCTACAATAGGACAGAGGCAATGAGAATGATTTACTAAAATAAAGCCAAAAGAAACTATTGGGGCACACTTGGATTGAAGGCCATGAACATTGAATCTAGGAGATAGTGAGCTGGTGCTGTAGGGTGTGCTCTTAGATTGTCGTGGAATATCCAAAAAAAGGTCTCTTTTTGCCTTCATTTTTGTGGCAAATTCATTGCAACAAAAAAGCAAAAGCTTAGTGGCTAGTCCCTAAGCTATGAAATACGCATGCGCCAAGTTAAACAGTACGTAAAACCCTCCAGAACATCGCAATAAAAGGTAATTGTACATTGTAATCTGTATGTCAAGAAGCCTGCATTTGGAGCCTCGTGTGCAGACTAGTTCTTTACCGCTGTAGCTTGAGTGTAAAATAAAGTCTATTTGCATATAATTTGCTGGTTTAGGCAGAATCTATAAGCGTTTCTATGTGCATATCATTTACAAAGTCAACCCCAAAAAAACTGATTCCTTCAAGAGTTCTATAGACTTTTTACATTGTATGCTATGTGGCACCAAAATATTTGTACAACCATCTAAATCACTGAGTTCTGGTGCACAAAGCCAGTCATGTTGAGAGCAGTTTGGTGTGGAGGAACTCTAGTGGTCTGCACAGAGCCCTGGCCTCAACCCTACTGAACTTTTAGAATGACTGCAAACCAGGTCTTCTCAGAAGAGTGGAGGATGGTAGAGACACAAAGGGGGAGCAAAATTGATGGCAATGTGGAAAGCTATAGTAATAACAATGGTTTTGGGATGTGATGTCCAGCTCTATAAAGACGTGGTTTGACCAGTTTGGTGTGGAGGAACCCAGATGTTCTGTACAGGGCCCAAACCTCAACTCTACTGAACATCTTTAAGATTAATTGAATGTCCGTTGTAAGTCAGGCCTTTTTTTTGGTGCCCAACGTGGGACCTGATGTATGAGCCAGGTCTTCTCATTCAACATCAGTATTTGCCTCACAAATGGACACAAACTGTGGGAGGCCTTGGCAGACATCTCCATAAAGAAATGAATTGACCAGTTTGGTGTGGAGGAACTCAAATGTCCTGCACAGAGCCCCAACCTCAACGCTAATCAACACCTTTAAGATGAATTGAATGCCAGTTATAAGCCAGGCATTTTTTTGGTGCCCTAGATCGGGCCTGACGTGTGAGCTAGGTCTTCCCATCCAACATCAGTATTTGACCTCACAAATGGATGTAAACTGTGGGAGGCCTTGGCAGAAGAATGGAGCCAGCTCCATAAAGACAAGGTTTGACCAGTTTGGTGTGGAGGAACTCGAGTGTCCTGCACAGAGTCTTGTCCTCAACCCTAATGGTGAATTGAATACTGAGCCAGGTCTTCTCACTCAGCATCAGTACCTGACCTCATAAATGGTTCACA
This sequence comes from Staurois parvus, assembly GCA_951230385.1. Lineage (NCBI taxonomy): Eukaryota > Metazoa > Chordata > Amphibia > Anura > Ranidae > Staurois > Staurois parvus. The sequence goes on from CATNWA010019776.1 coordinate 749,639, forward strand.
AATTCCCACAGACACCTTCCAAATCCTGTGGAAAGTCTTCCCAGAAAGGAAGAGGATAATATAGCCACAGAAGGGGGGAAACTCTATATTAATGACAACGTGGCTAATCCTGGGCTTATCGTATAGAATTAGAAATCCGGAGGGTGCAGATGAGGCAGCAGGAAATGATGGATTAGGAGAAGACTGGTGAGAGGGACAGGTGGACACAAGATGATGAGAGATTAACGTGCGCCTCCCCAGGATGACTTGTATGAGGCAGTTTATAGATGGAGAAGATTGGAAGCAAATTGGGGGCTCATGAAGGACAAGTATTTTATTCATGACATTTACTGTTAGAGTTATGTGCTCTGAGCAGGAGCGGACTGACAACTCATGGGGCCCCCCCCCCGGGCAATAGGGGATCATGGGGCCCCTGTGTCCTTGCCCAAACTCAAAAAAAGCCTATGAAAAAGGTACCAGGGGCATCTCATGGGGCCCCTCTACTGACCTCGGGCAGAGCCCGAGTTTCCAAATGGTCAGTCCGCCCCTGGCGCTGAGGAACATAAAGACAACCTGCAAGTCACTGGCACACCATACAGAAGCATCGCACAGATTGTCAGATCTATGCAGCTGACTTTGGCCAGAAGAGAGATTGTCCTGTACAAGGATTGGTTGGAGAGAGATCATCTGGTGCAAGGATTATTTTGAGGGACACCCTGTTCAAGGATTGGTCAGAGAGATATCGTCTTTTGCAAGGATTGGTCCAAGAGAGATAGTCCTGTGCTGGGATTGGTCAGAGAGGGATCTTCCTGTGCAAGGACTGGTTGGACAGAAATCATCCTGTGCAAGGATTGGTTGGAGAAAAATCATGTACAAGAACTGGTCAGATAGAGATCGTCCTGTGCAGAGATTGGTTGGGGGCAAGATCGTCCTGTGCAAGGATTGGTCAGAGAGAGATCATCATGTGCAAGGATTGGTCAGTGGTGATATGGTCCTGTGCAAGAATTGGCTGTAGAAAGTTTATCCTGTGCAAGGATTGGTCGACGAAAGATCTTCCTGTGCAAGGATTGGAGGTGAGATTGTCCTGTGCAAGGATTGGTCGGAGAGAAATGGTCTTGTCCAAGGATTGGATGGAGATGATAATGTTGTGGGCAAGGATTGGTTGGATGTGAGATCATCCTGTGCAAGGATTGGTGGGAGAGAGATCATCCTGTGCAAGGATTGGTGGGAGAGAGATCGTCCTGTGCAAGGATTGGTGGGAGAGAGAGATTGTTCTGTGCTGGGATTGGTGGGAGAGAGATTGTCCTGTGCAAGGATTGGTGGGAGAGAGATTGTTCTGTGCTGGGATTGGTGGGAGAGAGATCGTCCTGTGCTGGGATTGGTGGGAGAGAGATCGTCCTGTGCTGGGATTGGTGGGAGAGAGATCGTTCCTGTGCAAGGATTGGTGGGAGAGAGATCGTCCTGTGCTGGGATTGGTGGGAGAGAGATCGTCCTGTGCAAGGATTGGTGGGAGAGAGATCGTCCTGTGCAAGGATTGGTGGGAGAGAGATCGTCCTGTGCTGGGATTGGTGGGAGAGAGATCGTCCTGTGCAAGGATTGGTGGGAGAGAGATGTTCTGTGCAAGGATTGGTGGGAGAGAGATCGTCCTGTGCTGGGATTGGTGGGGAGAGAGATCATCCTGTGCAAGGATTGGTGGGAGAGAGATTGTTCTGTGCTGGGATTGGTGGTGGGAGAGAGATCGTCCTGTGCTGGGATTGGTGGGAGAGAGATCGTCCTGTGCAAGGATTGGTGGGAGAGAGATCGTCCTGTGCAGGGATTGGTGGGAGAGAGATCGTCCTGTGCAAGGATTGGTGGGAGAGAGATTGTCCTGTGCTGGGATTGGTGGGAGAGAGATCATCCTGTGCAGGGATTGGTGGGAGAGAGAGATCCTGTGCAAGGATTGGTGGGAGAGAGATCGTCCTGTGCTGGGATTGGTGGGAGAGAGATCATCCTGTGCAGGGATTGGCTGCCAGGCTTTGAACTATCCTGAAATTGTTATTGTTCCCAGGCAGTGTCTGTGCTGAGCGCGGAGCGGGTGGTCAGAGGTAGAAAGTTGTGGAGCTGATGGAGAGCTTATTATAGAGGTGACCCGATGCAGTGATACCTATCGAGGGGCCCTGAAGGGAACAGAAACCTGGCCATACATTGGAGCAGATGATCTGGCTGACCTGATGAGTAGAAATCTTAAATGCGTGACTCGAAAGAGTAGGGCCCTCTTACCCCTGCGTGCTGTTTGATTATACGCACATCATGTATTGAGCTGAGCGCCATTGGCGCTATATAAACTCGTATAATACTGGTGAGTCACTAGTCACCCCATGCGTCACTCCTGAATAGGAGAGTTGAACCCTTTTGCTGTGATCTGCTCTGATCCCCACATTCATTCTTTGGACTTTCACTTATTTATCACCATAACCACTTTAATGTGATTTTTATACACATTCTGCGCTTTATATATTTACTGCGTTTTGTTAAGTGTGTGGTTTGCATTGATGCCGCAAGTTTGGGATATTATTTGTGCTATTTGGCACCTTATAATACTTGTATTTGGTTGATTGAACTATCAATTCTCACATTTTTCCAACAAGCACCTTTGTACATATTTGTGATGTGAGCGCTGCACCTGTTTTTTAGTGATCTTTGTATACACTGTATGCCCGCCCATGATCACTGTCCCTCATAGGACCGTATCCATGTGTGATGGGGCCCCACAGCAGAACGTGGTCTGTACTGAGCTGGATCTGATCGTCAGTTCCTCTGATACAAGATGCCTATTGTGTCCCAACCAACCTGATGGAGATTTCTCAAACCTTCTATATCCAGATGTATTTACGAAGGACTGCCGCTCTCTGCATAGATCGCTGTGTAGGTGGACAGCTTTGGGCCCCCATAGCCCTCACATGGTGTGCAGCACATACAGTCAAGTCCATAAATATTGGGACATGGACACAATTCTAACATTTTTGGCTCTATACACCACAATGGATTTGAAATGAAACCAACAAGATGTGCTTTAACTGCAGACTGTCAGCTTTAATTTGAGGGTATTTACATCCAAATCAGGTGAACGGTGTAGGAATGACAACAGTTTGCATATGTGCCTCCCACTTGTTAAGGGACCAAAAGTAATGGGACAGAATAATAATCATAAATCAAACTTTCACTTTTTAATACTTGGTTACAAATCCTTTGCAGTCAATGACAGCCTGAAGTGTGGAACGCATAGACATCCCCAGACGCTGGGTGTCATCCCTGGTGATGCTCTGCCAGGCCTTTACTGCAACTGTCTTCAGTTCCTGCTTGTTCTTGGGGCATTTTCCCTTCAGTTTTGTCTTCAGCAAGTGAAATGCTCCATCGGATTCAGGTCAGGTGATTGGCCATTGCAGAACATTCCACTTCTTTGGTGGTCTTTTGCAGTCTGCTTTGGGTCATTGTCCATCTGCACTGTGAAGCGTCCAATGAGTTGTGAAGCATTTGGCTGAATATGAGCCGATAATATTCCCGAAACACTTCACAATTCATCCGGCTGCTTCTGTCAGCCGTCACATCATCAATAAATACAAGAGAAGCAGTTCCATTGGCAGCCATACATGCCCACGCCATGACACTACCACCACCATGATCACTGATGAGGTGGTATGCTGAGGACCATGAGCAGTTCCTTCTCCATACTCTTCTCTTCCCATCACTCTGGTACAAGTTGATGTCGGTCTCATCTGTCCATAGGATGTTGTTCCAGAACTGTGAAGGCTTTTTTTACATGTCGTTTGGCAAACTCTAATCTGGCCTTCCTGTGTTTGAGGCTCACCAATGGTTTCCATCTTGTGGTGAACCCTCTGTATTCACTCTGGTGAAGTCTTCTCTTGATTGGTGACTTTGACACACATACACCTACCTCCTGGAGAGTGTTCTTGATCCGGCCAACTGTTGTGAAGGGTGTTTTCTTCACCAGGGAAAGAATTCTTCGCTCATCCCCCCACAGTTGTTTTCCGTGGTCTTCCGGGTCTTTTGGTGTTGCTGAGCTCACCGGTGCGTTCCTTCTTTTTAAGAATGTTCCAAACAGTTGTTTTGGCCACGCCTCATGTTTTTGCTATCTCTCTGATGGGTTTGTTTTGTTTTTTCAGCCTAATGATGGCTTCACTGATAGTGACAGCTCTTTGGGTCTCATCTTGAGAGTTGACAGCAACAGATTCCAAATGCAAATAGCACACTTGAAATGAACTCTGGACCTTTTATCTGCTCATTGTAATTGGGATAATGAGGGAATAACACACACCTGGTCATGGAACAGCTGAGAAGCCAATTGTCCCATTACTTTTGGTCCCTTAACAAGTGGGAGGCACATATGCAAACTGTTGTAATTCCTACACCGTTCACCTGATTTGGATGTAAATACCCTCAAATTAAAGCTGACAGTCTGCAGTTAAAGCACATCTTGTTCCTTTCATTTCAAATCCATTGTGGTGTATAGAGCCAAAAATGTTAGAATTGTGTCCATGTCCCAATATTTATGGACCTGACTGTATGATGTCAGCGAGCAGCGCAGTGAACTTCGTCCCCTCCTCCAATGTCCAATCACAGCCTGGGGGCGGGGCAGTGACCAAGCCTTATTGCTGAACTTCAGCAGAGGAAAAGTCAGGTCACCAACCTGGCTGTACTGCCTGGCTGGCGTGTGCATGTCTTACAGCTGGATGGTGACAAATACCAATTCATAGTAGATAAATCATCTCCTTTCTGTGTATTTAGCTGTGTGCCTGGAGTTCAGCACCTCATGGCCTGGGGGGGGGGTCGCACTTTCCCCCTCCAATTGTGAGCTCCCTCCCTCCTGGACAGCTGCCACAATACACAGCAGACCTGCGCTGCTGATAACAGACACGGTTATTATGTGCGGTGATTGAGCGGGAGGGGCGAGCGCCCCCGTACCAGATGACAATACCTAAGGTCTGCGCTGTGGCGGAGGCAATTCTCTGCTTCACTGCCTGCATTGACCGGGAGAGGAATAAACACGACCTGCAAGATGGCATTTCTGGGCCACAATTATCGCTGTTGTCCCGGATGTGCAGAGGAGACGTCCTGATGCTGCGAACAACGACCAAGTGCTGCGTGCGCAGAAAAAGCGCAAGATTGTCACCACGAACACTGCCGCTCCTCCTCCCCCCCATGTCCTATTTTACCTTCCTCTCCTCATCGATCCTTCTATCCAATTAAACAACTTCGCTACGTAATAATACAGATACTTTGTTACATCTTTGGTCTATTTAGAGCAAGGGTCTCCAAACTGCGGCCCACGGCCGGATGTGGCCCTTGGCTTGACTTTGTCTGGCCCTTCCATTGACACGTGGCCCTTTGCATGTTTTTATCCAGATTTGACACTATTCCTCCCACTGACACCAATGACGGGACACTATTCCTCCCACTGACACCAATGATGGGGCACTATTCCTCCCACTAACACCAATGATGGGACACTATTCCTCCCACTGACACCAATGATGAGGCACTATTCCTCCCACTGACACCAATGATGGGGCACTATTCCTCCCACTGACACCAATGATGGGGCACTATTCCTCTCACTGACACCAATGATGGGACACTATTCCTCCCACTGACACCAATGATGGGGCACTATTCTCCCACTGACACCAATGATGGGACACTATTCCTCCCACTGACACCAATGATGGGACACTATTCCTCCCACTGACACCAATGATGGGACACTATTCCTCCCACTGACACCAATGATGGGACACTATTCCTCCCACTGACACCAATGATGGGGCACTATTCCTCCCACTGACACCAATGATGGGACACTATTCCTCCCACTGACACCGATGATGGGGCACTATTCCTCCCACTGATACCAATGATGGGGCACTATTCCTCACACTGACACCAATGATGGGACACTATTCCTCCCACTGACACCAATGTGAGGCACCATCCCTTCCATTGACACCAATGATGGGGCACTATTCCTCCCACTGACACCAATGATGGGGCACTATTCCTCCCACTGACACCAATGATGGGGCACTATTCCTCCCACTGACACCAATGATGGGGCACTATTCCTCCCACTGACACCAATGATGGGGCACTATTCCTTCCACTGACACCAATGACGGGACACTATTCCTCCCACTGACACCAATGATGGGGCACTATTCCTCCCACTGACGCCAATGAAGGGGCACTACTCCTCCCACTGACACCAATGATGGGACACTATTCCTCCCACTGACACCAATGATGGGGCACTATTCCTCCCACTGACACCAATGATGGGGCACTATTCCTCCCACTGACACCAATGATGGGGCACTATTCCTCCCACTGACACCAATGATGGGGCACTATTCATCCCACTGACACCAATGATGGGACACTACTCCTCCCACTGATACCAATGATGGGGCACTATTCCTCCCACTGACACCAATGATGGGGCACTATTCCTCCCACTGACACCAATGATGGGGCACTATTCCTTCCACTGACACCAATGATGGGGCACTATTCTTCCACTGGCACCAATGATGGGGCACTATTCCTCCCACTGACACCAATGATGGGGCACTATTCCTTCCACTGACACCAATGATGGGGCACTATTCCTCCCACTGACACCAATGATGGGGCACGATTCCTCCCACTGACACCAATGAGGGAGCACTATTCCTCCCACTGACACCAATGATGGGGCACGATTCCTCCCACTGACACCAATGATGGGGCACTATTCCTCCCACTGACACCAATGATGGGGCACTATTCCTCCCGCTGATACCAATGATGGGGCACTATTCCTCCCACTGACACCAATGATGGGGCACTATTCCTCCCGCTGACACCAATGATGGGGCACTATTCCTCCCGCTGACACAATGATGGGGCACTATTCCTCCCGCTGACACCAATGATGGGGCACTATTCCTCCCACTGACACCAATGATGGGGCACTATTTCTCCCACTGACACCAATGATGGGGCACGATTCCTCCCACTGATACCAATGAGGGAGCACTATTCCTCCCGCTGACACAAATGATGGGGCACTATTCCTCCCGCTGACACCAATGATGGGGCACTATTCCTCCCACTGACACCAATGATGGGCACTATTCCTCCCGCTGACTCCAATGATGGGGCACTATTCCTCCCGCTGACACCAATGATGGGGCACTATTCCTCCCGCTGACACCAATGATGGGGCACTATTCCTCCCACTGACACCAATGATGGGGCACTATTCCTCCCACTGACACCAATGATGGGGCACTATTCCTCCCACTGATACCAATGACGGGGCACTATTCCTCCCACTGACACCAATGATGGGGCACTATTCCTCCCACTGACACCAATGATGGTGACACTATTCCTCCCAGTGACACCAATGATGGGGCACTATTCCTACCACTGACACCAATGATGGGGCACTATTCCTCCCACTGACACCAATGATGGGGCACTATTCCTCCCACTGACACCAGTGGTATTTCCATAGAAAATCCCACTTTGGCCTAATCCAGACATTAGGGAGGTGGCAGTAGCGCCTCCTGAATCCTGGCAGCCTGTGTGGATTGCTTTTCAGAGGGGGGGGGGTGTGGAGAGCGGCGCACCATACGATGCTTCATACACACATTTTGGAACCTAGTCTGGATCTCCATACAGTACAATCTGACTTCTGGGTGGGAAATTAGAGACTTGTGACTCCTCCGGGACTTCCCAGGTGAACGTTCCAGGAAGACTCACCGGACAGGATGAAGAAGATCCCCCCGACACGAAGGCCAGAATGGTCCGATGGGGCCGGATGTGTCCCACGTTGTTCAGTATAAACCCAATAAACATGAAGAAGAGGCTGACCAATGGGAAGGGAGTGGCTGAGCGAATCATTTCTGCAGGAAGAAGAAAAGAAACAAAACGCATTATAAACCAATGGCAGCACAGGAGACCAGGACCGTCCGGAGTTCCCCCATAATGGGGGGGCGGTATTTACTGAAACTGGAGGCTGCAAAATCTGCTGCAGCTCTGCATAGGAACCAATCAGGTTTTATTGTCAGAGCTTCATTGGACAAGCTGAAGGTACAAGCTGATTGGCTGCCATGCACCAGATTCTGCCCTCTCCAGCTTTAGTCAGACTATAGGGGCAAGAACCTCCCCCTTCAGGGTCACTCCTTGACTCCGCCCCCTTCTCACCTTCGAGCACTTCCCTTTAATTCACCCTCTACCCCCCGATCAGCCCCGCCCCTTTTAGAGAACACAGATCATTTTCTGGTAATAAATATGTTAATGATAATAGATCCCCAGCAACAATAGATCCGCCACCTGAAACAAAATACCTCCCCAGCAACAATAGATCCACCACCTGAAACAAAATACCTCCCCAGCAACAATAGATCCGCCACCTGAAACAAAATACCTCCCCAGCAACAATAGATCCGCCACCTGAAACAAAATACCTCCCCAGCAACAATAGATCCGCCACCTGAAACAAAATACCTCCCCAGCAACAATAGATCCGCCACCTGAAAAAAAATACCTCCCCAGCAACAATAGATCCGCCACCTGAAACAAAATACCTCCCCAGCAACAATAGATCCGCCACCTGAAACAAAATACCTCCCCAGCAACAATAGATCCGCCACCTGAAACAAAATACCTCCCCAGCAACAATAGATCCGCCCACCTGAAACAAAATATCTCCCCAGCAACAATAGATCCGCCACCTGAAACAAAATACCTCCCCAGCAACAATAGATCCGCCACCTGAAACAAAATACCTCCCCAGCAACAATAGATCCGCCACCTGAAACAAAATACCTCCCCAGCAACAATAGATCCGCCCCTGAAACAAAATACCTCCCCAGCAACAATAGATCCACCACCTGAAACAAAATACCTCCCCAGCAACAATAGATCCACCCCAGCAACAAAATACCTCCCCAGCAACAATAGATCCACCACCTGAAACAAAATACCTCCCCAGCAACAATAGATCACCCAGCAACAATAGATCCTCTACCATCAACAAATAGATCCCCCCCCGCAAAAAAATATCCCCCAGCAACAATAGATCCACCACCTGAAACAAAATACCTCCACAGCAACAATAGATCCTCCCCAGCAACAAAATACATCCTCAGCAACAAAATACCTCCCCATCAGCAACAAAATACCTCCCCAGCAACAATAGATCCACCACCTGAAACTAAAAACCTCCCCAGCAACAATAGATCCGCCACCTGAAACTAAATACCTCCCCAGCAACAATGGATCCACCCCAGCAACAACAGATCCTCTACCATCAACAATAGATGCCCCAGCAAAAATAGATCCCCCAGCAACAATAGATCCACCACCTGAAACAAAATACCTCCCCAGCAACAATAGATACACCACCTGAAACACAATACCTCCCCAGCAACAATAGATACACCCCCTGCAACAAAATACCTCCCCAGCAACAATGAATCCACCCCAGCAACAAAAACCTCCCCAGCAACAATGAATCCACCCCAGCAACAAAATACCTCCCCAGCAACAATGAATCCACCCCAGCAACAAAATACCTCCCCAGCAACAATGAATCCACCCCAGCAACAAAATACCTCCCCAGCAACAATGAATCCACCCCAGCAACAAAATACCTCCCCAGCAACAATGGATCCACCCCAGCAACAAAATACCTCCCCAGCAGCAATAGATCCGCCACCTGAAACTAAATACCTCCCCAGCAACAATAGATCTACCCCCCCACCCCCGAAACACAATACTCTACTTCAATTTATTTTGAAACGGAAGAATCTGTGCCCCGCGTGTGTGAAGAACAGAAGTTTGCAGATTGCGTGTGACGGGAATACGGGACTCACGTTGATACACTCCGGGGATTTCGATGTATCGATCGATCGTACACAGATTGGATGGACATTACAGACGGGAAATGATCTGATTGGTGCTGAGCTTTGGGCGTGTACAATATAAGGGAAAGTCATATTCATGATTGCTCTGCCGCTTCCAGCCACCCCTCCATCACACGTCTGCTTGCTGCGTAGGTAGCGGCACACGGTGTCATCACACTCCTCACATGGGGCCCCTCATACCAGAGTAGGTGTCAGGGAGGAGGAAAAAATCATTTACATCTCACAGAATTACCTGGTGACATTTTGGAGGTTTTTTTACTGGTAAATACATGGGACCACTCCTCTCCAGGTTGTATTGTATACTGGGTGTACTGGTTGGTGTCACTGAGGGACCACTCCTCACTCCTCTCCAGCTTGTATTGTATACTGGGTGTACTGGTTGGTGTCACTGAGGGACCACTCCTCACTCACCTCCAGCTTGTATTGTATACTGGGTGTACTGGTTGGTGTCACTGAGGGACCACTCTCTCACTCATCTCCAGCTTGTATTGTATACTGGGTGTACTGGTTGGTGTCACTGAGGGACCACTCCTCACTCATCTCCAGCTTGTATTGTATACTGGGTGTACTGGTTGGTGTCACTGAGGGAACACTCCTCACTCATCTCCAGCTTGTATTGTATACTGGGTGTACTGGTTGGTGTCACTGAGGGACCACTCCTCACTCATCTCCAGCTTGTATTGTATACTGGGTGTACTGGTTGGTGTCACTGAGGGACCACTCCTCACTCACCTCCAGCTTGTATTGTATACTGGGTGTACTGGTTGGTGTCACTGAGGGGCCACTCCTCACTCCTCTCCAGCTTGTATTGTATACTGGGTGTACTGGTTGGTGTCACTGATGGACCACTCCTCACTCATCTCCAGCTTGTATTGTATACTGGGTGTACTGGTTGGTGTCACTGAGGGACCACTCCTCACTCATCTCCAGCTTGTATTGTATACTGGGTGTACTGGTTGGTGTCACTGATGGACCACTCCTCACTCATCTCCAGCTTGTATTGTATACTGGGTGTACTGGTTGGTGTCACTGAGGGAACACTCATCTCCAGCTTGTACTGTATACTGGGTGTACTGGTTGGTGTCACTGAGGGACCACTCCTCACTCACCTCCAGCTTGTATTGTATACTGGGTGTACTGGTTGGTGTCACTGAGGGACCACTCCTCACTCACCTCCAGCTTGTATTGTATACTGGGTGTACTGGTTGGTGTCACTGAGGGGCCACTCCTCACTCCTCTCCAGCTTGTATTGTATACTGGGTGTACTGGTTGGTGTCACTGAGGGACCACTCCTCACTCATCTCCAGCTTGTATTGTATACTGGGTGTACTGGTTTGGTGTCACTGAGGGACCACTCCTCACTCATCTCCAGCTTGTATTGTATACTGGGTGTACTGGTTGGTGTCACTGAGGGACCACTCCTCACTCATCTCCAGCTTGTATTGTATACTGGGTGTACTGGTTGGTGTCACTGAGGGACCACTCCTCACTCATCTCCAGCTTGTATTGTATACTGGGTGTACTGGTTGGTGTCACTGAGGGAACACTCATCTCCAGCTTGTACTGTATACTGGGTGTACTGGTTGGTGTCACTGAGGGACCACTCCTCATTCATCTCTAGCTTGTATTGTATACTGGGTGTACTGGTTGGTGTCACTGAGGGACCACTCCTCACTCATCTCCATCTTCCAGCTTGTATTGTATACTGGGTGTACTGGTTGGTGTCACTGAGGGACCACTCCTCACTCATCTCCAGCTTGTATTGTATACTGGGTGTACTGGTTGGTGTGTCACTGAGGGACCACTCCTCACTCACCTCCAGCTTGTATTGTATACTGGGTGTACTGGTTGGTGTCACTGAGGGACCACTCCTCACTCATCTCCAGCTTGTATTGTATACTGGGTGTACTGGTTGGTGTCACTGAGGGACCACTCCTCACTCACCTCCAGCTTGTATTGTATACTGGGTGTACTGGTTGGTGTCACTGAGGGACCACTCCTCACTCACCTCCAGCTTGTATTGTATACTGGGTGTACTGGTTGGTGTCACTGAGGGGCCACTCCTCACTCCTCTCCAGCTTGTATTGTATACTGGGTGTACTGGTTGGTGTCACTGAGGGACCACTCCTCACTCATCCCCAGCTTGTATTGTATACTGGGTGTACTGGTTGGTGTCACTGAGGGACCACTCCTCACTCATCTCCAGCTTGTATTGTATACTGGGTGTACTGGTTGGTGTCACTGAGGGACCACTCCTCACTCATCTCCAGGTTGTATTGTATACTGGGTGTACTGGTTGGTGTCACTGAGGGACCACTCCTCACTCATCTCCAGGTTGTATTGTATACTGGGTGTACTGGTTGGTGTCACTGAGGGAACACTCCTCACTCATCTCCAGCTTGTATTGTATACTGGGTGTACTGGTTGGTGTCACTGAGGGAACACTCCTCATTCATCTCTAGCTTGTATTGTATACTGGGTGTACTGGTTGGTGTCACTGAGGGACCACTCCTCACTCATCTCCAGCTTGTATTGTATACTGGGTGGGTGTACTGGTTGGTGTCACTGAGGGACCACTCCTCACTCATCTCCAGCTTGTATTGTATACTGGGTGTACTGGTTGGTGTCACTGAGGGACCACTCCTCACTCACCTCCAGCTTGTATTGTATACTGGGTGTACTGGTTGGTGTCACTGAGGGACCACTCCTCACTCATCTCCAGCTTGTATTGTGTATACTGGGTGTACTGGTTGGTGTCACTGAGGGGACCACTCCTCACTCACCTCCAGCTTGTATTGTATACTGGGTGTACTGGTTGGTGTCACTGAGGGGCCACTCCTCACTCCTCTCCAGCTTGTATTGTATACTGGGTGTACTGGTTGGTGTCACTGATGGACCACTCCTCACTCATCTCCAGCTTGTATTGTATACTGGGTGTACTGGTTGGTGTCACTGAGGGACCACTCCTCACTCATCTCCAGCTTGTATTGTATACTGGGTGTACTGGTTGGTGTCACTGAGGGACCACTCCTCACTCATCTCCAGCTTGTATTGTATACTGGGTGTACTGGTTGGTGTCACTGAGGGAACACTCCTCACTCATCTCCAGCTTGTATTGTATACTGGGTGTACTGTTGGTGTGGTGTCACTGAGGGACCACTCCTCACTCATCTCCAGGTTGTATTGTATACTGGGTGTACTGGTTGGTGTCACTGGGGGACCACTCCTCACTCATCTCCAGCTTGTACTGTATACTGGGTGTACTGGTTGGTGCACTGAGGGACCACTCCTCACTCCTCTCCAGCTTGTATTGTATACTGGGTGTACTGGTTGGTGTCACTGAGGGACCACTCCTCACTCATCTCCAGCTTGTATTGTATACTGGGTGTACTGGTTGGTGTCACTGAGGGACCACTCCTCACACATCCCCCAGCTTGTATTGTATACTGGGTGTACTGGTTGGTGTCACTGAGGGTCCACTCCTCACTCATCTCCAGCTTGTATTGTATACTGGGTGTACTGGTTGGTGTCACTGAGGGACCACTCCTCACTCATCTCCAGCTTGTATTGTATACTGGGTGTACTGGTTGGTGTCACTGAGGGACCACTCCTCACTCATCCCCCAGCTTGTATTGTATACAGGGTGTACTGGTTGGTGTCACTGAGGGACCACTCCTCACTTATCTCCAGCTTGTATTGTATACAGGGTGTACTGGTTGGTGTCACTGAGGGACCACTCCTCACTCATCTCCAGCTTGTATTGTATACTGGGTGTACTGGTTGGTGTCACTGAGGGACCACTCACTCACCTATCTCCAGGTTGTATTGTATACTGGGTGTACTGGTTGGTGTCACTGAGGGACCACTCCTCACTCACCTCCAGCTTGTATTGTATACAGGGTGTACTGGTTGGTGTCACTGAGGGACCACTCCTCACCATCATTCCCTAGTTTGTATTGTATACTGGGTGTACTGGTTGGTGTCACTGAGGGGCCACCTTTATCTCTACCAGGGTTGTACCAGTGGCCCTGGTGAAAAGTTTCCCTCCCCTGAAAGGTCCGGCTTTGGTACAGACACACAAGGTGACACACATGGGGTACAGTGACAATTAAAGGTTCATTTCCCACATCTGTAGCTTGTTACATTGCAGTTAATGTCGATATGTAAATAGTCGATGAGTTTGTTCGCTCTCACGTGGGTGCACTGAGCAGGCTAGACACTGAGCCATGGGGAGCAGAAAAGAACTGTCAAAAGACCTGCGTAACAAGGTAATGGAGCTTTATAACGATGGAAAAGTAGAGAAAAAGATATCCAAAGCCTTGAATCTGCCAGTCAGTGCTGCTCAATCACTTAAGAAGTGGGAAATTTGGGGATCGCTTGATACCAAGCCAAGGTCAGGTAGGTCAAGAAAGTTTTCAAAAGAATTGTTTGTGATACAAAGAAAAACCCCAAAGGTGACCTCAGGAGAAATACAGGCTGCTCTGGAAAAGGACGGTGTGGTTGTATCAAGAAGCACAATACTACACCTGAACAAAAATGAGCTGCATGGTGGAGTTGCCGGTAAGAAGCCTTTACTGCGCCAATGCCACACAAATACCCCAGTTACAATCTGCCTGACAACACCCTGACACACCTCACCGGGCTTTTCTTTGTGGCATCGGCACAGTAAAGGTTTCTTTCTGGCAAACTCCACCATGCAGCTCATTATTGTTCAGGTATCGTATTGTGCTCCTTGAAACAACCACGATGTCTTTTTCAAGCATCACTCGGCCGGTCCAGGCTCTGGAGCAGTCCTGATGTTAATGTCGGGATTCACCCAGACGCCTGGACCAGTAGCTGGGAAGATCCAATCTGTAATCAATATACTGATCTGAAAAAGGAACGATTGATGTTAGATGTTCTTTGACTCACTCAGCACGCTGATGGTGGACTCTGATGTCATCTGGACGTTCATGGGCATGACATACTCGATGGTGAAGCATCGTCCTTGTTCCTCACCTGTCAGGGACAGACATGACACAGTAAAGCGCAACCGAACATTTCATGTAATCCGATACATTCCAGGTGCAGCGAACCCCCCCCCCCCCCCCAATGTTCACTGCCGTACCGTGCCTGACTATGAAAGCCTGTCCCCGGCCAGCATGCTGCACAGAAGGACCCTTGTTGTCTGTATGGAAGCAGTGGTCTCTCTGCACAGGTCCGACACTCCCCCTGCTGAGGCGTAGCTACGTCTTTGTGCCCGGAAAAAATCTCATGCTCACTGCTGATTGGAGGACTCTAGTTCTGACTCAGTAGAGGCGTGTCGGACCTCTGACGAGAGACCACTGCTTCCTCACACAGTGCAGGGCTCCTTCTCTGCAGCATGCTGGCAGCTGGGGCAGAAAAGCACACAGTGAAATTATTTAGATGTGAGCGCACACCCCTAGGGATCGCTGCACTTAGATACCACTTTACGTCAACTCTGGATGGTGCAACTTGGATACGACTTTACTGCAACTCTGGATGGTGCAAACTAGGATACGACTTTACTGCAACTCTGGATTGCTGCACTTCGATATGACTTTACTGCAACTCTGGATGGTGCAACTTAGATACGACTTTACTGCAACTCTGGATGGTGCAACTTGGATACGACTTTACTGCAACTCTGGATGGTGCAACTTGAATACGACTTTACTGCAACTCTGGATGGTGCACCTTAGATACGACTTTACTGCAACTCTGGATGGGTACAACTTAGATACGACTTTACTGCAACTCTGGATGGGTACAACTTAGATACGACTTTACTGCAACTCTGGATGGTGCACCTTGAATACGACTTTACTGCAACTCTGGATGGTGCAACTTGGATACGACTTTACTGCAACTCTGGATGGTGCACCTTAGATACGACTTTACTGCAACTCTGGATGGTGCAACTTAGATACGACTTTACTGCAACTCTGGATGGTGCAACTTAGATACGACTTTACTGCAACTCTGGATGGTGCAACTTAGATACGACTTTACTGCAACTCTGGATGGTGCAACTTGGATACGACTTTACTGCAACCTGGATGGTGCAACGTATAGCCAATAGCCAGTGACGTTGGGTCTCCAGACCTTAGTAAGGGCTCCAGGTCAGAGACTTCCTGAAAGAAGTCCACTCTGGCATGACAGGTTCACTTTAAAGGTTCACCATTATTTACTGGTTGGAAGGTTTTCCTGAATGGAAGGTGAAGGCCGCCAGGCGTGGAAGTCGCATCACCTCGCTCAGCGTGTCGGTCTGACTTCTCCCACACACAAGACTTGCTCTATCCTCGATAATGGAGACCACAGCTAAAAATACCCCAGTAACAGGGTCACGTAACAGGAGGCCTGGCACCGCGCCAATCCTTGCAGTGCTGGAAGCTCCTGTGGATTCCGCAGTACGGAGGATGCATGGGATGCCATGGAGGATGCAGGGGACGCCATGGGGACGCCATGGAGGACGCAGGGGACACCACGGAGGATGCAGGGGATGCCACGGAGGATGCAGGGGACACCACGGAGGATGCAGGGGATGCCACGGAGGATGCAGGGGATGCCACAGAGGAAAGGGGAAGCCACAGAGGACACAGGAGATGCCACAGGGAACACCACGGAGGATGCAGGGGGCACCACGGAGGATGTAGGGGGCGCCATGGAGGACGTGGGACGACACATGGGATGCCACGGAGGACACAGGGGACACCTCGGAGGACGCAGGGGACACCACGGAGGACACGGAATGCCACGGTGGACAGGGGACGCCACGGAGGACAGGGGACGCCATGGAGGACACAGGTGAGGCCACGGTGGACACAGCTGCAAAATATGACATTTTGGATTTCATACCACTTTAACTGAATGTATGTGTAGCAGTGACAGATGAGTGCTTTGGGGCCCACAACACCACAGGCCCCGTAGACAAGGGCCCCAACCCTCCTATGTCACTCCTCTTCAGTCACTGTAGCATTATTATACATCTGTGTATATAGTTCTCTCCTGGATGTGTATATATATATATAGGACCTCTGTGTCTTTGTGTGCGGTCTGTCTATAGTCCTGTCTATAGTCCAGCTAGATACAATGGCCGTTGGGCCGGTATGTAGATGATGGTAGACGTACCTGCCAGGAAGCAGACCCTCCACAGGCCAGAATGAAGCGACATTTTGATCTCGGTGGTCTGGTTTTGCGGCAGAATGATCCCCTCTTCCAGGTAGAGCCAGTAATCGGTGCTGACGGCGATTCCCAGAAGTCCCAGGCCGCAGACGGCGAACACGCTGCTAAGTAGCGTCAGGGCCTTCCTACTGCAGGCGCCCATCCCACACAGCATCAGGTCCGACAGGCTGCAAATTGGGACCTGCAGAGGACCAACAGGGGATTAGTAGTCTCTTGGGGGGCTGTCCTAATAGCATCACGGGCCCCTGGGCAAAGTAATGCACTGGGGGCCCCTACCAGCCTGCCCCAATGCATGCACCTACTCACAAGAATTAAAGTATAGATAGTTGGTAGAATTAAACATATTTATTAGTACTTTCAGGAAAATCGATTTTACATGAGAAATCGTGCCACAAATCATGCAGCCGGTCGGATTGGTCGCTCTTCTCTGCACCTTCTCCGAGGACGGCTTTAAAATGAGAAAAGGCGGAGCTTTCCTGAACTTCTGACACTGTGATAGGTCAGGAACAGGGGCGGACTGACAACTCATGGGGCCCCCGGGCAATAGTGGATCATGGGGCCCCTGTGTCCTTGCCCAAACTCAAAAAAGCCTATGAGAGAGGTACCAGGGGCATCTCATGGGGCCCCCTACTGACCCCGGGCCCTCGGGCAGTGCCCGAGTTTCCAAATGGTCAGTCCGCCCCTGGTCAGGAATTGATTTATGGAGATTTTGTTACTGACAGGTCCCTTTACCAATCATTGAACCCTTGACTCCATAAACTCCAATATCAGTAGGACAGGCCAGCTCTCAGGGGGTCCTACAGCCCCCCATATACATCCCGCCATCAGGCTGATCACATTGACTTCTATGTAGGCTCCATGCAGACTAGCGGTTTTATTAACCCCTTGCCCACCAGAGGATTCTCCCCCCCCCCTTGCCCTCCAGAGATCCCCCCCCCCTTATTTCCCCCCTCCCACCCTCCAGAGAATCCCCCCCCCCCCCCCCACCCTTCCTGACTAGGCCATTTATTGCGATACGGCGCTGCGTTACTCTGACAATTGTGCGGTCGTGCAATGCTGCACCCAAATGAAATTTACGTCCTTTTTTTCCCCCATGAATGGAGCTTTCTTTCGGTGGTATTTGATCGCTTGTGCGTTTTGTTATTTCTTGTGCTATAAAAAAAAATTTTGAGGAAAAAAAAACAATATTTTTGACTTTTTGCTATAAATCATGTCCAGTAAAAATATGTAACAAATCAAATTTCCTCATAAATTTCAGCCAAAATGTATTCTGCTCCGTGTCTGTGCTAAACAAAAATCCCGATACGTGTAAATGAATTGGTTTACGTGAAAGTTATAGCGTGTACAAATGGCGGTGTATATACTGGGATTACTATTCTTTTTACTAGTAATTGAGACAATTAGTGACTTATAGCGGGACTGTGGCAGATATTCTGACACTGGGGGGGACTGGCTTGGTGTCACTGACATCCCCAGTGACACCAATACAGTGATCAGTGCTAATAAAAAGCACTGATACTGTGCTAGGGGCACTGGACAGGAGGGGGTTAACATGGGGAGATCAAAGGGTTAATTGTGTGCTGATTCACTACTTGGGCTGTGTGCGTTTCACTGTGAGCATGCTGCTATGCAGAGCCATACAAAGCAGTGTGCAGGAGCTGACAGGGGAGAGATCTGTATTGTTTACATACAGTTCTCTCCCCCATCAGTAATCCTTCACCATCACCGGGTGCCGGTGAGTAATCACCAGCCGGGACCCGGTGATTGACAGCCGAGGCTGCGAATAGCGGTGAGGGTAGGGCGTGTTGCACATCCTGCGCGCCCCCCTATCCGAAAAGGCAAAATCACATATATATATGCATGATTCTGCGCACCCCTGCCGCTCTGTAGCAGTATATCTTCTATAGGGCGGCGGGAAAGCGGTTAAGTTACACAAAAAAAGCTGGGAAAAATGCTGGATAAAGAACGCTGGTAAAAGCATTTAACGTTTTATTAGTGGTTTACAGTACATATAGAGCTTTAGGAGCATATCGATTTTTTTTTTTCTGGAAAAACGCTACAAAAAACTAATTTTTTTTCCGATCCTAGACGCTGAATCTCAAAAAGCTCCAATAGCCTAAAGCAGTGTGCATGGGCACATAGGATAATTGCATCTAGGAGCAGAAAAAATGCTGATAACAGCTTCTAGAAGCGGAAAAAATGCCAGTGTGCACGGAGCCATGAAGATTCCAGATCCCTATTGCTACATTGTTACCATTTCCATTGAGCATTAAAAACCAGTATCTCTGCACAATCCCAACTCTAACAAACACTCCCACACCCTGGAAGAAAAGTAAACAACTTTCACCCTCGAAAGTCAACGTAAATAATAAAGAACTTTCCTTTGTAAATATATCTATCCCAATGTAAACAAAATATACACTAAATAAATTCATGAAATATACATAAAATAAAAAATAAATATAAATAATGAATAATAAATGTCCCAAACAATGAATGTCCAAACATTGTCTCTATTTAACAGTCTTTTCCACCTCCAAAACAAATCGTGTCTTTCTTTAATCCAACGTAACGTTTCCCAATTCTTTGTGTACCTCAAAAAATATGAATTTATGATAATGTATTACCTTTTACATGAATCAACAAAGTGCCACTAATCGTGTATCATGCAAACTGCATATCATGTGCACTCAGATCACACGGGAGAGAAAAAAAAAAACAAACTTAATCAATATATAAATATAAATACAATAAAAATCCAAACCAATAGCTCAATAAAATGCACACGTGAATGAACTCCAAACGTGATCACTCCAACTTCAAACAATACAAATTAGAGATCCGCTCCGCATCGTGAAAATAATGTATGACAAACTTCTAAATGATTAGGTCCTAAACGACATATCAGACTGGACGTCGCTCCATTTCCTCAAACTTAACCTATCCAAAACCGAGCTCCTGGTCTCCCCCCCCCCTGCACCCCCCCCCATCTTCTCCATCACTGCTAACAACGCCACCATCAATCCCACCCCGCATGCCAAAGTCCCGGGTGTCACCCTGGACTCCCACCTCTCCTTCCTACCCCACATCCAACTGCTATCTAGATCTTGCAGGCTCCACCTCCGCAACATCTCCAAGATACGCACATTCCTCACCCCAGACACCACCAAACAACTCGTACACTTCCTCATCATCTCACACCTGGACTACTGCAACTCCTCCCTCATCTCACTGGACTACTGCCTCCCCTCACTGGCCTCCTCATCATCTCACACCTGGACTACTGCAACTCCCTTCTCACTGGCCTCCCTCATCATCTCACGCCTGGACTACTGCAATTCCCTTCTCACCGGCCTTCCTCATCATCTCACGCCTGGACTACTGCAACTCCCTCCTCACTGGCCTCCCTCATCATCTCACGCCTGGACTACTGCAACTCCCTCCTCACTGGCCTCCCTCATCATCTCACGCCTGGACTACTGCAACTCCCTTCTCACCTGCCTCCCTCATCATCTCACACCTGGACTACTGCAACTCCCTCCTCACTGGCCTCCCTCATCATCTCACGCCTGGACTACTGCAATTCCCTTCTCACCGGCCTTCCTCATCATCTCACGCCTGGACTACTGCAACTCCCTCCTCACTGGCCTCCCTCATCATCTCACGCCTGGACTACTGCAATTCCCTTCTCGCCTGCCTCCCTCATCATCTCACGCCTGGACTACTGCAACTCCCTTCTCACCTGCCTCCCTCATCATCTCACACCTGGACTACTGCAACTCCCTTCTCACCGGCCTCCCTCATCATCTCACACCTGGACTACTGCAACTCCCTCCTCACTGGCCTCCCTCATCATCTCACGCCTGGACTACTGCAACTCCCTCCTCACTGGCCTCCCTCATCATCTCACACCTGGACTACTGCAACTCCCTTCTCACCGGCCTCCCTCATCATCTCACACCTGGACTACTGCAACTCCCTCCTCACTGGCCTCCCTCATCATCTCACACCTGGACTACTGCAACTCCCTTCTCACCGGCCTCCCTCATCATCTCACACCTGGACTACTGCAACTCCCTTCTCACTGGCCTCCCTCATCATCTCACGCCTGGACTACTGCAATTCCCTTCTCACCGGCCTTCCTCATCATCTCACGCCTGGACTACTGCAACTCCCTCCTCACTGGCCTCCCTCATCATCTCACGCCTGGACTACTGCAATTCCCTTCTCGCCTGCCTCCCTCATCATCTCACGCCTGGACTACTGCAACTCCCTTCTCACCTGCCTCCCTCATCATCTCACACCTGGACTACTGCAACTCCCTTCTCACCGGCCTCCCTCATCATCTCACACCTGAACTATTGCAACTCCCTTCTCACCGGCCTCCCTCATCATCTCACGCCTGGACTACTGCAACTCCCTTCTCACTGGCCTCCCTCATCATCTCACGCCTGGACTACTGCAACTCCCTTCTCACCGGCCTCCCTCATCATCTCACGCCTCGACTACTGCAACTCCCGCCTCACTGGCCTCCCTCATCATCTCACGCCTGGACTACTGCAACTCCCTCCTCACTGGCCTCCCTCATCAACTCACGCCTGGACTACTGCAACTCCCTCCTCACTGGCCTCCCTCATCATCTCACGCCTGGACTACTGCAACTCCCTTCTCACCGGCCTCCCTCATCATCTCACGCCTGGACTACTGCAACTCCCTCCTCACCGGCCTCCCTCATCATCTCACGCCTGGACTACTGCAACTCCCTCCTCACTGGCCTCCCTCATCATCTCACGCCTGGACTACTGCAACTCCCTCCTCACTGGCCTCCCTCATCAACTCACGCCTGGACTACTGCAACTCCCTCCTCACTGGCCTCCCTCATCATCTCACGCCTGGACTACTGCACTCCCTTCTCACCGGCCTCCCTCATCATCTCACGCCTGGACTACTGCAACTCCCTCCTCACCGGCCTCCCTCATCATCTCACGCCTGGACTACTGCAACTCCCTCCTCACTGGCCTACCCAAACAAACGCTATCCCCACTCCAGTCTATCCTGAACTCAGTGGCCAGACTCCTCCACCTCACCAACCACTCCACATCTGCCACCCCCCTCTGCCAATCCCTCCACTGGCCTCCACTCAGTGTCCTCCACCCCCCTCTCTGACAATCCCTTCACTGGCTCCTGATTGCCCAACGCATCAAATTCAAACTGCTAACTCTGACCTACAAAGCCGTTCACAACGCCGCCCCAAACTACATAACTGACCTGATACCCAAATACCACCCTACCCGTGTCCTCCGCTCCTCACAGGACCTCCTACTCTCTAGCTCCCTGGTCTCCTCCTCCCACGCCTGATTGCAGGACTTCTCTAGGACTTCCCCCATCCTCTGGAACTCCCTCCCCCAATCCATCAGACTGTCACCTACCCTCCTCACCTTCAGGCGCACCCTGAAAACCCTCCTCTTCAGGGAAGCCTACCCCACCCTCACCTACACCTGCCCTCACCTAACAACCTCCTCCACTCCTCCCACCACTCCATCCCCCACAGCCATCTCCTCCTGTACCACCTTCCCCTCCCTCCTAGATTGTAAGCTCCAAGGATCAGGGCCCTCGAACCCGTCGTGTATTGTATTGTTACTGTCTTGTCTCATGTACTGTCCCCACTATAATGTACAGCGCTGAGCAAACCCTTTGGCGCTATATAAATATTGTATAATAATAATAATAAAAAGTGATTCAACTTTCCACAAACTCTATACCCCTCCTGTGGTTCTTCTTCCTTAAGCCCCCTCTCATATAGTGAACACAGAATTGATGGTGAAAATAAAGTGTTTCCCTCCAGCTACTGCAACAATGGATAGTTCCCCTAAGCCCGACACGTGACGTGTGACGCACTCTCGCAGAACCAAATGATTTCCATTTCCGTTGAGTGTTTCAATGTAATCACATAATGACTCTTAATGGATCTGACTGATAAAGAGTATTAATAGGAAGATTTCTGATCTGTGATCCTGTAAATCCCGCTACAAAGTAATGACCAAACATGAGAATAAATTGGGATTCCATGGAGGGGACTCGGGGAGAGATGACACAATGTATCCATAGGAGATGATTGGCAGGGAGAGCAACACTTGTGTCTTGTCTTCCTACGTTGCGACCCTCTGATCCCAATTAAACGGCATGTAGTGAAGTCTTAATGAGCAGCGCGGGCACAGCTGACTGATGGGGGGTCGGTATCCAGGCAGATTAATGAGGACACTCTAAGAGTCCTCTGAAAGTCCTTCACAGCGTGATTACAGCACATCTGTGCCGCTGGCACGGCATGCTTACACGGGCGCACCGCAGACCTATGTCCTGTACGGGGAAGGGGGGGCAATAGGGTCATGTCTATGGCAGAGGTCTCCAATCTTTATAAGCAAGGGGCCAGTATACTGTCCTGCAGACTGCAGGAGGGGGGCCGGACTGGGGCCAGTGGGAGTAGAAATTGTCCTGGCGTCAGAGTGACTAAACGATGCCACATTGTTGGTGTCAGTGTTAGGAATACTACCCCATAGTTGGTGTCATTAGGAGGAATTGTGCCCCTTCCTTGGTTTCCATGGGAGGACACATGACCAACTGTTTGTATCATTGGGAAGAATTGTGCCCCTTCATTGGTGTCAGTGGGAGGAATTGTGCCCCATTGTTTGTGTCATTGGCAGGAATTGTGCCATTGAGAGGAATTGTGCCCCATAGTTGGTGTCATTAGGAGGAATTGTGCCCCTTCCTTGGTGTCAATGGGAGGACACATGCCCAATTGTTTGCATCAGTGGGAGGAATTGTGCCCCATCATTGCTGTCATTGGGAGAAATTGTGCCCCATTGTTGGTGTCATGCGAGGAATCGTGCCCCATTGTTTGTATCAGTGGGAGGAATTGTGCCCCATCATTGCTTTCATTGGGGGGGAATCGTGCCCCATTGTTGGGGTCATTGGGAGGAATCGTGCCCCATTGTTGGTGTCATTGGGAGGAATCATGCCCCATTGTTGCTGTCATTGGGAGGAATCATGCCCCATTGTTTGTGTCATTGGGAGGAATTGTGCCCTATTGTTGGTGTCATTGGGAGGAATTGTGTCCCATTGTTGGTGTCATTGGGAGGAATCGTGCCCCATTGTTGGTGTCATTGGGAGGAATCGTGCCCCATTGTTGGTGTCATTGGGAGGAATTGTGCCGCATTGTTGGTGTCATTGGGAGGAATCGTGCCCCATTGTTGGTGTCATTGGGAGGAATCGTGCCCCATTGTTGGTGTCATTGGTAGGAATCGTGCCCCATTGTTGGTGTCATTGGGAGGAATCGTGCCCCATTGTTGGTGTCATTGGGAGGAATCGTGCCCCATTGTTGGTGTCATTGGGAGGAATCGTGCCCCATTGTTGGTGTCATTGGTAGGAATCATGCCCCATTGCTGGTGTCATTGGGAGGAATTGTGCCGCATTGTTGGTGGCAGCGAGGGACATAATGCCCAATTGTTGGTGTCAATGGGAGGACACAAGTCCAATTGTTGTTGTCAGTTAATGGAATAGTGCTCCAAGGGTCAGATAAAAGCAAGCAAAGGGCCACAGTTTGAAGACCACTGGTCTATGGCAGACAAGCTGAATATTCCTTGCAGCATCCAAACTGCACAGGAGGATGATACATGGAGCCTGATTGGCCACACCTGAGCCAGACACAATTTGCCACCACTTCCTGTTCTGGTGAACAGTGGTCACCAGGGCAAATAGAAGAGAGAACTATTCCCCACGGGGACACAGACAGCAATAATAACCAATTAGAGGGTCTAACCCAGGGGTGTCAAACCCCATTTTATTGCAGGCCACATCAGCATTATGGTGGCCCTCAAAGGTACGGTTGTATCTGTTAGACTAGATGTGCAGAGCACCCCCCCTTTACTTCAGATGTCAAGAGCCCCCCCATCCTCTCTTACATCACAGTGCACCCCCTTACCTTGTGTTGCTGCCAGGAAGAAGCTTGGGGTGGAGCTGGAAAGGGGAAAGGGCAGGGTCTGGAGGAGGACCAGAGGAGGGCTGGGATCAGCTGCCAGAGCCTAATCAATGCTGAGACCAGGGGAGGCAGAGATGAGGGGGTGATGCGGCTGCATAGAGAGGTGCAAAATCTGTAGGAGGAGTTCTGGAGTTGGGGAAACAAGGGGGGTGCTGCAGGAGTGGTGTAAGGGCCACATGAAACGGTCTGGCAAGCCAGACTAGACCCACGGGCCTTGTGTTTGACATATGTGGTCTAATCTTTCCACCCTCCATCCAAAACGTGGCTATACGTATTAGACGTTTCGTTTCCATTCGTTTTTCAGATACAAATTTCAGATGTATACGAATCTCCAAACTGACGTAGTAATGAGTGTCAACAAATCCAAAGGAAAGTTGGAATGAAATGAACACATTCACTCGTTTTGTTTCATTTCATTTCGTTCGAATGACGTCACATGATGCGATAGCAGTTTCGGGCCCTAAATTTTCAGATTCGGATTCGGATTAAGAATGGATCCAAATTTCATCCCATTTGTTAATTCGAATGCACATGAAACCAGTAGATATTGTCCAATCAATGCATGCCATTTCTCCTGGTGGGTTGGACTGGCATCTGAGAATATAGAATCCCTCCGATTAGATAATATAATAAATAGATTGCATCTTCGGGAAAAACTGCAACATTTTTAGAATCCACCCAGACAAACGAATATACAGAGCGAATGCTGAAGATACAGAAATTATTCCGAAAACAAATCTGTTCAATATAACGAATATGTCAAAATGAAATTCTTTGATGAATAAATACGTCCGAAATGAACGTTTCCAGCGTGCTCGTGTCTAATACATACCCTTTAAGCTGTGCAAGACGTTACAACGTTCTCCGGTACGGTTCTCACTATGATTGCAAGCTACTACCACATGTTTGCAGAAACCCTTCCAAATTGAGTTCAAATGCACAAAGCCAGCTCCACAAAGACATGGTTTGACCGGTATGGTGTGGAGGAACTGGAGTGTCCTACACAGAGCCCTGACCTCCACCCTACTGAACACCTCTGGGATGAATTCAATTGCCGATGGTGAATCCAACATTGGTGTCATCCAACATTTGTACCTAACCTCAATTCTACTGATCACCTTTGGGATGAATTGGATTGCTGATGGTGAATCCAACATTTGTACCTAACCTCAATTCTACTGATCACCTTTGGGATGAATTGGATTGCTGATGGTGAATCCAACATTTGTACCTAACCTCAATTCTACTGATCACCTTTGGGATGAATTGGATTGCTGATGGTGAATCCAACATTTGTACCTAACCTCAATTCTACTGATCACCTTTGGGATGAATTGGATTGCTGATGGTGAATCCAACATTTGTACCTAACCTCAATTCTACGGATCACCTTTGGGATGAATTGGATTGCTGATGGTGAATCCAACATTTGTACCTAACCTCAATTCTACGGATCACCTTTGGGATGAATTGGATTGCTGATGGTGAATCCAACATTTGTACCTAACCTCAATTCTACTGATCACCTTTGGGATGAATTGGATTGCTGATGGTGAATCCAACATTTGTACCTAACCTCAATTCTACTGATCACCTTTGGGATGAATTGGATTGCTGATGGTGAATCCAACATTTGTACCTAACCTCAATTCTACTGATCACCTTTGGGATGAATTGGATTGCTGATGGTGAATCCAACATTTGTACCTAACCTCAATTCTACTGATCACCTTTGGGATGAATTGGATTGCTGATGGTGAATCCAACATTTGTACCTAACCTCAATTCTACTGATCACCTTTGGGATGAATTGGATTGCTGATGGTGAATCCAACATTTGTACCTAACCTCAATTCTACTGATCACCTTTGGGATGAATTGGATTGCTGATGGTGAATCCAACATTTGTACCTAACCTCAATTCTACTGATCACCTTTGGAATGAATTGAATGCCAGTTGTAAACCTGGCCTTAATTTTTTTTTTATTTTTTTTGTTGCCCAACCTGGGGCCTGATGTATGAGCCAGGTCTTCTCATCCAACATCAGTAATTTACCTCACAAATGGGAACAGATTGTGGGAAGGCTTCCCAGAAGAATGGAGCCATCTCCATAAAGACATGGTTTGACAGGTTTGGTGTGGAGGAACTGGAGTGTCCTATACAGAGCCCCGACCTCAACCCTTCTGAACACCTTCGGGACAAATTGGATCGTGTGCCAGGTCTACTCATCCAACATCAGTATCTGACCTCACAAATGGGCAAAATTCCCACAGATACCCTTCAAAATCTTGTGGAAATTCTTCCCAGAAGAGTAGAGGGTAATATAGCTGCAAAGTGGTCAACTCCATATTAATGACCATAGAGAGGAGGGGGACAACTCCATATTAATGACCATAGAGAGGAGGGGGGACAACTCCATATTAATGACCATAGAGAGGAGGGGGACAACTCCATATTAATGACCATAGAGAGGAGGGGGGCAACTCCATATTAATGACCATAGAGAGGAGGGGGGACAACTCCATATTAATGGCCATAGAGAGGAGGGGGGCAACTCCATATTAATGACCATAGAGAGGAGGGGGACAACTCCATATTAATGGCCATAGAGAGGAGGGGGGCAATCCATATTAATGACCATAGAGAGGAGGGGGGCAACTCCATATTAATGACCATAGAGAGGAGGGGGGGCAACTCCATATTAATGGCCATAGAGAGGAGGGGGGCAACTCCATATTAATGACCATAGAGAGGAGGGGGACAACTCCATATTAATGGCCATAGAGAGGAGGGGGGCAACTCCATATAATTGACCATGACCATAGAGAGGAGGGGGGCAACTCCATATTAATGACCATAGAGAGGAGGGGGGCAACTCCATATTAATGGCCATAGAGAGGAGGGGGGCAAACTCCATATTAATGACCATAGAGAGGAGGGGGGCAACTCCATATTAATGACCATAGAGAGGAGGGGGGCAACTCCATATTAATGGCCATAGAGAGGAGGGGGCAACTCCATATTAATGGCCATAGAGAGGAGGGGGACAACTCCATATTAATGGCCATAGAGAGGAGGGGGACAACTCCATATTAATGGCCATAGAGAGGAGGGGGTAACTCCATATTAATGACCATAGAGAGGAGGGGGGCAACTCCATATTAATGGCCAAAGAGAGGAGGGGGTAACTCCATATTAATGGCCATAGAGAGGAGGGAGGACAACTCCATATTAATGGCCATAGAGAGGAGGAGGACAACTCCATATTAATGGCCATAGAGAGGAGGAGGACAACTCCATATTAATGGCCATAGAGAGGAGGGGGGCAACTCCATATTAATGACCATAGAGAGGAGGGGGGCAACTCCATATTAATGGCCATAGAGAGGAGGGGGTAACTCCATATTAATGGCCATAGAGAGGAGGAGGACAACTCCATATTAATGGCCATAGAGAGGAGGGGGGGACAACTCCATATTAATGGCCATTGTTTTGGTGGAATGTACAACACACTCATCTACAGTTGTGTCCAAAATTAAACCCCCACTGAAATTGAGTGTTTTGGCCAGTTTGACATTGCTTTTGATCATTCAGTCATCTTGCTTACATTTACATTAAAGAGGCACTTGTAGGTCAGACAAATATAACATAACAGTTATAATGAAATAACCACAAATGTCTTTTCTGTGCTCACAGCATTATCAGTTTTATTCAACCCCCAAGTGACATTCAATCTTAGTACTTAGTACAGCATCCTTTTACAGTTATAACAGCTTTTTAAACGTGAAGCATAGCTTGACACAAGTGTCTTGCAGCGATCTACGGGTATCTTCGCCCATTTCTTCATGGGCAAAGGCCTCCAGTTCAGTCACATTCTTAGGCTTGCGCACTGCAACTGCTTTCTTTAAGTCCACCAGAGGTTCTCAATCGGATTTAAGTCTGGTGACTGCGATGGCCACTCCAAAATGTTCCAGCCTTTCCTCTGCAACCATGCTCTAGTGGACTTGGAGGTATGCTTGGGATCATTGTCCTGTTGAAAGGTCCAACGTCTCCCAAGCCTCAGGTGTGTGACGGACTGCATCACGTTTCCATCCAATATCTCCTGGTACTGAAGAGAATTCATGGTACCTTGCACACGCTGAAGCTTCCCTGTACCTGCAGAAGCAAAACAGCCCCAAAGCATGATTGACCCTCCACCATGCTTCACAGTAGGCAAGGTGTTCTTTTCATCATAGGCCTTGTTCTTCCTCCTCCAAACATAGCGTTGATCCATGGGCCCAAACAGTTCTAATTTTGTTTCATCAGTCCACAGAACACTATCCCACAACTTTTGTGGTTTGTCCACATGGCTTTTGGCATACTGCAGTCGACTCTTCTTATTCTTTGGAGACAGCAAGGGGGTACGCCTGGGAGTTCTGGCACGGAGGCCTTCATTACGCATGTGCGTCTTATTGTCTGGGCTGAAACTTCTGTACCCACATCTGACAAATCTTTTCTCAGTTCCTCAGCAGTCACACGGGGACTTCTCTCCACTCTACGCTTCAGGTAGCGCACAGCAGTCGAAGTCAGCATCTTCTTTCTGCCACGACCAGGTAGCGTTTCAACAGTGCCCTTTGCCTTGAATTTGCGAATGATGCTTCCTAAGGTGTCTCTTGGTATGTTTAACATCTTTGCAATCTTCTTATAGCCATTGCCCTTCCTGTGAAGAGAAATCACCTCTTCTCTTGTCTTCCTGGACCATTCTCTTGCCTTCACCATGTTTGTAACCACACCAGTAAATGTCTAGAAGGAGCTGAGTATCACAGTCATTTTAAAGCTGCCTAATTGGTGCTTATTATGCTTGATTGCTGCTCGGTGACATCCACAGGTGTTTTCAATACCTGATGGAAAGCACCTGTAGAATTGAACCTCTGTTCTTCAGAGTGTAGTCTTTAAGGGGTTGAATAATTGTGGCAATGAAGAAACCACATAAGAACCATTTACTACTGTATTACATAAACAATTGATGTCATTTTAGTTGCATTTGGGTAGTTACAACGTCCTTGTAGGATTTGATTCTGAATACAATTCCAAATGTACACTATAGTCCCTAAACCCCTTTACAGCATTGGGGGTTGAATAATTTTGGACACAACTGTAAGTGTGATGGTCAGGTGTCCATAGACATTTGGCCATATAATGTATTTGAAAACCTTGTTTTTCATGATGGCCCCCCCCAGCAGGCGAAGGTATATCTGTGGTATATCTGTGATTTTCAGGATGGGCCCCCCAGGAGGGAAAGATATAGCTGTGAGTTTTCAGGATGGGGCCCCTTCAGCATATGAATAATTTCATGAAGTGATAATTATAGTAAAAAATGTGCCTTTTGAATTTACAAATTAGATGCAAATGATCCATGGGTGCATTTTTGTTCGATCATTTCCCCCAGGGCCCCCGCCCCCCTCAACACCGTAATTACATCACATGGAAAGGATTCAGTGTGTTATTATTGGTGAAAGGATTTATAAAATACAGGACATGAGATTGTCCCTTGTTCTTTGTAGTGGCAGAATGACGTACGGAGAATGGGTGAGAATACTAAACCTGTCATTAGGTGTGAATGGGGAGTCATGCATTTGTACAATGATATGGATCGGGGTCACCAGGCATGCGTGTGTACGATGATACGGATCGGGGTCACCAGGCGTGCATTTGTACGATGATATGGATCGGGGTCACTAGGCGTGCATTTGTACGATGATGCGGATCAGGGTCACTAGGCGTGCGTTTTTGCGATGATATGGATCGGGATCACCAGGCGTGCATTTTGTACGATGATATGGATCGGGATCACCAGGCGTGCATTTGTAGAATGATACATATCGGGGTCACCAGGCATGCTTTTGTATGATGAGGATGAAGCTCACAGTGTGCATTGAAATCAGAGGAAGCCGTTTCAGCACAGGAGAGGAGCCGGTACACCTGTGAAAGACTGAAGGGGAGGAGCTGGTACACCTGTGCAAGACTGAAGGGGAGGAGTCGGTACACCTGTGAAAGACTGAAGGGGAGGAGCCGGTACACCTGTGAAAGACTGAAGGGGAGGAGCCGGTACACCTGTGAAAGACTGAAGGGGAGGAGCTGGTACACCTGTGCAAGACTGAAGGGGAGGAGCCGGTACACCTGTGCAAGACTGAGGGGTAGGAGCCGGTACACCTGTGCAAGACTGAGTGGGAGGGAGCCGGTACACCTGTGCAAGACTGAGGGGGAGGAGTCGGTACACCTGTGCAAGACTGAGGGGTAGGAGCCCGTACACCTGTGCAAGGCTGAAGGGGAGGAGCCGGTACACCTGTGCAAGACTGAATGAAGGGGTGGAGCCGGTAGACCTGTACAAAACTGAGGGGGAGGAGCCGGTACACCTGTGCAAGACTGAATGGGAGGAGCCGGTACACCTGTGCAAGACTGAATGGGAGGAGCCGGTACACCTGTGCAAGACTAACGGGATGCATTCTAAAGTGATGCAGTATGCGACTAAGGGACAACCTCAGTCAATGTGATAGAAATGAACACTCAGAAAAGACATTTTTCCTACAAATCGGCGCGGATTGTGTGATACGTGGCGGATGGTGTGAAATCTCCAGGCACATGGGAATAATTACCCCAATTTGTCCTTTGTAGAATCTTCCTCCATCCTTTGTGCCGCCACAATAGACATTGATTCTGCTCCGCTCTGCCAGAAGACAGGATTATCTTCTCCTGGAGAATCGGATATTGGATGGTAAATCTTCACCGATCGGGGAAGTTCTTCCCTTTCATGTGCTCTGTGCTCAATACATGGAGAGGAGATACCCTGCCGAGCGCAATCCCCCTTCTCCTATCCAACGCCAACCGGACCGAACATCAGAAGAAACGACTGAGTCACCATTCACCCAAACACTACATTATCTCAGCATCGATCCCTCCGTCTGGGTGAATGTTCCACCTGCCTCGGTACAGACGTCTTCCATCAAACAAATCTCTTCATTAATGTCATCCATGGTTCTCCCTTTAATGTGGATGGAAACCCAATCGCTACAATATAACCTGTAACATTTTACTGTTACTTTTATTGGAGACTGCTGTTTGCCATCCACTGACTTTGAGCATATGTGTAGTGAGGGGGCAGTCCCCTAATGCTGCACCCAGGACAACTGTCCCTCTTGCCCAGCCCTTGTCCTGACCCTCACCTGGCCATTCAGGTTACAGTTTATACATAAGAGAAGGTGACCCCCTGATAAGCTGCGTGTCAAATATAACCAGTAGACCTAAAGATACACACTATGGCCAAAAGTTTGTGTACCCTCCATTCCAAAACTATAGCCATTAAAATAGAGTCGCCTCTCCCCTCCCCCCCTTCATGGTAATTAATATGGAGTTGTCATCCCTCTTCATGGTCATTAATATGGATTTGCCTCCACCAGTAGCCAATACACAGAGTTGCTCCCCTACCCGCATGGCCATTAATATGGATTTGCCACCACCCGTGGCCAATACACAGAGTTGCTTCCCTACCCACATGGCCATTAAAATGGATTTGCCTCCACCCGTGGCCAATATACAGAGTTGCTTCCCTACCCCCATGGCCATTAATATGAATTTGCCTCCACCCGTGGCCATTACACAGAGTTGCTTCCCTACCCACATAGCCATTAAAATGGATTTGCCTCCACCCGTGGCCATTACACAGAGTTGCTCCCCTACCCACATGGCTATTAATATGGATTTGCCTCCACCCGTGGCCAATACACAGAGTTACTTCCCTACCCGCATGGCCATTAATATGGATTTTTCTCCACCTGTGGCCATTACACAGAGTTGCTCCCCTACCCACCTGGCCATTAATATGGATTTGTCTCCACTTGTGGCCATTACACAGAATTGCTCCCCTACCCGCATGGCCATTAATATGGATTTGCCTCCATCCGTGGCCATTACACAGAGTTGCTTCCCTCCCCGCATGGCCATTAATATGGATTTGCCTCCATCCATGGCCATTACACAGAGTTGTTTCCCTACCCGCATGGCCATTAATATGGATTTGCCTCCACCCGTGGCCATTACACAGAGTTGCTTCCCTACCCACATAGCCATTAAAATGGATTTGCCTTCACCCGTGGCCATTACACAGAGTTGCTCCCCTACCCACATGGCTATTAATATGGATTTGCCTCCACCCGTGGCCAATACACAGAGTTACTTCCCTACCCGCATGGCCATTAATATGGATTTTTCTCCACCTGTGTCCATTACACAGAGTTGCTCCCCTACCCGCCTGGCCATTAATATGGATTTGCCTCCACTTGTGGCCATTACACAGAATTGCTCCCCTACCCGCATGGCCATTAATATGGATTTGCCTCCATCCATGGCCATTACACAGAGTTGCTTCCCTACTCGCATGGCCATTAATGTGGATTTGCCTCTACCCGTGGGCATTACACAGAGTTGCTCCCCTACCCGCATGGCCATTAATATGGATTTGCCTCCATCCATGGCCATTACACAGAGTTGCTTCCCTACCCGCATGTCCATTAATATGGATTTGCCTCTACCCGTGGGCATTACACAGACTTGCTCCCCTACCCGCATGGCCATTAATATGGATTTGCTCCCCTCCCCATGGCAGTTAATACAGAGTTGCCCCACTTTGCAGCTTTAACAGCTTCCACTCCTCTTGGAAGACTTCCCACAAGATTCTGGAGGTTGTTTGTGTGAATTTATGCCCATTTGTCAGGTCAGGTACTGATGTTGGATTAGAAGACTGGATCACATGGCGAGCCCCACGTTGGGCACCAAAAAAAAAAAAAAGGCTTGGCTCACAATTGGCATTCTAATTCATTTCAGTGGTGTTCAGTAGGGTTAAGGTGAGGGCTCTGTGCAGGATACTTGAGTTCCTCCACACCAATCTGGTCAAACCATGTCTTCATGGAGCTATTACCAGGACCCTTCACTGGGAACACCTGAACCCAGTCATTGGTAGGAGGAATTACATACTATAAAGTGTATATTACATCGGAATGTATATGCAAATTTTGAATTTTCCTGGAAAAGTCAAGTTTGGCTCCACCATTCACTATGCTGGTCAGATTGGTGGCAATGGATGTGACTTGACTCTTTGCCTCCAGTAATTTGGCGTGGATGTTCAGGTGACGTCTCGCCGTGACCCCAGCACTGTTCTCTCCCTATCACGGGTCCTGCAGGTGTCAGTTATCACCATCCTTGTAGTAAATTGGCGCTGTGAAGAGCCCTCTTCAGTAATCTGCTCTGAATTGGCCAGTGATTGGCTTCTGGTCAGGATGAGCAAAGCACTTTCTAGAGCCTCTTCCATGTGAAAGTCAAGTGGTGTCAGCCACAAGAGCGCTGAGGGTGGAGCTGTGATTGCGGTTCTTGGCCTGGGATCCAGCTGAGCCGCTGCCAATGGTTGTCACCACCACAGATAAAATATATTTCAATTAAAGCCGCAGTCTGCGGAATGTCTTTGTCCGGATTATACCGACACATGAGGAGTAAATATAAGAATTTCCGGAACAATCTGAGAACAGTGAAGAGCGCAACACAATGCCAAAACCATCCATTTCTGATGTCATGGAGCGCGGGGGCTTTCGTTCCCGCTGTTCCCAAGTCTGGCCAGGAAATACGCAGATGTTCCAATTACATGAGCACTCGGACGCGGAGCAAGCTCACAGATTAGATATCGTGTTTCTGCCAAGTCTGTCAGCGGACCAGTTATTGTCACAATGTAACACTGCATTCATTCAGAGATTTATATCTGAAGGTGGCTGATTTTCCAATGCCATTCACTGGGCAATCCCAGCACAGATCCACACTGGGATTCATGCTTTATCTCAGTCTGCATACCAACCCTAGCACCTCCCTTCATGACAGGTCTACTTCAACCTAAATCATTCATAATTTATAAGTGCATAATATCTAGAAAGCAACACAAAATATTAAAAAGTCATTGGAAATAGATAAAAATCTATGATAAAAACCTGCTAGTATAAGTACCTGAAATATGTCATTATATGTCCGTCCCACAACCCCCTGACAGGCTCATTCACCCCCCTACTTTGTCATATAACGCAGGATGCCCCTTCCAGAACCCCCACAGAGTCTCACTCCTTCTGCTGAATTCTCTAAACTGTGAAAAAAGGAAAAATCAGGCAGGTGGATCTGCAGAGATCGCACACCTGGACTAATCTCCACCCCAAACTGAAATACCAATGTTTTCTGTCCCTGCCGCAGACCGTTCTGTGGCAATAGACGGATCACACAAGGAGAATTCATCAATCTGCAGACAGGATGAGGTTTCATTATGATGTAAATCCCTCCGATGGCACCAGATGAGATGAATGAAAAGCGGGACAGGGCTGTGACTGCTGAGGGAGGCGGTGGAAGCGGACAGACATCTCCATGATTGCTGAGCAGATCTGCTCATCCCTCCCCCCCTCGCCCCCAAACCAACCATCAAGGATTGCCGTCCTTCCTTCCAGGATTCATCTTCCCCTCACAATCCCCCATTCATCCTCCCAGGGTCACCATACTGCCCCCCCCCAAAAGAAATAAATGTCTGTCTTCCTTGAGGATAGCTGTCCTAACTGCCAGGATCACTGCACTGCACCCCAAGATCTGTCTCCCCCCCCCCGAAAATCTCTGTCCTCCCCCCGGTCTGCTTTCCTTCCTCCCAGGATCACTGTACTGCCCTCTTCCCCCCTTCAGGATCCATTTATCACTCCAGGATCTCTGACCTCCCACAGGATAGCTGTCCCTCCTCTCAGGATCAGCATACTCCCCACTTCCCCCCAGGATCCATCTTCCCCTCAGGATCCGTGTCCTCCCCCAGGATAGCTGTCTTTCCTCCCAGGATCACCATACTGCCCTCCCCCCCCCAGGATCCATCTACCCCTCAGGATCCCTCAGGATCCAGGTGTCCTTCCCCAGGATAGCTGTCCTTCCTCCCAGGATCACCATACTGGCCCCTTCCCCCCCCCCCCCTTTCCCCGGGATCCGTCTACCCCTCAGGATCTCTTTCCTCCCCCAGGATAGCTGTCCCCCTCCTCCAAGGATTATCATACTGCTTTCTAACACCCCCCCCCCCCCCAAGATATCTGTCTTCCCCTAGGATAGCTGTCCTTCTTCCCAGGATCATCCCCCCCCCAATCTCTGTCTTTCCCCAGGATGGCTGTCCTTATTCCCTGGATCACCATAATGCCCCCCCCCCCCCCTCCCAAAGATCTCTGCCCTCCCGCAGGACAGCTGTTCTTCCTCCTGGGATCACCATACTGCCCCCTTCCCCCCAGGATCCATCTACCCCCCAGGATCTCTGCTTCCTCGGGACAGCTGTCCTTCCTCCCTGGATCAACCATACTGCCCCCTTCCCCACAGAATCTCTGTCCCCCTCAGGACAGATGTCCTTCCTCCCTGGATCAACCATACTGCCCCTTCCCCCCTCTGTCCCCGCAGAATCCTGTCCCCCTCCAGGACAGATGTCCTTCTCCCTGGATAAACCATACTGCTCCCTTCTTCCAGGGTTATATTCCTCCTGCCAAGAATCACTATCCGTTCTCCCAAAATGACTAGATCTGCCCCTCCCTCCCCCCACCTGATTCCTTTCCCCCCTCCCATGATCCATCTGCACTCCTTGGATTGTTGTTTTCCACCCAGGATTGCCCTCCTTCCCCCAAGGATCACCATCCTCTTTCCCAGAATTGTCATCCTTCCTCCCAGATGTTCCCTCACCCCCATGATTGCCATCTTTTCCTCGGGACTGTTGTGTTCCCTCCCAGGGTTGTTGTTTCACCTCCAGAATTGCTGGTATCTCTGAATTCCCCCCAGGTCTGTCATTAGGATTGCCTCCCCTTAGAATCATTGGGCATTTTCCCAGGATTACTGGCCTTCTTCCTAGGATCGTTGTCTTTTCCCCCCAACAATCATCAGATCCTTGTGTCTGTAAGGTGAATGGTCACGTATGTGCTCTTGGTGCATACTTGTAGGTCCGGAATGGTTCTGCTAAGAATCCAGGGCTTCAAGCGGTGTAAGATATATCATGTATGGTTCAAGAGGATGGATATGGGTGAAAGTACTCCCGGGATTGGACGCTGGAGAGTGCAGGAGGCTACACCTACCCAGGTCAATGGGGGAAAAGTGCTATTTGACCTAAAGTAACGGGTCATATACAGGAGGTGAGAGTATATATATGTATGTTGGTGGAGGAAGCACACATGAGGGTGTTTATGAGCACATCGTGTTGAAGTGGAGGATCCCCATAGATGAAAGAAGGACTATCCGACATTAGTAAGGACTGATGGCTTTACCTTTGGACTTCACTTATTGATTACACAAGGTTTTATAATACATGTACTATACATGGTACGTGCTAATATTGATTTGCTATTGTATATATTTTAGTAGTATCACATTACGGCACTTTATTTTAATATACCCTTAGATCGCCGTCCTCCCCCAGGATCACCGTTTTCCCTCCAGGATTGTCCTCCCCCCTTTCTCCAGGATTACCATACTCTCTCCCAGGATTGGATCACCGCCTTTCTTCCCAGGTTCACTGTCCTTTCCAGAATTGATTTCTACCCTTCCAGGATCATCTTCTTCGACCCAGGGATCACTGACCTCCCTCCCAAGACTGCTGCTGTCCCCCCAACCCCAAGCCCCTCAGGATCACTGCCTTCCTCCCCACCAGGATTTCTGCCATTCCCCCAGGATCATTGTCCCCCCCCCCCCCCCTTCCTCCACATCTTTTCCCCAGGATCACAGTCTTCCCTCACAAGATCCTCAGGATTGCTGTTTTCTCCCCCCCCCCTTCCCTTCAGGACCACCATCCCCCCTCCCAGGATTCCCTTCTTCCCCCTAGGATTACCAGCTACCCTCCTCCCTCCCTCCTAGGATTGCTATCCTCCCCCCAGGATCATTGGTCACTTGTTGAGTCTCACTTTTCAGAGTAAAAAAAAGTGACAATAGAAATAAGATTTTGCCATGGTCATGGGAATGACTCATTCATAATGGCCCCATGAGGGGTAACCTCAGGTGAACACAGCCCTGTTGGCACACATTACCCTCTTCTCAGGTGAACACAGCCCCGTTGGCACACATTGTCCTTATCTCAGGTGAACACAGGCCCATTGGCACACATTGCCCTCTTCTCAGGTGAACACACAGCCCTGTTGGCACACATTGTCCTTATCTCAGGTGAACACAGCCCCGTTGGTACACATTACCCTCTTCTCAGATGAACACAGCCCTGTTGGCACACATTACCTTCTTCTCAGGTGAACACACAGCCCTGTTGGCACACATTACCCTCTTCTCAGGTGAACATAGCCCCGTTGGTACTCATTGCCCTCTTCTCAGGTGAACGCAGCCCCGTTGGCACACATTGCCTTCTTCTCAGGTGAAAATGGCCCCATTGGCACACGTTGCCTTCTTCTCAGGTGAAAGTGGCCCCGTTGGCACACGTTGCCTTCTTCTTAGGTGAACACAGCCCTATTGCCACACATTGCCGCCTTCTCAGGTGAACTCAGCCCTGTTTGCACACATTGCCTTCTTCTCAAGTGAACATGGCCCTGTTGGCACATGTTAACTGCTTCTCAGGTGAATGTGGCCCTGTTTGCTCACATTGTCTTCTTCTCAGGTAAATGCAGTCCTGTTGGCACACATTGCCTACTTCTCAGGTGAACGCAGCCCTGTTTGCACACATTGCCTTCTTCTCAGGGAAATGCAGACCTTTTGGCACTTATTGCCTACTTGTCAGGTGAACGTGGCCCTGTTGGCACACATTGCCTACTTCTCAGGTAAACACGGCCCTGTTGACACACATTGCCTACTTCTCAGGTGAACTCGGCTCTGTTGGCACATATTGCCTACTTCTCAGGTGAACGCGGCCCTGTTGGCACACATTGTTTACTTTTCAGGTGAACGCGGCCCTGTTGGCACACATTGCCTACTTTTCAGGTGAACGCGGCCCTGTTGGCACACATTACCTACTTCTCAGGTGAACGCGGCCCTGTTGGCACACATTGCCTACTTCTCAGGTGAACGCGGCCCTGTTGGCACACATTGCCTACTTCTCAGGTGAACGTGGCCCTGTTGGCACACATTGTCTACTTCTCAGGTGAACGTGGCCCTGTTGGAACACATTGCCTACTTCTCAGGTGAACGCGGCACTGTTGGCACACATTACCTACTTCTCAGGTGAACGCGGCCCTGTTGGCACACATTACCTACTTCTCAGGTGAACGCGGCCCTGTTGGCACACATTGCCTACTTCTCAGGTGAACGTGGCCCTGTTGGCACACATTGCCTACTTCTCAGGTGAACATGGCCCTGTTGGCACACATTGCCTACTTCTCAGGTGAACGTGGCCCTGTTGGCACACATTGCCTACTTCTCAGGTGAACGTGGCCCTGTTGGAACACATTGCCTACTTCTCAGGTGAACGTGGCCCTGTTGGCACACATTGTCTACTTCTCAGGCGAAAGCGGCCCTGTTGGCACACATTGTCTACTTCTCAGGCGAACGCGGCACTGTTGGAACACATTGCCTACTTCTCAGGTGAACGCGGCCCTGTTGGCACACATTGCCTACTTCTCAGGTGAACGCGGCCCTGTTGGCACACATTGCCTACTTCTCAGGTGAACGTGGCCCTGTTGGCACACATTGTCTACTTCTCAGGTGAACGCGGCCCTGTTGGCACACATTGTCTACTTCTCAGGCGAACGCGGCACTGTTGGAACACATTGCCTACTTCTCAGGTGAACGCGGCCCTGTTGGCACACATTGCCTACTTCTCAGGTGAACGCGGCCCTGTTGGCACACATTGCCTACTTCTCAGGTGAACGCGGCCCTGTTGGCACACATTGCCTACTTCTCAGGTGAACGCGGCCCTGTTGGCACACATTGCCTACTTCTCAGGTGAACGTGGCCCTGTTGGCACACATTGTCTACTTCTCAGGCGAACGCGACCCTGTTGGAACACATTGCTTACTTCTCAGGCGAACTCGGCCCCAATGGCACATGTTAACTTCTTCCCAGGTGAGTGTGGCCCCGTTGGCACACATTGCCTTCTTCTCAGGTGAACGCGGATCCATTGCCACACATTGCCCTCTTGTCGGTGGTGTGGAATATGAGGAGTCATTTGTTCTGCTTTCAGGAGGCTTTTCAGTCTCTTCAGCCCCAGGCAGCTGTGAGTAATACCTCCCAAAATTAGTCACTGCAACCCCTCAGCCAACACCGCCCTGAACACCTACTGCTTGTTATGCCTACGAGAACTGGAAGACGGCCTGATAATAAACAACAACCTCCCCCATGTACTGGGTTGCCCTAGACCTCCCCCATGTACTGGGGGTTGCCCTAGACCTCCCCCATGTACTGGACTGCCCTAGACCTCCCCCATGTACTGGACTGCCCTAGACCTCCCCCATGTACTGGACTGCCCTAGACCTCCCCCATGTACTGGGTTGCCCTAGACCTCCCCCATGTACTGGACTGCCCTAGACCTCCCCCATGTACTGGACTGCCCTAGACCTCCCCCATGTACTGGGTTGCCCTAGACCTCCCCCATGTACTGGGTTGCCCTAGACCTCCCCCATGTACTGGGTTGCCCTAGACCTCCCCCATGTACTGGGTTGCCCTAGACCTCCCCCATGTACTGGGTTGCCCTAGACCTCCCCCATGTACTGGGTTGCCCTAGACCTCCCCCATGTACTGGGTTGCCCTAGACCTCCCCCATGTACTGGGTTGCCCTAGACCTCCTCCATGTTCTGGGTTGCCCTAAACCTCCCCCATGTACTGGGTTGCCCTAGACCTCCCCCATGTACTGGGTTGCCCTAGACCTCCCCCATGTACTGGGTTGCCCTAAACCTCCCCCATGTACTGGGTTGCCCTAGACCTCCCCCATGTACTGGGTTGCCCTTGACCTCCCCCATGTACTGGGTTGCCCTACACCTCCCCCATGTACTGGGTTGCCCTACACCTCCCCATGTACTGGGTTGCCCTAGACCTCCCCCATGTACTGGGTTGCCCTAGACCTCCCCCATGTACTGGGTTGCTCTAGACCTCCCCCATGTACTGGGTTGCCCTAGACCTCCCCCATGTACTGGTTGCCCTAGACTTCCCCCATGTACTGGGTTGCCCTAGACTGTCTGTGGTGCCCATAGCAGCTGCCCACCTGTAAAGTACTGGATGTACAAACTCTGTGATTGTCTCTCGAGTTTCCATAAGTGACCGGTCATACCGGTGTGATTTGCGAGTTGAAAACGCACCTGAAATCGCATTTAATGAATGTCTGTTTCTTAGCCTGTGTGATTTGCTGCGGGGCGATTTCTAAAGTAGTTCCTGCGTGACTTTTCCTGCAGTTTTGTTGCGATTTCACATACATAGAATACAATGGAAATTACACTGCAAATTGCAAGAAATCGTGGAAAATCTTCACAAATCGCAATAAACTCTTCAGATATTGCCCTGAAATTGCACACAAATTGCGTGATTTTAAGTCGCAGCGGTGTGGCCGGTGAGCAAAGGTCCCTTTTCATTTAAACAATAAGACACACATACAGTATCTTTTTGCACGCCCACTTGCCATCTAAATGGTAAAAATCACCTCATTGTATCAATCAACTGCTGCTGGGATTTTCTAAATTCCAAAAATAATCATAAATACAAACCCTCTTCCTTGTATCCGTGGCGACAGCGCATAGTTTGTAGACCGTATTTCACCAAAATCCTCATGCCTGCGCTCCTGTAATCGCACCGCGGTCCATTTGCAGGCAGTTTGATCATCATAGGGTCCTTCACATCCGGATGAATGCAGGGGTGCAACGACTCGTACTACACCATTGGGGGACAGTCATGTGATTATGGTATAGCGCCTCCTACATCTAACTGTAATTACAACTAAAGGCTGCTATATGACGGCCTAAACGAGTCCAAAATCCAGTTGCTATGTGATGCACAAGCCCCATCAAGCAGACATCCTTTACCTTCCCTGACAGAGCCAAGTCCTCCATTCGTATCTCACACACTTCCCCTCCCAGACACTGCAGCTCATAGCTGGAGAAGATCACCAACAGAGGCAGTGCTGTCAATCCAGGAAGCAGTGGGCGGGGCAGGGTGTGGCCAGCTGCTGATTGACATGCTGCCTGTTTGTGATTCAGCACTGATCATGCTGATAGCCATACCCCATGTAGGATCTTCTCATCCCGATCAGGCAGGCACACCATGTATGAGAGGGACAACCCTGCTCTGAGTTCAGGAGCAATGCAGCATTGTTGTCACC
The DNA here is from genome assembly GCA_951230385.1 of Staurois parvus. NCBI lineage: Eukaryota > Metazoa > Chordata > Amphibia > Anura > Ranidae > Staurois > Staurois parvus. The sequence goes on from CATNWA010019776.1 coordinate 792,111, forward strand.
CCATCACAGGAAGCTGCATTAGGTGGACTTTGCTGGCGGGATAAGCAGGTACTTTGTGGGACTCTGCAGGGGGACTAGGAGAAGGCTGTGAGTGCAGATGGACTTAGAATTAAGTGCTACTGAATCTATTTATTTTAGTTTAAAGAGACTGGCCACCAGCTACTCCATGAAGCAGGGGCGGACTGACCATTTGGAAACTCGGGCACTGCTCGAGGGGCCCGGGGTCAGTAGGGGGCCCCATGAGATGCCCCTGGTACCTTTTTTATAGGCTTTTTTGAGTTTGGGCAAGGACACGGGGGCCCCATGATCCCCTATTGCCCGGGGGCCCCATGAGTTGTCAGTCCGCCCCTGTCATGAAGTGTCAATTTCCAGCACAGCCCCCTCCCTCCTTGCATGCCATAGACCTCTACTCTTCTGGGCATGATTATTTACGGTCTGTGCTGGCCCAGCTCCTCAGCCACTCATCCCTCTACATATCCATGTATGTAGGTGCTGGGAGTGAAGGGGAATGCTATTGAGTATCACTTGACTGACAGCTCTGAGTCTGCTGACATCACATCCAAGATGGTGGCACCCGGCAGCAAGCCTTTTGGATGTATACACAAGGGAGGCGTTCACTGATAAATAACATAAAATATATATATATCATGTTAAACGCACATATAATCCTATGGGAAGCTTGGTGTTGAAGTGAATGGTCTCGTGATAGGGACTCTCGGGATAGGGACTCATATGACATGTAATCAAGTGCAGGCCTATCATGATCTACTCTTTATCTACAGAACAGGAGCAGGTGAGGATTTGCAATATAGACTTTGTACTGATCCGCACAGCGGTCCCCCCCATACCCTGTGTCATGTGAAGAGGGGTCGCAGCTTCACTCGCCCTCCATTGGCGGACAGCCAGTTGTCTGCACATCCTCTCTAATAACAGGACGTCACCCATCTCAACACAATCTCAAGTGTTTCTTTTATAAGCAGCTTTTACATCCTCCCAGGAATAATGACTTCGGATGATTCGTGATAGTCCCGGCCTTCGGATGTCACCGACACCTCTCCATCTGTGCTGCATCCAAACCCAGCAGGAGAGTGCAAAACTGCACAGATTGTGCCCCACACCTCCTCCTCCGACCATGAGAGACCCCCCCCCCCCCCGACTTATAACACGGACACATTGTACCCGTTGTGGGGCTTCAGTCACAGCATTCATTCTTCTGTCAAAATGGTTTCATCAAATAGATGACAGAAGACAGATACCAATCCCAAAAAGTGAGCCTCTGTGTGGGGGTGTAGATATGGGGGGGGGGGGGGGGATATGGAGGGGGGTGGTATAGATATGGAGGGGGGTGTAGATATGAGGGGGGGTGTGATAGAGTGGGGGGTGTATATATGGTGAGGAATGTGTAGATATGAGGGGGGGTGTAGATATGAGGGGGGGTGTAGATATGGAGGGGGGTATGTAGATATGGAGGGGTGTGTAGATATGGAGGGGGGTATGTAGATGGAGGGGGTGGTAGTGGAGGGGGGTATGTAGATATGGAGGGGGGTGTAGATATGGTGGGGGGTGTGTAGATATGGAGGGGGGTGTAGATATGGAGGGGGGGTATGTAGATATGGAGGGGTGTGTAGATATGGAGGGGGGGGATATGGTGTAGATATGGAGGGGGGTGTGTAGATATGGGTGGGGGGGAGTGTAGATATGGAGGGGTGTGTAGATATGGGGGGGGATATGGGGGGGTGTAGATATGGAGGGGTATGTAGATATGGAGGGGTGGTAGATATGGAGGGGTGTGTAGATATGGTGGGGGGTGTAGATATGGAGGGGTGTGTAGATATGGAGGGGTGTGTAGATATGGAGGGGGTGTAGATATTGTGGGGGGGTGTAGATATAGGGGGGTGTGTAGATATGGGGGGGGGGTATGTAGATATGGTGGGGGGTGTAGATATGGGGGGGGTGTGTAGATATGGGGGGGGTTTGTAGATATGGTGGGGGGTGTAGATATAGAGGGGTGTGTAGATATGGGGGGGGGTATGTAGATATGGAGGGGTGTGTAGACATGGAGGGGTGTGTAGATATTGTGGGGGGGGTAGATATAGTGGAGTGTGTAGATATAGGGGGGGGGGGTATGTAGATATGGTGGCAGTGCAGTGTATATATGGAGGGGTGTGTAGATATGGTGGGGGGTGTGTAGATATGGAGGGGTGTGTAGATATGGAGGGTGTGTAGATATGGGGGGTGTGTAGATATGGGTGGGGGGTGTAGATATGGAGGGGTGTGAGATATGGAGGGGTGTGTAGATAGATTGTGGGGGGTGTAGATGTGGGGGGTGTAGATATAGAGGGGTGTGTAGATATAGGGGGGGGGGTATGTAGATATGGTGGGGGTGTAGTAGATTTAGGGGTGTGTAGATATAGAGGGGGGGTGTGTAGATATGGGGGGGTGTAGATTGAGGGGTGTGTAGATATGGGGGGGGGGTATGTATATGGAGGGTGTGTAGACATGGAGGGGGTGTGTAGATATTGTGGGGGGTGTAGATATATAGGGGGATATAGGGGGGGGGGTATGTAGATATGGTGGGGGTGTAGATATAGGGAGTGTGTAGATAGGGGGGGGGGGGGTATGTAGATATAGAGGGGGTGTAGAGGGGGGGGGGTATGTAGATATGGTGGGGGGTTGTAGATTAGGGGGGGTAGATATAGGGGGGGGTTTGTAGATATGGTGGGGGTGTAGATATAGAGGGGTGTGTGATAGATATAGGGGGGGGGTGTAGATATAGAGGGGTGTGTAGATATAGAGGGGGGGGGGTATGTAGATATGGTGGGGGGTGTAGTAGAGGGGTGTGTAGATATGGAGGGGTGTAGATAGAGGGGGTGTGTAGATATGGGGGGTGTGTAGATATGGAGGGTTGTAGATATAGAGGGGGGTATGTAGATATGGTGGGGGGGGGGGTATGTAGATATAGTGGGGGTATGTAGATATAGTGGGGGGTATATAGATATGGCGGGGGGTGTAGATATTAGAGGGGTATGTAGATATGGTGGGGTGTAGATATAGAGGGGTATGTAGATATGGCGGGGTGTAGATATAGAGGGGTGTATAGATATGGTGGGGTGTAGATATAGAGGGGTATAGATGGGGGGTGTAGATATAGAGGGGTATGTAGATATGGCGGGGTGTAGATATAGAGGGGTGTATAGATATAGGGGGGGGTATGTAGATAGAGGGGTGTGTAGATATAGAGGGGGGGGGGTTATGTAGATATGGTGGGGGGGGGGGGGTATGTAGATATGGTGGGGGTGTAGATATAGAGGGGGTAGATATGGAGGGGTTGTAGATATAGGGTGTGTAGATATGGAGGGGTTGTAGATATAGAGGGGGGTATGTAGTATGATGTAGATGGGGGGGGGGTAGATAGATAGGGGGGTATGTAGATATATGTGGGGGGGGTGTAGATATAGATATGGGTGGGGGGGTATGTAGATATAGGCGGGGGTATGTAGATATGGCGGGGGTATGTAGGGTGTATGGTGGGGGGGTATGTAGATATGGCGGGGGGATGTAGATATGTAGATATGGTGGGGTATGTAGATATGGTGGGGGGGTATGTAGATATAGTGGGGGGGTATGTAGATATGGTGGGGGGTATGTAGATATGGTGGGGTGTAGATATAGAGGGGTATGTAGTATGGTGAGGGGTATGTATATGGCGGGGTGTAGATATAGAGGGGTATGTAGATATGGCGGGGTGTAGATATAGAGGGGTATGTAGATATGCGGGGTGTAGATATAGAGGGGTATGTAGATATGGCGGGGGGTGGTAGAGGGGTATGTAGATATGGCGGGGGTAGATATAGAGGGGTATGTAGATATTGGTGGGGGGTGTAGATATGGTGGGGTGTAGATATAGGGTGTGTAGATATGGTGGGGGGTGTAGATATGGTGGGGTATGTAGATATGGTGGGGTATGTAGATATGGTGGGGGGGTGTAGATATGGTGGGGGGTTCTAGCTGTGGCTGCCCACGCCGTGTACCCAGCACTGGGTGTGTACTACAAGATCCTCTAAGCCATGCACAAGCCTATCCTTTACAGATGACTGCGCCAGGCTTGGATCTCATCAGTGCAGGACATGGAAGAATGACTTGTGTTCTCTGGAAGCCAGCTTGAGGTAAAAGCCAGGAAACGAGCAGGTAACAATATTTACACACAAAGAAATGAGAGCATCCCAAAGCAGAACATATTCCTAATCAGGAGACAGGAAGGGCTGCGTGAGCAATTCCCACCGTGTACAACCTAGAGAAACATCAGCACATGTCAGATTATAAAGGGGTTCAAAGCTGTACAAACACAGGTGACCGGAGGTGGGATTTAAGAGCTTGGACAAAGACAACAGCATAGGTGAAGGTTCCCTGCACTGCCTAGAGGACAGGATAGGTGAAGGTTCCCTGCACTGCCTAGAGGACAGGATAGGCGAAGGCTCCCTGCACTGCTAGAGAACAGCATAGGTGAAGGCTCCCTGCACTGCCTAGAGAACAGCATAGGTGAAGGTTCCCTGCACTGCCTAGAGGACAGGATAGGTGAAGGTTCCCTGCACTGCCTAGAGGACAGGATAGGTGAAGGTTCCCTGCACTGCCTAGAGGACAGGATAGGTGAAGGTTCCCTGCACTGCCTAGAGGACAGGATAGGTGAAGGTTCCCTGCACTGCCTAGAGAACAGCATAGGTGAAGGTTCCCTGCACTGCCTAGAGAACAGCATAGGTGAAGGTTCCCTGCACTGCCTAGAGGACAGGATATGTGAAGGTTCCCTGCACTGCCTAGAGAACAGGATATGAAGGTTCCCTGCACTGCCTAGAGAAAGGCATTCCCTGCACTGCCTAAATTTGAAGGTGCATAGAGAAAGTGAAGGCTCCCTGCACTGCCTAGAGAACAGCCAAATAGGCTTTTGAAATGCTCCCTGCACTGCCTAGAGAACAGCATAGGTGAAGGCTCCCTGCACTGCCTAGACACAGCATAGGTGAAGGTCCCTGCACTGCCTAGAGGACAGGATAGGTGAAGGTTCCCTGCACTGCCTAGAGGACTAGGTGAAGGTTCCCTGCACTGCCTAGAGGACAGGATAGGTGAAGGTTCCCTGCACTATAGAGGGCAGTGTGTATGGGGATGTATGAGGTTCTGATTCCCTATGGGGCTGTATGAGGTCTGATTTTCAGAATGCAGTGTGGGTCTGATCCCCTATGGGGATGTATGAGATCTGATTCCCTATGGGGCTGTATGAGGTCTGATTCCCTATGGGGCTGTGTGGGTCTGATCCCCTATGGGGATGTATGAGATCTGATTCCCTATGGGGCTGTATGAGGTCTGATCCCCTATGGGGCTGTGTGGGGTCTGATCCCCTATGGGGATGTATGAGGTCTGATCCCTATGGGGCTGTATGAGGTCTGATCCCCTATGGGGCTGTATGAGGTCTGATCCCCTATGGGGCTGTGTGGGGTCTGATCCCCTATGGGGCTGTATGAGGTCTGATCCCCTATGGGGCTGTATGAGGTCTGATCCCCTATGGGGCTGTATGAGGTCTGATCCCCTATGGGGCTGTGTGGGGTCTGATCCCCTATGGGGCTGTGTGGGGTCTGATCCCTATGGGGCTGTGTGGGGTCTGATCCCCTATGGGGCTGTATGAGGTCTGATCCCCTATGGGGCTGTGTGGGGTCTGATCCCCTATGGGGCTGTGGTGTGAGGTCTGATCCCCTATGGGGCTGTGTGGGGTCCGATCCCCTATGGGGCTGTGTGGGGTCGATCCCCTATGGGGCTGTGTGGGGTCCGATCCCCTATGGGGCTGTGTGGGGTCCGATCCCCTGTCGGGCCGTGTGGGGTCCGATCCCCTGTCGGGCCGTGTGGGGTCCGATCCCCTGTCGGGCCGTGTGGGGTCCGATCCCCTGTCGGGCCGTGTGGGGTCCGATCCCCTGTCGGGCCGTGTGGGGTCCGATCCCCTGTCGGGCCGTGTGGGGTCCAGATCCCTGTCGGGCCGTGTGGGGTCAGATCCCCTGTCGGGCCGTGTGGGGTCAGATCCCCTGTCGGGCCGTGTGGGGTCCGATCCCCTGTCGGGCCGTGTGGGGTCCGATCCCCTGTCGGGCCGTGTGGGGTCCGATCCCCTGTCGGGCCGTGTGGGGTCCGATCCCCTGTCGGGCCGTGTGGGGTCCGATCCCCTGTCGGGCCGTGTGGGGTCCGATCCCCTGTCAGGCCGTGTGGGGTCCCGATCCCCTGGGGATCCCCGTGTGGGGTCCGATCCCCTATGGGGCTGTGTGGGGTCCGATCCCCTATGGGGCCGTGTGGGGTCCGATCCCCTGTGGGGCCTGTGTGGGGTCCGATCCCCTATGGGGCTGTGTGGGGTCCGATCCCCTGTCGGGCCGTGTGGGGTCCGATCCCCTGTGGGGCCGTGTGGGGTCCGATCCCCTGGGCCGTGGGGTCCGATCCCCTGGGGCCGTGTGGGGTCCTATCCCCTATGGGGCTGTGTGGGGTCCCGATCCCCTATGGGTGTGTGGGGTCCGATCCCCTGTCAGGCTGTGTGGGGTCCTATCCCCTATGGGGCTGTGTGGGGTCCGATCCCCTGTCGGGCCGTGTGGGGTCCGATCCCCTGTCGGGCCGTGTGGGGTCCGATCCCCTGTCGGACCGTGTGAGGTCCGATCCCCTGTCGGGCCGTGTGAGGTCCGATCCCCTGTCGGGCCGTGTGGGGTCCGATCCCGTCGGGCCGTGTGGGGTCCTATCCCCTATGGGGCTGTGTGGGGTCCGATCCCCTGTCGGGCCGTGTGGGGGTCCGATCCCGTCAGGCTGTGTGGGGTCCGATCCCCTGTCGGGCCGTGTGGGGTTGATCCCGTCAGGCTATATGAGGTCTGAGCCTGTGTGAGTTTCTCTGAGTTCAGCTTTGGTTAGACCCCCCCCCCCCCCCCCCCCCCGGGGTCTGTAGGAGAAGATTGGGGATATAATTGCTTTCCTCTCACACATTGAGCTCCAACCTTCTCCAGCTGATGAAGTTAGAAGCAGAAAGCTGCGATGTCTCAGTGAGAGGCAGACAGACTGGGGGAGGGGAGGGTGTTGAAGAAGTAAAGGTGAGAAGAACAATGAAATGAGATAAATCCATCCTGCCACCATGAGGACATCAATCTCTTCTCTCCACATTTTCTGCATGAATCCCCCCCGAAACCTGTCCGGCAGTAATTTCCTGAACGCAGCACTCAGCGCTCACATCTCGCCTGTCCACCGGGACTGGAAAGTGCCGGCGTATTACATATTAATCGGCGCTGTAGCGGCCTGGTCATTAAAGTGGCTTCCCTGGGCCCGGCCCGGAACATATGGGCTTCCTTCTACTTCACGGAGCAAAGAAGCTGAATGATTGTCGCTGGGAATCGCTTGAATACACATCGTCTTTTCACATCCGCTAACCGTCTGCGGAGCAAAGACGCCCCGTGTCATGTCACTGGAAATCTTCATCACTGTAACCCAACTGTAGAGTGTCAGCCTGGAGGGCGACACAAACTCCGGCTTCTTCCAGGGCCCCATGTAGATGAGTAATCCGGGGTCCGGCGGGGGCAACTAGACCCTTTACTACCTGAGAGGGGAAAACCCAGGGAGCACTGCCAGGAGTACATTGTTACAGTATGATCCCAGGGAGCACTGCCAGGAGTACATTGTTACAATATGATCCCAGGGAGCACTGCCAGGAGTACATTGTTACAGTATGATCCCGGAGCACTGCCAAGGAGTTACATTGTTACAGTATGTATCTTTCCAGGTAGAGAGCACTGCCAGGGTACATTTGTGCAGTATGATCCCAGGGATCACTGTCGGAGTCATTGTTACAAGTATGATCCCAGGGAGCACTTGCCAGGGATACATTAGTTACTGTAATGATCCCAGGGAAGCACTGCCATGGTGATACATTGTTACAGTTATGATCCCATAGGGAGCAACGGCCAGGGAGTACATTGTTACAGTATGATCCCAGGGGAGCACTGCCAGGAGATACATTGTTACTGTATGATCCCAGGGGAGCACTGCCAGGAAGTACATTGTTACCAAGTATTGATCCCAGGGAGCACTGCCAGGAGCAGTTAACATTGCTTACAGTATGCGCCCAGGGCAGCACCACTTGCCAGGAATAACATTGTTTATACAGTGTGGTGATCCCGGGAGCACACTGCCAGGGAATACATAGTATACAGTAGTGATCCCAGGGAGCACTTGCCAGGAGATACATTGTTACAGCGTATGATTCACCAGGGAGCACTGGCCGGGGAGTACATTGTTACCGCGTATGAGGCCCAGGGAAAGCAACTGCCAGGAATACATTGTTTACAGTATGATCCCAGGGAGCACTTGCCAGGGAAGTACATTGTTACGAGTAGTGATCCCAGGGAGCACACTGCCAGGAATACATTGTTACAGCGTATGCGATCCCTCAGGGTAGCAACTGCCAGGGATACATTGTTACAGCGTATGATCCCAGGGATGCACTATGCCCAGGGAGTAGTACATTGGTTAACATTTATTATGTATGATCCCAGGGAAGCAATGCCAGGAAGTACATTGTTACAGTAATGATCCCTGGGAAAGCACTGCCAGGAATACATTGTATACAGTTATGCTCTCAGGGAGCACTGCCAGAGTAAGTTACTTTTGTTACAGTATATGATGCCTCAGGGAGCACTGCCAGGGATACATCTAGTTTACAGTATGATCCCTGTGTGGAGTCACCCTGCCCAGGGAGTACATGGTGACTGTATGGAGCCAAGGTATATCTACCCACTGACTCAGGTCATGTTAGAGGTTACATTGTCCTACAGGTATGAGCTTCCAGGGAGCACTGCCCCTTGAAATACTCTTACCCCTCCCATGTCCTCTTGTGGTGCCCCTTCCTTTCTACACTGCCAGAGGGGTTTTCTCTCCTGTTTCAGTGTTCCTCCCCTCATCTCTGCCAGGATAAATCTTGTTACTAGTGTGAGCACAGGGAGCACTGCCAGGGATACATTGTCTTCAGGTGAGCTCCAGGGAGCATCACTGCCAGGAATCTTTGTGACTGCGGGCTGCCCTACGGGTGCACGGCTCCCAAGGGATACTTCTGTGTACAGCGTGTCCCCCTGGGTGCTCGGCCTGGGATATCAGTGTGTACATGTGGGTCCTCCTTGGGAGCTCTGCTGGAGGGTCTGGGTGTCTGGAGGTGAAGCTGGGTGATCGGCACTGGGTGACTTCTGTGTCTCTGGGTGGTGCCTCATGGGTGCTCGGCGCTGGTGGACGGGGGTCTGGTGGTATTCGCTCGGTGGGTCTCTCTCTCCGCGTTCTCTCCGCCGGGGGGGGGGGCTCACTGAACGTGCTCGGGTGGGTCTGGGTGTATGCGGCCAACTCGGTATCGCTGGCTGGGTGGGACTGGACGTTGGTCTGTAGGACTCTTCTCAAAACGGGGTGAGGTAACTTTCACGCAACATGGGCCCAGGCGCGCCTAGCTTCGGAGTGCCACCAGACTCGGGGCGCACCCGATCGGGGCGCGACCGGGGAGGGCGAGAAACACGATGAGCGACAAGGAGGGAGCGGCAAAAGGCGGGGAGGCCGGGCCCGCCGGCGCGGCTTCGGGCTCAGAAGGTCGAGAGAGAAGGAGCAAAAGGGGGAGAGACAAGAAAGGAGAGAGCCCCTCACAGGAGAGAGAACTTCGCAGGAGGAGACGGAAAAAAGGAGCGAAAGGGAACGAAGAGCGAGTGCGAAGAACTCTCTCTAGCGAGCCCACGAAGGAGTGAGAGAGAAAAATGACTGGAGTGACGTGAAAAAACGACGGAGTGAGAGAAACAGGAGAGGGTGAAGGAACAGGAGAGACGCCGAAAAGGAGAGACAAATCTAGGCGCAGGGGGCGAAACAAGAGAAATGAGCGACAGCGAAAAAGCAAGGCGCAGCTTCGACACACGGCAGGAGAGCCAAAAGTACGGCTCAGGGCAAAAGGAGACAAACCAGAGAGCGAGAGAACCAGCGAGCGCGCGAGCCACGGGACTTCTGAACACAAACAGAGAGAGGGAGAGGCGCAGGCCAGAGCGAGTCTAACCAAGCGAGGGGCACAGGAGTTAACAGACGGCAGCGTGGCTCGTCGCGCGCGCCCGGCTTCACCACACACTCGGACTGTGCGGCCCAGGTAACAAAGGCGACGAGTTACTCGGAGACAGGGGCACACAGCGCGCGCGCCCGGGCGTGGCGAGCGACAGGGCTCAGAGGAAGCGCAGGGCGCCCAGACGCGAGGGGCCGGCTCGCGGACCGCCGGCCAGCGCCCCTTTCTCCGACCAGCGAGACCGGAGCAGAGAAGCAGGGAGCGGGGCTTCCCCAGAACCGGGGGCGAACCACGGCCGGGGCGCGGCCCACATCGGGGCCTTCCAGCCACAGAGCGAGAAACACTTGATGGCACTCGGCAAGGCCCGACGGCTTCTTTGGCGAGCCCCACGTTCTCGGACTCTCGCGCCTCAACTAGGGCTCTCTTCGCCGCGCCGAGCGCGGAACTTCGGCGCAGGGGGGCCGCGGAGCTGAGCCCCTTCTGACTTTTTTCCTCTTTCCAGGGCTCCGGAGAGAGGCCCTGCTGGGGACACGGCACGACTCGCCGCCATGAGCTTTCTTCACCACCATCCGGAGCTCAGATCCTCGAGTGCGAGACGCACGGAGCACGGCTCCGGACACAGGCGACCCGCCCCACGGCTCTCTCTCTTCCCCCTTCTCCTCTCCCCTTCGCCCTCCCCCTTCTCCCTCTCTCCTTTCCCTCTCCCTTCTCTCTCCCCCCTTCTCTCTCTCCCCTTTTTTCTCTCTCCCCCCTCTCTCTCCCTTCTCGCTTCTCCCCCTTCATCTCCCTTTCTCTCTCCCTTTCTTTCTCCCATCTCTCTCCCTTCTCTTCTCTCCCCCTTTTTTTCTCTCGCTCTCCCCCTTCTCTCTCGCACCCTTCTCTCCTTTTCCCCCTCATGCTCATCTCTCTTTCCTCTTCTCTTTTTCACCCCCCTCCTCTCTCTCTTTCACTCCCCTCCTCTCTCTCCCTTCACTCTCTTCCACCCTCTCCCTTCTATTCTCTCCACCCCTTTCTCTCCTTCCGCTCTCACCCTTCTCCTTCCCGACCTCCTCCATCTTTCCTTCCCGCCCTTCTCCCTCTCCCCTTTTTCTGGTCCTCTCCCCCCTACCTCATCTCTCCTTCTCTCTCCCCATTCTCTCTCTCCTCCTTTCTCTCTCCCTCCTTTTCTCTCTCCCTCCTTCCCCTTCCCTCCTTCTTTCCTCTTCTTCTCTCCCCTTCTCCCCCCTCCTTCTCACCCCTTTCTCTCTCCCCTCTTCCTTTCTCTCACCCTCTTCTCTCTCTCCCCCTTCTCTCTCTCCCCCTCTTCTCTTCTCTCTCTCCCCCTTTTCTCTTTCTCTTCTCTCCCCCTTCTCTCTCTTCTCTCTCTCCCCCTTCTTCTCTTCTCGCTCATCCCTTTTCTCTTCTCTCTCTCTCCCCTTTTCTATTCTCCTCTCTCTCCCCCTTTTCTCTTCTCTCTCTCCCCCTTTTCTCTTCTCTCTCTACCCCTTTTCTCTTCTCTCTCTCCCCCTTTTTCTCATTCTCTCTCTCCCCCTTTTCTCTTCTCTTTCTCTCCCCCTTTTCTCTTCTTCTCTCTCCCTTTTCTATTCTCTCTCTCCCCCTTTTCTTCTTCTCTCTCTCCCCTTTTTTTCTTTCTCTCTCTCCCCTTCTCTCTTCTCTCTTACCCCTTCTCTCTTTCTCCCCCCTTCTGTCTCTCCTCCTTCTCTCAATCCCCCCTTCTTCCTCTCACTCTTCTCTCTTTCACTCCTCTACTCCCTCTCTTTCACTCTCTTCCCCCCTCTTTCCTCCCCTTCTCTCTCCCTTCCTCTACTTACTGTCTTTTCCCCCCCCTCTGTCCTTCTTCTCCCTTCTCTGCCTTCTCCCCCCTTTTCTTCCCCCCTTCTCTCCCAATCTCTCCTCCCCATTTTCCCTTTCCCCTCTCTCTTCTCCCCAATCTTTACATTCCTTCCCTCCTCTGTCTCCCCCCCCACCTTCTCCCATCACCGCTCTTCTCTCTCCCCCCTTCTCTCTTTCCCCTCTTGCCTCCCTCCCTCTCCCACCCCCTTCTCTCTCACCCCTTCCTCTCTCTCACCCCTTCTCTCTCCTCAACCCTTCTCTCTCCATGCCGCCCCCCCTTCTCTCTCTCACCTTTCTCCCTCTCACCCTGTCTCCCTTTCTCCCCCTCTTGCTCTCTTCGCTCTTTTCTTCACCCTCCTTGCTCTTCTTCTCTCCTTTCTCCACCTCCTCTCTCTTGTTCACTCTCTTCCCCCCCATCCTCTTTCTACCCCCCCCCACTCTGTCGCCCATCTCTCATTCTCTCCCACTCTCCACGTTCTCTTCCCCCATTCTTTCCTTCTCTCCCTCCTCCATCCCCCAGCCCCACCTTCTTCTGTATCCACTCTTCTCTCTCTCCTTTACTCCCTCTCCCCCATTCACTCTCTCTTTTTCTGTCCTTCTCTCTCTCCCTCCTTCTGTCCCCCCTTCCCCAGTCATATAATAGTAGAATGACATATTCAGCATGGGGATGTCGGCACCCATAACTGGTATGCATTAAGAATCTGGTTTGGCCACCACAGGCTCCTCAACGAACGAACCCCCATAGAGAAGAGCGATTACCAGCTGTGGATTACCAACCGGGGACAATCTATAAAATGAGGTGTTGATTGGCTCCATGGGGTCTCTTTGCATGTTATCTTTGCCCTGTGCATCATCTCACCGAATAATTACCAAAGAAGATGAAGGAAACGATTCCTTTATCCTCCCCTTGGAAGAGTGCGCTCCTAGGCCGCTGCCTGCTTTGGCTGTATGACCAGTACAATCAGTCTACAAGGCTGGAAGATTTATATTGTTCTATAAAGTTCTGCATCATTCGGGGGGGGACAAAGTCACCTATTGATTGATCTATAGCCATCCTCTCTTCACTGTGGACCGTATTAATTGCTTCTCCTTACATAGTGTTCTATTGAGGAACTCCCAAATATCACAGACGATGGCCATCTCTACTACACAACCTCATCCGAGGATCTGAAGTACTACAACTCCCAGCATGTTCTATGACTGAAGATCCTGAAGGTGAACTTAGTTCCGGACATTACAGACTTCATTATGTGTCATGTCGCCCTGTGTACCGTCTCTGAAGGATCCTGTATATCTCTAACTTTCCTAGCCACATGTTCTTCCCGTGATGATTTCTGTCTGTTCTTTCCTTTACAGAATCAGAGCAGCCTGAGACATGCCGATGTGGTGGGAGAAGGTTCTAGGTGGGTACCAGTGGGACTTTGTACTCCTGGTTAATTCTGTACCTGGCAGGACATCATCTACCAGATACTACCAATCCCCAGTGGTGAATGAAAGCGATTTACTAAGCTGTGTGAAATATGGGCCTCTGGGTGGGATGTGTGTCCCCTCAACCAGACACGGGGGCCCTCTGGATGAGACCTGTGGCCCACCAGAAAATGTGGTTCTCTGGATGGGAAGTGTTCCTCTGGATTGGTAGTGTGACCTCTGTGGATGGGCAGTATGACCCCTTTATGGAAGAACTGTAGTCCCCCCTGACTAAGAAATGTGCTTCCTCTGTATAGGAAATCTGCCTCCCCTGGATGGGAAGTGTGGCCCCTCTGCATGAGAAGTGCGATCTTCCCCTGAATGAGAAATGTGACCCCCTACGGATGGAAAGTGTGACTCCTCTTGATGTGACATTCTGTCCCCCTTTATGAGAAGTGTAAATAGGAAATCAGAACATCCTGTATTGGAAGTGTGACCACTCTGAAATTAAACATGATCCCCTTAAAAGGGAAGTGTGACCCCTGTGAACAGCAAATCTGATGGGAAGTGTGCACCCCTGAATGGGAAGTGTGACCCCTGTAGATAAGTGTGATCCGTCTGATGGGAAATCAACCCCCGCCCCCCTGAATGGGAAGTGTGACCCCTGTGAATAGCAAATCTGATGGGAAGTGTGCACCCCTGAAGTTTGGGAAGCCGTGCCCCCCCCCCCCCTTCTAGATAAGTGTGACCCGTCTGGAAAGGAAAAACCCCCGCCCCCCAGGATGGTAAATGTGACCCCTCCCCCCAGTTGCAAATCTGGATGGGACGTGTGACACCCCTTAATAGGATTAGAGTTTGGCCCCTCTTGATAAGAAATGCCCCCCCCCCCTACGGATGGTAAGTGTGGCCCCTCTGAATAGGAAAACTGCCCCCCGGATGGGAAGTGTAACCTCTCTGGGTAGGATATCTGCCCCCCCAGATGGTAAGTGTAACCCCTCTGGATAGGAAAATCTGCCCCCGAATGGGAAGTGTGAGCCCCTCTGGATAGGAAATCTGCCCCCCAGAATGGGAAGTGTGACCCCTCTGGATAGGAAATCTGCCCCTCGCATGGGAAGTGTGACCCCTCTGGATAGGAAATCTGCCCACCCCCCCCCCCCCCCCCGGATGGGGAGAGTGACCCCCCTGGATAGGAAATCTGCCCCCCCCCGGATGGGAAGTGTGACCCCCCCGGATAGGAAATCTGCCCCCCCCCCAGATGGAAAGTGTGACCCCCCCCCGGATAGGAAATCTGCTTCCCCCAGATGGGAAGTGTGACCCCTCTGGATAGGAAATCTGCCCCTCGCATGGGAAGTGTGACCCCTCTGGATAGGAAATCTGCCCCCCGGATGTGAAGTGTGCTCCCCCCCATATCCTCCATGCCTGACCGTTTGATAGGTCAGAGGTCACCAGCTGTGTGTTCATAGATGCATCTGTTTATCCCGGAGTCATGTAATCCCAATGTACAAACCACAATCCAGCCTGAAATCTCTGAGCATGCTGACCCCCCCCCCCCCCCCCCCCGTAATAACTATCAGCTCAGTGCTTTGATTTTCGGGCTCCCAGGCTGCCCTTTCCTATGTACAGAAATCTCCACATTATATATGGTAAGTCATCATCACAGCGCCCCCTTTCCAGAGCCGGGCACTTACCTGCGTGTGCAGAAGGCTGTTGACTTCACGCAGAAGGCTCAGGACAAACTTCCTGGGTTTACTGCTACCTCTGAGAAACAATCTGCACCAGCGCATGGGAGGGGGTGCAGCTGGCGGGGGGGCACAGGCTTGGTGGGGGGGCAGGGTGCAGGTCCGGGAGTCTCTACGGCAGGATAGCTCAGGGCGTCTTGTGTCTCCTGGGGTGGTTGTGGCAGGCGATGTGGGTGGTCAGGGGGAGACCCGGGGGCTCATGATGTAGCTAAGAGAGAAGGGAGTCAGCGGTGGCTGCTGCTGCTGAGGACTGTGGCGGTCTTTGTACGGTTCCCGTTCTCTAATGCTCTGTACACCAGGCTCGCCCCTCCCTCTAATAACGAGGGAGGCTGAGCGAGACGTGAAGCCAGCAGGTGCTGAGACAATAGCAGAGTTCTCGTCTGCACTGTAATGTATATCTCTGTCATTACTGACATGCACCGACTGTAACCTGCAAGCTGCACATAACCTGCAAGCTGCACATAACCTGCAAGCATGCGGTTTATGCCATCTTATCCTCGTCTGCCTGATGCCTGCACTGTGACAGCCTGACGGGAATAAAATGCAGACAAGCCGGGGCTTTCTATGAACCTGAAAATGTGAAAAAAAAAGTTATTTTATCAACCAACCACAGCGTTTGTCTTCCGTCTAGAACTAATCAATAATCCAATTAATGCCTCCTCCCAATCAATGAGCAGATCTCTGTATGTCACCCTCTCCCTCCATGGTGACACCAAAATCATCCCTCTCCACACCCTCCTAGAAAAGATCAATAGCTATAAGAACTAGAGTATGATAATCAATCAGGACTAATGACAGATACTCGCCCAGGGCTGCTCCACACTGTGGGGACGGGTCCGTTTCTGAGCGTTTTTCAGTCTTGATCTGAAACATTGTGGGGTTGTCAGTGCTACAGAGAGAGATTACAAATATATCTCCATTTCCTATAGGGGCCGGTTTGCTGAGATCACTCGATGGATGTAAAGGAGGAATGTTCCCTATCGCAGATCCAGTTTATTCCTGTTCAGAAACGATCGGAAAAGACTGGCACGTGTTCCAGCAGCTGCTCCTACGGTGACGGGAGCCCACAGCCTTGGACCTACTAGAAGGATAATGGGGTATGTGCACTTATTTTCTATATATTTAGGAAACATTTTAGCAATAATGTGGTTTAGTGATGGCGCTGTGAGCAGGAACGTTACTCCCTTATACACCCCAACCTCACACCATATATATTGGTTCTGAGCATTGGCGAGGGGACACTCTAAACTTTCTGGACTGGAGTATATCAGCTTTTTCTCCACAGACTGAATTGTCCATGTGTGGGCAGAGATTGGCAAGTGCATCTCTTTTTATCTATTTATGAACATGAAGGTCACACCAAGGTGCATTGAGGCAAAACTGGTTGTGGATATACAATGGCTGACTGGACATGGACATGAAATCTGACCAGCCAAAGATCTTCTATACAGAAGGTCTTTCCATAAACATCTATGCTTAGATTGGCCAAGTGTTCATGCTGATGGCTATGGAGATAGGAAGGGAGCCTTTGTCCAATATTCCATATCTCCTGGGAAAGTAATTGGACAGGAGAACCCAACTCTGTGGACTGGGGCAAAACTGCTTGTGGACATACAATGGCCAACCGGGCATGGAGATGAAATCTTCCCAGCCAAAGAGCTTCCTTTAAAAGGTCTTTCCATATACATCTATGCTTGGTTTGGCCGAGTCTTCATGTTTGTGGCTATGGAGAAGGAAAGGGAGCTTTGTCAGGGATTCTGTATCTCCTGGACAAAGCAAAGTGATAGGCCAGGAGAACCCAACCCTGTGAATTGAGGCAAAACTGGTTGTGGACATATGATGGCCATCTGGACATGGTGATGAAATCTGACCAACCAAAGATCTTATTTTCAAAATGTAATTCCATAAACATCTATGCTTGGATTAACCAAGTGTTCATGCTTATGGCTATGGAGATAGGAACGGAGCCTCGTCCAAGATTCCGTATCTCCTGGGAAAAAAAAAATTGATTGGCCAGGAGAACCCAACTCTGTGGACTGGGGCAAAAATGGTTGTGGACATACAATGGCCAACCGGGCATGGAGATAAAATCTTCCCAGCCAAAGAGTTTCCTTTAAAAGGTTTTTCCTTATACATCTATGCTTGGATTGGCCGAGTGTTCATATTTATGGCTATGGAGAAGGGGAAGAGCGCCTTGCCTAGGATTTCCTATCTCCTGGGTGAAATAAAGGGATTGCCCAGGAGAACCCAGCTCTGTGGATTGAGGCAAAACTGGTTGTGGACATACAATGGCTGACTGGACATGAAGATGAAATCTGACCAGCCAAAGATCTTCCTTTCAAAATGTCATTCCATAAACATCTATGCTTGGATTAGCCAAGTGTTCATGCTTATGGCTGTGGAGAAGGGAAAGGAACCTTGCCTATTATTTCTTATCTTCTTGGTAAAAAATAGTCCAACTCTGTGGATTGAGGCAAAACTGGCTGGTCAGATTTCATCTTCATGTCCAGTCAGCCATTGTATGTCCACAACCAGTTTTGCCTCAATCCACAGGGCTGGGTTCTCCTGGTCAATCACTTTATTTCACCCAGGAGATAGGAAATCTCAGGCAAGGCGCCCTTCCCTTCTCCATAGCTATAAATTTGAACACTCGGCCAATCCAAGCTCAGATGTTTATGGAAAGACATTTTAAAAAGGAAGATCTTTAGCTGGTCAGATTTCATCTCCATGTCCAATCAGCCATTGTATGTCCCCAAACAAAGATCTTCCTTTCAAAAGGTCTTCCCTGAACATCTATGCTTGGATTGGGTGAGTGTTCATGTTTTTGGCTACAGAGATGGGAAGGGAGCCTTGTCAGGGATTTCGTATCTCCTGGGAAAAGCAAAGTGATTGGCCAGGAGAACCAAACCCTGCCAATCAATTCTCCCCATAATGGGATCAATCAGAGGGTAGTGTGTCCACCAAAGACAGGTGATGATAGTAACTGGTATCTTATGTTGCAATATTATACTGTATGTATGTTTTCATCCAACAGAAGAAAAGGAAGAAGAGATTCTTGTCAATTGGGGCTCCATGGCCTTCCTAGAAGAGAAGGACTGTGTAATGGACTGATATTCCAATCTCCAGTGCCGGTCAGTCTCGTTTCCTCTTTAGGACATGCAGTAAATGTCTCATTGTGCTGTTCTTGGCATCGTCTTATATAAGTTCCTCCAAGGTACTACTGATAGATATCTGACAATTGTTAGATATCTGTACTCCTCTGTCCCCCACTGTCCTGTTCCCCACCACTGTTCCTCTGTCCCCCACCACTGTCCCTCTGTCCCCCCACCACTGTCCTTCTGTTCCCCACCACTGTCCTTCTGTCCCCCCACCACTGTCCTTCTGTTCCCCACCACTGTCCTTCTGTCCCCCTCCACTGTCCCTCTGTCCCCACCACTGTCCCTCTGTCCCCCACCACTGTCCCTCTGTCCCCCACCACTGTCCCTCCCCCACCACTGTCCTTCTGTCCCCCACCCCTTTCCTACTGTCCCTCTGTTCCCCACCACTGTCCCTCTGTCCCCCACCCCTTTCCTTCTGTCCCCCACCACTGTCCCTCTGTTCCCCACCACTGTCCTTCTGTCCCCCACCACTGTCCCTCTGTCCCCCACCACTGTCCCTCTGTCCCCCACCACTGTCCCTCTGTCCCCCACCACTGTCCCACTGTCCCCCCCTGTCCCCCCCACCACTGTCCCTCTGTCCCCCCCACCACTGTCCACCCCCTCTGTCCCCCACCACTGTCCTTCTGTCCCCCACCCCTTTCCTTCTGTCCCCACCACTGTCTCTCTGTCCCCCACCACTGTCCCTCTGTCCCCCACCACTGTTTCTCTGTCCCCCACCACTGTCCCTCTGTTCCCCCACCACTGTCCCCCTCTGTCCCTCCCCACCACTGTCCCTCTGTTCCCCACCACTGTCCCTCTGTTCCCCACCACTGTCCCTCTGTCCCCCACCACTGTCCCCTCTGTCCCCCCCACCACTGTCCCTCTGTTCCCCACCACTGTCCCTCTGTCCCCCACCACTGTCTCTCTGTCCCCCACCACTGTCTTCTGTCCCCCACCACTGTCCTTCTGTCCCCCCACCACTGTCTCTCTGTCCCCCACCACTGTCCTCTGTCCCCCACCACTGTCCTTCTGTCCCCCACCACTGTCCTTCTGTCCCCACCACTGTCCTTCTGTCCCCCACCACTGTCCTTCTGTCCCCCCACCCTGTCCTTCTGTCCCCCACCACTGTCCCTCTGTCCCCCCACCCCTGTCCCCCACCCTGTCCCTCTGTCCCCCACCACTGTCCTCTGTCCCCCACCACTTTCCCTCTGTCCCCCACCACTGTCCCTCTGTCCCCCACCACTGTCCTTCTGTCCCCCACCCCTTTCCTTCTGTCCCCCACCACTGTCCCTCTGTCCCCCACCACTGTCCTTCTGTCCCCCACCCCTTTCCTTCTGTCATGTGTGATGTATTGATGTATAGAAATAAACCTCTTATTTAGCTCCCAAATGTGTTTATGTTGCAGTATGTCAGACCAGCTGCTGAAATAATAAATGAGGCAGTGATGCTGCATCTCTAGCTGGGGGAATGTAGCATGCAGAGATCAGGCAGAGTTTAAGCAAGGGGAAATAATTTAGGGCTTGGAGTAGTCTGAGTCTCAATAGGCAGCCATGCATCATGGGAGACATTAGAAGGGGCATTCTGCACATAGGCCATGTCCAGTATAGAATTTTATTCAGCATTTACCTGTGGAGTCTGGATGGTTAAGGCTCCCGAGGCCTCCAACAGTGAGATCCACAGAATCTTGAAGTATGGAGTGTCCTCACCCTCCTTGTGTTATCCAAATAGCATCATGGGCCCCTGGGCAAAGTGATGCGCTGGGGACCCCTACAAGCCGCCCCAATATACACACCTACTCTCAAGAATAAAAGTATACATAGTTAACAGAATGAAAAATATATTTATTATCAATAAAATTGATTTTAAACAATACGACGACATGCCATAAATAAAAGACTAATCAACACAAAGGACCACAGTACAGGGTGGGGTGGGGGAGGTTGCAGCAGGGCACAGTACAGGGGAGAGTCAGGAGGGCACAGCACAGGGGGAGTCAGGAGGGCACAGCACAGGGGGAGTCAGGAGGGCACAGTACAGGGGGAGTCAGGAGGGCACAGTACAGGGGGAGTCAGGAGGGCACAGCACAGGGGGAGTCAGGAGGGCACAGTACAGGGGGAGTCAGGAGGGCACAGTACAGGGGGAGTCAGGAGGGCACAGCACAGGGGGAGTCAGGAGGGCACAGCACAGGGGGGAGTCAGGAGGGCACAGCACGGGGGGAGTCAGGAGGGCACAGTACGGGGGGGGGGAGTCAGGAGGGCACAGTACGGGGGGGAGTCAGGAGGGCACAGTACGGGGGGGAGTCAGGAGGGCACAGCACGGGGGGAGTCAGGAGGGCACAGTACGGGGGGAGTCAGGAGGGCACAGTACAGGGGGAGTCAGGAGGGCACAGTACAGGGGGAGTCAGGAGGGCACAGTACGGGGGGAGTCAGGAGGGCACAGTACGGGGGGAGTCAGGAGGGCACAGTACGGGGGGGAGTCAGGAGGGCACAGTACGGGGGGGAGTCAGGAGGGCACAGTACAGGGGGAGACAGGAGGGCACAGTACGGGGGGAGTCAGGAGGGCACAGTACGGGGGGAGTCAGGAGGGCACAGTACGGGGAGAGTCAGGAGGGCACAGTACAGGGGGGAGTCAGGGAGGGCACAGTACGGGGGGAGTCAGGAGGGCACAGTACGGGGGGGAGTCGGGAGGGCACAGTACGGGGGGAGACGGGAGGGCACAGTACGGGGGGAGTCGGGAGGGCACAGTACGGGGGAGTCAGGAGGGCACAGTACGGGGGGAGTCGGGAGGGCACAGTACAGGGGGGAGTCGGGAGGGCACAGTACAGGGGGGGAGTCGGGAGGGCACAGTACAGGGGGGAGTCGGGAGGGCACAGTACAGGGGGAGTCGGGAGGGCACAGTACGGGGGGAGTCAGGAGGGCACAGTACAGGGGGGGGGAGTCGGGAGGGCACAGTAAGGGGGAGTCGGGAGGGCACAGTACGGGGGGGAGTCGGGAGGGCACAGTACGGGGGGGGAGTCGGAAGGGCACAGTACAGGGGGGAGTCGGAGGGCACAGTACGGGGGGATTCAGGAGGGCACAGTACTGGGGGAGTCAGGAGGGCACAGCACAGGGGGAGCCAGGAGGGCACAGTACAGGAGGGAGTCAGGAGGGCACAGTACAGGGGGGAGTCAGGAGGGCACAGTACAGGGGGGAGTCAGGAGGGCACAGTACAGGGGGGAGTCAGGATTGCACAGTACAGGGAGGGGGATCAGGAGGGCACAGTACAGGGATGGGGGGGATCAGGACAGCATAGTACAGGTTCTGGGAGGCTGCCCAGGCCATGCTGGGACAGCTTAGTAAAAACTGTGACTATCCTGGCAAATCCGGGACAGTTGGCAAGTGTGTTGTAATGCAAGATTATCATGGGAACCCTATGCACCTGGGGCCCCTGGACAGAGCCCAGGGGTGGCCATTCATTAAGACAGCCTTTCCTGGGATCTCCACCATACCGTTGTATTACTCATAATATAAAATGAATATCCAGCAGATGGAGTGGGATTCTCTCATAATGGGGCAGGGATCTCACCACTGGAGCCCCTGAGAGATATGTTTGGACACACTGACCCTGTAAAGTCGACCTGCCATCAGTTATGGCCAGTTATGGACTGAAATGCCAACTCACAGATGACGCAATCGTGTAAATCTTAGTGTCTGTGGAGTTCTTCTCTGCATTCACTAATGTCTGACACAGATCAGCCCCTGCTGTAGTGTCTCATCCTGTGACTTTTATCAAACTCAGTTTGATCACTGGGAGAGGGGAGACTGAGGAAATGCTCCCTACCGCCTGCAGCAGACTGATGACATCATCTCAGCCTAAGTAGAGTCACCGAATAGAGCTCAAGGATGGCTTTTTATTGATAAAAGGTGGTGCTTTTATGGAAATGGTTAAAGTTGCTGTACATTGTGGGATGCCAGGCATGTAACTTGTGAAGTTAGTGATGGTTCCTCTGTAATATCAGGCGGTCCTTGTTAGTCGTAGTGGCAGGACCCAGCTCCTCACAGATCGGCAGTGAGTGGGTTAATCGAAGAGACTTTATTGTGTGAGAATTTCAGCCCCTGAATGATGAGGGTGAAGTGATTGCAGCGCGGGGAGCGGTGGTTCCTCCTTGTACCATTCGCAGCTCCTCATCACCAATCAGTCTAGAAGTGCGTGAAATCAGCAAGAAAAGGGGCTCCGGGCTCAGCAGAATGATTCCGCAAATAAAAAGCACCGTGCCTGAGATTGCCGATAGGATCTGGTCATTATGGAAGCTCCTTGCTGGGTGGAAGAAGTCATTGCAATTCAATGCCACGCCGTACGCGGCTCACCTCCAACAAAACCATTGTGGGATCAGCAGCATCGGCGCGTCCCCAGTGTCACTGGAAACTTCTTTCCATGAATGACGTCTGGGGTGATAAGGAAGGAAAGAGAACCGAGGGAAGGCTGACCACCATCGAAGATCCCGGGGAACGTTCTTCATATGAAGACAGAATCTGTCTACAAGTAATATTCCTGTATGTCCTGCTGATTGGAGACCCCAGAGATCAATTCCCACACCAGGATATTGATTTCAATATGTGGGCCTTAAGCAGACCTGTCACTAACATCCCACGTCTCTATACATTCCTCACATGTCAAAATATACAGGAACAGGTCCACCTTTTATCAATAAAAATCCATCCCTGGTCTCCAGTCAGTGACTGTGCCTAGGCTGAGATGATGTCACCAGTCTGCTGCAGGCAGGATGAGGCAGTTCCTCAGTCTCCCTTCCCCCAGTGATCAGACTGTACATTATAACTTTGTAGAAGGAGGAGGAGGCATTTCCTCAGTCTCCCTCCCCCAGTGATCAGGCTGTACATTGTAACTTTGTAGAAGGAGGAGGAAGCATTTCCTCAGTCTCCCCTCCCCCAGTGATCAGACTGTACATTGTAAATTGACTGATGGTCTTTGTGTCCTGCAGGGCATTTTCCAGTTTTAGAACTCTCACTGTGTTGGGTTTCTGGATACCTAACTCTATGATGTTCTCTTAAATAGTCTGGCAACAATGCCATCATGAAATTCCAGGTGTGATGGACAGTCTTTGTATCCTAGAGGTGATATGTCCAGATTTAGGACTCTTGCTGTAGTGGTCCTTTAGTTATTTAGCTGTATGATGGCCTTCTTCAGTAGTCTGGGAATGATGTCCTCCTGAGGTCCTGAGGTTGATGGGCAGTCTTCGTGTCTTAGAGGTAACATATCCAGTTTTAGGACTCTGTGTGCAGTGAGCATCCAGATACTTAGCTGTATGATGGTCCTCTGTAGGTGGCTGGCAATGGTGGCCTCCTGTGGTTCCCAGACTGATGGGTGGTGTTTGTGTCATAAAGGGCACTCCTCCAGTTTTAGGTCTCTGTCTGTATTGGGTTTCTGGATACTTAGCTGTATGATGGTTCTCTTAACGAGTCTGGGAACAAAGACATCCGGAAATCCCAGGTTTGCTGGGTGGTCTTTGTGTCCTAGACATGATGGGGTTTATTTACTAAAGCTGGAGAGTCCAAAATCAGACTCCCTTCAGCATAGAAACCAATCAGCTTCTAACCTCAGCTTGTTCAATGAAGCTTCGGCAATGAAACCTGGAAGCTGATTGGTTTCTATGCAGAAGGGAGTCTGATTTTGGACTCTCCAGCTTTAGTAAATAAACCCCACTATGTCCAGTTTTAGGCTCTTGCTGTAGTGGTTCTCCAATTACTAGTATGGTCCTCTTTGGGACCCTTAAAATGATGGCCTCCTGAGGCCCCAAGATTGATGGATTGCCTTGGTTTCCTAGAGGTAATGTATCCAGTTTTACGACTTTATGTGCAGTGAGATTCCAGATACTTAGCCGTCCTCTTAGGTAGCCTGGGAACAATGCTATCCTGAAATCCCAGGTTTTATAGGTGGTATTTGTGTCCTAGAGGTGATATGTCCGTTTTTGGCTCTTGGGTAGTGGTCCTCTAGCTACTTAGCTGTACAATGGTCCACTTCACGAGTCTCGAAATTATAGCCTTCTAAGGTCCCAGGTCTGATGGACAGTGTTTGTGGCTCAGAGATGATATGTCCAGCTTTTGGACTCTTGCACAGTGGTTCTCCAGCTACTTAGCTGTACGATGGTCCTTTTCAGGAGTCTTAAAATAATGGCCTCCTGAGGCCCCAGGATTGATGGACATGTCCAGATCTAGGGGGGTGCTGGGGTGGGCTAGGCCCCCCCAGATTGTAGTTGTGCCACCCCAAAGCCTACCTTAACCTGCCACTATACTGTCACTATACTATCCTAACCTGCCACTATGCTGCCCTAAATTGACACAATACCACCCTAATCTGATACTTTACCGCCCCAGTCTGACACTATACTGTCCTTGACTGACACTACACTGATCTCAGTTATGCATTGTGCGGGGAGAAGGAGCTCTGCTATCTGTGCCCATGCAGTGTGCAGTGCAGGGTTGGGAGAAGGAGCTGTGCCCCTGTCTACAGCCCCCATGAGCTGCGGAGTTCTTTGTCAACATAGCTTGCAAGTCCTGACCCTTTTGCACTCCACATCTGCTGAAGCACCCGAGGCAGCTGCCTCTTGTGCCTACCCCTTTGGCTTGGCCCTGGCTCTCTTAGGTTTTTATCGGTAGCTATGATGCCTTGGCATAGTTGGGGCAGCATAACCTCCTTCATGTGGGGTCCACATCATGGTGGCTATCACAAATGATATCCGTTTATTCCTATTATGTGTTGAGTTTTATTGCCTTGTTTAGGATTTTGTTGAAGAGTTTTCGCCTCTTATCTTGGTGCCTCTGAGACAGGAAGTGAGGGAACAGAACAAATGGCAGTTGTGGTCCTTTTGTGCTCTTGAATGACCTCCAGTGGCTGCAGATCAGCACTTATTAATGGGGGTACATTAAACAAATGCCTATAATCCTAAGGAGCCCCCCTGAGTGCATGGATGGAATGGTCACCATTAGCTCTGTAGGAACCCCCATGATTACACCAATGGCCCCCGCTGGCCTGTGCTGGGTTAAAGGTTCATGGCTCAGTCAGTGTTAGGAACTGGGACATCCCACTGGAGGACATGCCGCTATGTTTAGACTGTGAAGCTTTGAATTGATTCTCTGTCCTGACCATATCTCATGGATCAAACTGAGCTCATAAATATTCATGAGGTCTGAGAGGAACACAGAGCTGCCCCTCCCCCTTCTCCCAACCCGCCAGGATTAATGGGTAGAGGACAGGCCCTTAAAGGGGAACACCATGCAGTACAATATTACTTCTCGCTTCCATCAACCTGCCACCATATAATACACATAGGGACCCCACCAACCACCAGATCCTTTCCACCAATGGACTTCCTTCCAAATACCTTTGTGGGCTGGAGTCTGCCCTCACCTGGGCAAAATTGGGCTGTAATTCTGGCAGCAGATTTGAAGGCTTCTACCTGACTGCTACAAACACAGATTGTACCCCAAAATGTTACCATCTCCAGTACAGAGATACAATGTAACCCCATAGAGGGACGTCCAGTACAGAGATACAATGTAACCCCATAGAGGGACATCCAGTACAGAGATACAATGTAACCCCATAGAGGGACGTCCAGTACAGAGATACAATGTAACCCCATAGAGGGACGTCCAGTACAGGGATACAATGTAACCCCATAGAGGGACATCCAGTACAGAGATACAATGTAACCCCATAGAGGGACGTCCAGTACAGAGATACAATGTAACCCCATAGAGGGACGTCCAGTACAGAGATACAATGTAACCCCATAGAGGGACGTCCAGTACAGGGATACAATGTAACCCCATAGAGGGACATCCAGTACAGAGATACAATGTAACCCCATAGAGGGACGTCCAGTACAGAGATACAATGTAACCCCATAGAGGGACGTCCAGTACAGAGATACAATGTAACCCCATAGAGGGACGTCCAGTACAGGGATACAATGTAACCCCATAGAGGAACGTCCAGTACAGAGATACAATGTAACCCCATAGAGGGACGTCCAGTACAGAGATACAATGTAACCCCATAGAGGGACGTCCAGTACAGGGATACAATGTAACCCCATAGAGGGACGTCCAGTACAGAGATACAATGTAACCCCATAGAGGGACGTCCAGTACAGGGATACAATATAACCCCATAGAGGGACGTCCATGGCAGAAGTCTCTAGCAGTCTCACTAACATAGCAGCAGTCCCTGATACCATGGTACTAGTCTGTAGCAGTCCCTGATAACATGGTAGAAGTCTGTAGCAGTCCCTGATAACATGGTAGCAGTCTGTAGCAGTCTCTAGTAACATTGTAGTAGTCTGTAGCGGTCCCTGATAACATGGTAGAAGTCGGTAGCAGTCCCTGATAACATGGTAGCAGTCTGTAGCAGTCTCTAGTAACATTGTAGTAGTTTGTAGCAGTCCCTGATAACATGGTAGCAGTCTGTAGCAGTCCCTGATAACATGGTAGTAGTCTGTAGCAGTCTCCAGTAACATGGCAGTAGTCTGTAGCAGTCCCTGATAACATGGTAGTAGTCTGTAGCAGTCCCTGATAACATGGTAGTAGTCTGTAGCAGTCCCTGATAACATGGTAGTAGTCTGTAGCAGTCCTGATAACATGGTAGTAGTCTGTAGCAGTCTCCAGTAACATGGTAGTAGTCTGTAGCAGTCCCTGATAACATGGTAGTAGTCTGTAGCAGTCCCTGATAACATGGTAGTAGTCTGTAGCAGTCTCCAGTAACATGGTAGTAGTCTGTAGCAGTCTCCAGTAACATGGTAGTAGTCTGTAGCAGTCTCCAGTAACATGGTAGTAGTCTGTAGCAGTCTCCAGTAACATGGTAGTAGTCTGTAGCAGTCCCTGATAACATGGTAGTAGTCTGTAGCAGTCTCCAGTAACATGGTAGTAGTCTGTAGCAGTCTCCAGTAACATGGTAGTAGTCTGTAGCAGTCTCCAGTAACATGGTAGTAGTCTGTAGCAGTCTCCAGTAACATGGTAGTAGTCTGTAGCAGTCCCTGATAACATGGTAGTAGTCTGTAGCAGTCTCCAGTAACATGGTAGAAGTCTGTAGCAGTCTCCAGTAACATGGTAGAAGTCTGTAGCAGTCCCTGATAACATGGTAGTAGTCTGTAGCAGTCTCCAGTAACATGATGGTAGTAGTCTGTAGCAGTCCCTGATAACATGATAGTGGTCTGTAGCAGTCTCCAGTAACATGGTAGATGTCTCCTGCACTGTGTGGTAGGTAATATGGTAGAGGTCTATAGTCTCCAGTAATAACATGGCAGCAGTCTCTGGTAATATGTCTATTGGTTGCAATCTTGCAGCATGAAAATCAGTTCATCTGTTTATAGAAAACCTGTCACAGGGGAAAGAGGCACTCCCATAGCTGGCCTCTTCTGATCACTTTTCTAGTAACCCTCTGGGTATACTGGTTGGGGGTCAGAGGCTCGGAGTACTCAGGTCATAGGATTGGTATGACAGCCAAGCAACTGGAGAGGTGAGCAACCCCATCCTTTGTAATTCTGTCAGACGGTTTTCCTTTAATTACTGTACAGGGGCGGGCTGATAATCATGGGGCCCCTGGGCGATTGGGGATCATGGGGCCCCTGTGTCCTTGCCCAAACTCAAAAAAGCCTATGAAAAAGGTACCAGGGGCATCTCATGGGGCCCCCTACTGACCCCAGCCCTCAGGCAGTGCCCGAGTTTCCAAATGGTCAGTTCGCCCCTGTTACTGTATATTGTCCAGTCAGAATCTTGTGTTTAACTCGATGAAATGTACTTTGCTCTGAAACAATTCAAAAAAATCGAATTTTGACCTTTCCTCCCTTTTTGCTATCTCATTGCTGCTGATTGCCGGAAGCCTCTTTCAGCCATTTCTCTTCTACATGCTGTTTCTCGAGCATTGGCTCTGGTCAGGCTTCCTGATGGTGGACCATGCTTGGACATTGTGTCGGCATGGCCACTTGCAGTAACTGTGGTCACCATCAGGGGCAAATGTGACTGGGTGACAACGCAGGAGTGCAAATGGGAGTTAGTCACCCTGTAACAGGAAGTGCCTGAACAAGGACCTTCATGGCAGGATCACCAGGTGGTATCTTAAAGAAAGTCACAAGTGTAAACTTTTTTTTAATTCTAATTTTGGAAGGATTAGAACCCCTGTTTGATTCTAGTGCTACTTGGGGCTCCGTTAAAGAGATCTCCCTCACTGAATGTCCCAGGGCCAATGGTTTCACCAGACAGTGATTTCTATGATTTCTGATTTCAGGCCAATGGTTTCTATTAGCAACGTGGTCAGAAATAAAGATACATTTAATTTAGTAGATCAGGGAAAGCCTCAGATAGCCAAAAAACAACTTTGGGAAGACTGAAAATTACAGTTGAAAAGATGTGATCAGGTTGAGATTCTAGAGCTTGGGCTTCCGGCTCCACAGAACATGTGAGATCCATGGAGGGTGGACATCCAGGGGATGGAACCTGGGTTTGTGTAGGCCTGGTTGGGTTGCAGGTCTACAGAAGGATACGTACGCCGGTTCATATAGCATTGTTTGTGTTCCTTTTGGGTTTCCAAGGCTTTGTCTGGCAGTAGAATCATCCTAAAGCCCACTTGTTATTTGACCTAATCTCTTTGTCCGGGGTTGGTGGGCCCCCCACTGCTCCCATAAGCAATAGTCAAACATTTCACTTCTATTTTTACCCTCGACGAGTCTGGTCTCATCTGCTGCTCTTCATCCTCACCTCCGCTCAACAAATAATAGGCACTACCAGGGGGGCGGCTTCTGTATGTCACAAATATTCTCTGTTACCCCTGACAACCGGGAGAAGAGAGACCCCCTTTTCCTGACTCTTGTTCTAATATCGATGACTTCATTGTGAGGTGCCAACCCTTTCTATGCCAGTTCTGGAGGAGACACGACCAAAGCTTTACCTACCACGATGACTGTTTTTTAAATCAATTTCGTGCTCAGAATTTGTTTTGACCCCTGACAAGTCTTTGCTGGAATATTTTGTACTTCTGAAATAGAAGGAAGGGGTGTTTGAGAGGGTGTTTGATGGCCTTCTGAGGTAAATGGCATATTCCTGATAGGAAAGTGGGCTGTCTTGTCCATATAGTCACATTCCTTTGTTATTTAACACCTTCCCGCCTGGCTTATAGCAGGTTGATGGCTGGGTGAGACACTTCTGAGTGAGCATATCAATGTAACAAGAAACAGTGCAGCGCTCAAGAATTAATAAATAAATGAAAACAAAGTATATATATGTATATAAAAGTCTGTACAATATCCGTGGTATCGTCTGGTAAGGTGAATACACGTCCGGAGTATATACTGCCTCGAAATAATAGCAATGCGCACTCACCAGAAACGCATGGATTATGCGCATGTAGGGTTAATCATCCCAGATATCAGATCCAACGAAGACCGAGTGGTGGGCGTCCTACTCACGGTGGGTCATCAGAAACACCAAGACAGATCCAGAGGTCCCCTTAAGGCTAATCAGGTAATCCACACTGATGGTATTGATCCCTCTTCTGGCTGGTAAAGGCACCCTTTCTGTCGGAGTAACAGCTCCACAAAGGAGTTTTAAAGAGTAGATTCATCAGACATGTTTTTCAGTATAGCAGCTGGCAAAATCTGTATGTGCCTTCTCTCTCTGATGAAGGTAACTTCTGGAATTTTGGGTAAGCCACCTTATGAAGATCAAATTCCAACTCTTAGTTGGCCTGCCACCTGTTCATCTGAATCTGTAGGTCTCTCCTTGCTGCTCTTGATTCCTTCACATGTGTGTTTGTCCTGCTCACCTGTGTGCTCACACATATGAAGGAATCAAGAGCAGCAAGGAGAGACCTACAGATTCAGATGAACAGGTGGCAGGCCAACTAAGAGTTGGAATTTGATCTTCATAAGGTGGCTTACCCAAAATTCCAGAAGTTACCTTCATCAGAGAGAGAAGGCACATACAGATTTTGCCAGCTGCTATACTGAAAAACATGTCTGATGAATCTACTCTTTAAAACTCCTTTGTGGAGCTGTTACTCCGACAGAAAGGGTGCCTTTACCAGCCAGAAGAGGGATCAATACCATCAGTGTGGATTACCTGATTAGCCTTAAGGGGACCTCTGGATCTGTCTTGGTGTTTCTGATGACCCACCGTGAGTAGGACGCCCACCACTCGGTCTTCGTTGGATCTGATATCTGGGATGATTAACCCTACATGCGCATAATCCATGCGTTTCTGGTGAGTGCGCATTGCTATTATTTCGAGGCAGTATATACTCCGGACGTGTATTCACCTTACCAGACGATACCACGGATATTGTACAGACTTTTATATACATATATATACTTTGTTTTCATTTATTTATTAATTCTTGAGCGCTGCACTGTTTCTTGTTACATTGATATACTTATATTTTAAAGGTATTGTGGTTACCTGAAGTGTTCCAGCTGCTATATATATTTGAGAGCGCTCACTACAAATTTCTTTATTACTTCTGAGTGAGCATCACATGAAGTCCAGTCAGAAGGTGTTGCGCCGCGGCGCAATCTGTCACTGGCTGTGTCCACAAGACAGATCATTGCACCGGCCCAGTGTCATGTGACCGCTGTGGCCAATCACAGCAGATCACATGACAATTGTATACAACGGATGGCTTCCTTTCATGCCATCCCTTGTATACAATTGTGTTGTTAGCTATGATTGGGCTGATGATACAGATGGGCTGTGATTGGTCAAAGCAATCACACGGTACATACAGGGCCAATCACAGCCCATCTGTATCATCAGCCCAATCATAGCTAATCACAACAACAGTCTTAATGAATAAGTTTCATTCAGTAACAATGGTTGCAAATATCAATGAAATAGATTGGTATTAGCAATCATAATGTGTAAAAAAAAAAAAGCTCAGTGTTACTATGGTAACATTGTGTTGCTCTGGTCACAGTGTGTTGAAAATAAACATAGTAAAAAACTGCAAAAAAACTTTAAGAAAAAAGAAAAAATAATAGAAGAAATTGGAAAAAAAAATTAAAATAATCTTTTTTTTCCCATACTGTTACCAGTCAGTGTCTCTGATCAGCGCCGCACCAGTTATATGATAACGCTGTACAGGACTGGTGACAATATGTTAAAATTGTGATTTTTTTTTTTTTTTTTTATTTCTTAATTTTCCAAAAATTGTAACAAAAAAATTACAACTTCAAAAAGCTCACCATGCCTCTTACTAAATACATTGGACTGTCTATTTTCCAAAAATGGGTAATTTTGGGTTTATTTGTACTGTCCTGGCGTTTTTTGGGGCTGAAGAGATGAGATTGGTCGTCAGTACATTGATCGATCAGATATATATACCATAGTTTGTGGACTCTATAACATTCCAACAGACTAAATAATAGACACTAATTTTGGGTATTTTCACCAAAGAGATGTAGCAGAATATATTTTTACCTAAATTTATGAAGAAAGGTTCTTTATTTGCAAATTTTACAACAGAGATGAAGAAAAAGGCTTTTTTTTTTTTCAAAAGTTTTTTTTGGGGTTTATTTTTTTTGTTTATTTAGCAAAAAATTAAAAACTCATTGGTGATTAAATACCACCAAAAGAAAGCTCTATTTGTGTGAAAAAAATGATAACTTTTTTTATGGGTACAGTGCTGCATGACCGCACAATTGTCATTCAAACTGCGACAACACTGAAAGCAGAAAATGTGCCTGGGCAGGAAGGGGGTAAAAGTGGCCGGTATTGAAGGGGTTAAGGTACTCAGACTCTGCCCTTTGACCAAAGCTTGGAGGCTTTCTTAAACATTGGTGAGGCCAACATTAATCAGGAAATCTGTAATTTGTAGTTTCCATATCACCATGTAACAGGGCAGGGATTGATATTGTAGAAAAAAGAGAAAGTGTACTTACTGTAATTTTTCGTTTTCCTGGCGCCAGTCCATAGCGGCACACATATGGTAGTATCCCCCCTACTCCAGTATATTGCCATGTTGGCCCCAGGAACATGGAAAATTGTATGAGATGCCATAATCTTCCTTTCTTGGCAGCAATCCATGGCATCATACATGTGGTAGCATCCCCATCTACTACATGCATGCTGCCATGTTGGTGCCTGAAAAATGGTCCCGTGATTTTCTTTTCCTGGTAGCAATCCATGGCAGCATATGTGTAGTAAGTAGACCACGTGCATGCTGCCATGTTGGCATGCGTAAAATACATTTTCTGATAATATTGGAGTGACCCAAAGATGACTGTGTAGAGTTAGTGATGAGATAGAGAAACGTGGCTCCTGGTGTCCCGGCTCTCATCTGGATTTGGGGTGTTAGCAGCCAGCATGAGGCTCACCAGAGAAGACAGAAGTGGTATTCAGTTTTTGTTTTCATGCTTCATCTTATTTTTCTTTTTCTTCTGTGTCGTCTACAAGAGGAAGGAAGGGGAGGCTGGAAAGCTCATCAGAGGAGATGTCTAGTAAGACTTTCTTTACATCCCATGTGATATCAATGTTACAACATGACTGAACAGTCCCGTTCTGCTGGAGGCGGCTCCAACCCAAAGAGGGACTTAGAATACTTTTTTATCTATTTCTTGTGGTGGGACTTAGTATGGAGGATTGTTTGTCTAGTTTTGGATTTTTGTTTTCTACTTTATGTGGTGGATTTCAGAGGTATTGAGTCCTGAAGTAGGAAGATGAGTTTCTAGAAATCTTTTTCCTTTTTTTTAATGCTTCATCATCTGCACAGTCCTGAAGTATGACATTCAGTACCTAGGTTGGTGTGAAGCAGAGATGGCTTGGTGGGCAAGAACTGTGGCTAGTCTGCTGGAGACCTGAGTTCGAATCCCTGAGTAAGCCTCATGTGTGATCCCGGGTGCTGTGTGGTTCCTGAACCCCCTGTTGGTGGAACAAGGTGGTGGGAAATGTTTCTGACTCACTACCCTGTCCCACCTCTAGGGGGTTCAGGAACTGCGCAGTGCCTGGGGGGAGGGGTATATATAGGATATAGATAGATAGATAGATAGATAGATAGTATAGATAGATAGATAGATAGATAGGGTGAGGCCAATAAAAAAACCCTAAGTCCCTGCTTTTGGAAAGGGCTGCCCCGGTAAGACAGCCCATTGTATTTATATATGTTGCAGTGATGTCACAGACCGTGGACCGAAGAGGGGGGGTGTCCACAACCTAATGTGATGCCCACACATGTTACAGGCCTGTGGGGACCTGGGACTGGAGCAGACTGGTGGGTTGTCCATGGCCTCCAAGCTTTCACACAGTGATTTGAGCATGGGGTCTGCAGGATTTGCACTCGGGTCTACGGTCCTTCCATCACTGAGTGATTCATAGCCGCCCAATTCACTCAGATTTGTACTCAAGTCAATGCTGCCTCTGTCAGCGAGTGATTTATTCCGCCCATCTCACTCACAGACTTGACCTGGGGACTACGGGATTTGAACTTGAGTCAATGGCGCCCTTGGTTACTGCTCTTATCCACTGAGCTACTCGCCTCTGCTCAATCACTTAGGTGTTTGTTCTGCTATTTCAGGAGCAAAAAAAGTCATGAAGGAAAAAAAAAAAATTCCAAAAGGGGAAAGAGAGATTCGAACCGGCAACTCCGAGGTCATGGCTGGGCTGCCAGCTGGCTGCTAAACCCCCAGGCCAGAGCTAAGGGGTTTAGCAGCCAGCCCCTTAACATCAAGGCTGCAAAAAGACTTAGTAAAAAAAATTGTGATCCCTGACTTCTACAAATTACAGTTGATCTGCAGTTTACCACAAGCTTTTACATCAGCTGTTGAACCCAGGTGATGTGCTGACTGGTGTCTCATGGTGTGTTCTGACTCATTGGATCCATGGTAAGTGCCATAACTCACTAGTGGATACCAGAACTCAGGGGAATGGATGAGACTCATCGTTCTCAGACTCAATTGATGATGGATTCCTAATCAGAAATGTCAATGGTGATCCCATGGTGGGCTAACTCACTGATTGGCCTTGAGTAGCGGCCTTGGATCCATGGTAAGCCATCATAGTGGATACCAGGACTCAGGTGAATGGAATGAGACTCATCGTTCTCAGACTCGGATGAGTTGTAGGCGTTGTGGTGGAGTTTCTGGTTGTAACCTCATTTCCTTCAAACAGGATTCTATAAATCAGCTACTATGAGAGGATCACTGAATTCCCCCAGGAAAAATCCCATTGGTTGAGTGTTGACATCAGTCAAGCCATTCGATATCAAATACTTTGACAATTTGATTCCAAGTTTCCAATGTGAGTTGAAGAGCAGTCAGCACTTGAGCCAACACTTAGACTTTATACCTGTCTATGTCGGGGGTCAGGTTTGATATGTAAAATCTATGGAGAACCTGTCCTGGAAAAAGAAAACCCTCCCTGTTATTTCCAACTCTCATTCCATAACAGATATATTAGTTGGTATCACTATCTTTTACTATTTCTCATTAGCGGGTCTACACCTGGCCATCTTATCTCACCATCCCCATTCATACAATCATTCAGTCTCTGAATCCTGAAATGGCTTTGGAGGGGACCGTATCCATGCTTATATTCCCACCCATTTGTACATGTTCCCTTCTACATGCACTCCAGTGATGGCCCCATGGCCTTTCTTAGGGCGGGTGACAACAGTAGACCGTGTCTGTGTAATGGGTGTAGACTCCATTGGAAACCCCTGTGACAGGGTGGGAACGCAAGAGTACAACTGGTAGACAGAGAGTTGTCACCAACAACAGGAAGTGCCTGAGAAGGTCCTTCTTCGCTGTATTTAAATTTATTGCAAATAGTTTTTAAAATGTACATCTGTTGTTATAGCTTCTATGTGATTTTTGTTCAGAAAAGGGGATAGTTTTGCCCGGGGCTCTTCCTTTCCACCCTGAACCAGCAAGTAGAGTATTGTACCGCATGAAGGAAGAAAGTTTGGAGTTTAAGTGATTCTCCTTATTGACAAATTTAATCTCATTAAAGTGCAAGCTTCCAGGACCTTCCTTAAGTTCCTTCCTCCAGCAATATACAATAAAGGAAGCTTGCGCCTTTAATAATTTGTCCAATAAAAGTTCTTCCTGAAACTGCGAGCCCCCTGCACCCCGAACCAGAGCCCTCCAAGCTGCAGCCTGGTAGCTGTGTGCAGAAGGCTGGATGCCGGGCGCTCAGTGTGTCCTCTCTGCTGATAATTCAGAGATCTGGGAGCAGCGGAGCGTTCATTCATGAAGGATGATAAAATGGAAATAATGTATTTGTGGGAATTTACTTAAATCATATGTGACAAACTCGTTTCTTAGTAATGAGCATCCCCCGAGCCGCTTCCTCTGAATGGATCCACGCTCACTGGGAGCGCAGCAACAAGCCGAAGAGTGGCACGTATGAGGGCTGCCATAGCTGGCTGCCTCCTGAAAATGAGAGTTACCTGGCTGTGTGTGACCTAAAGTAGAACTCTGGGCAATATCAGACGTGACATATAATGCTTAGTCTGGCAGTAGCATCATTAACACAGCAGTTTGTGTTTTTCTCAGTCCCCCTCATATAGACTTATTACCCATTGATACCCATCCCAGTGGATCCATTTTTATTACCCATTGATCCCACCATTAGATCCATTTTTTTATTACCCATTGATCCCACCATTAGATCCATTTTTATTACTCATTGATCCCACCAGTAGATCCATTTTTATTACCCATTGATCCCACCAGTAGATCCATTTTTATTACTCATTGATCCCGCCAGTAGATCCATTTTTATTACCCATTGATCCCGCCAGTAGATCCATTTTTATTACGCTTTGATCCTGCTAGTAGATCCATTTTTAATACCGATTGATCTCACCGCTGTAAGGCCCCCTGGCAGCATTTTATGGCTTGTCCCAACCACTGTAATTGTCTAAATTGCTGGACAGCTTGGCCTGTTATAGGAAGTGCAAACAAAACGTAACTTCTGCAGGATCAGAAGGAAATATGTGTTGGGAGAGACTCAGGAAAAACAGGACAGGAGCCCTTTACGTAAAGTGTGTGTAAACCCCAGCCCCTGCGTTCGCCACATCCGCTCTCCCCAGACCCCATATTCACTATATCTCTTCCCTCTTTCTCTCTTCCTCCCTCTTTCTGCCTCTCTCTTCCCTCTTTTCTGCCTCTCTCTTCCCTCTTTCTGCCTCTCTCTTCCCTCTTTCTGCCTCTCTCTCTTCCCTCTTTCTGCCTCTCTCTCCTCTTTCTCTCTTCCTCCCTATTTCTCTCTCTCTTCCCTCTTTCTCTCTCTCTCTCTCTCTCTCTCTATCTATATATTCAATGTACTGAAAGTGGTTGTTTCACATGTTGGTAGAGTAATTCTTCCTCTGCAGTAACTCTTCTTTTTTCATTGCAGGTAAACAATAGATTCCAAGCAGCAGCAATGTGCGGTCATTGAGTTCTTGATGAAGGAGGGGGTGCAGGCTGTCTGACATCCACAGAAAGCTACGGAATGTTTACAGAGACCGCTCCATTGATCAGAACAATGTGCTCAGATGGATGCAGAAGTTTAAATGGTGCCATCTCTATAAACATTCTGTAGCTTTCTGTGGATGTCGGACTGCCTGCACCCCCTCCTTCATCAAGAATTCAATGACCGCACATTGCTGCTGCTTGGAATCCATTATTTACCTGCAATGAAAAATAAGTTACTGTAGAGGAAGGATTAATGTACTGATGTGAAATTTGTACGACCTCTGTAAGTTAATAGAAAAAAGTTTGCCCACCTTTGTATTACTCTCGGCACAGAGCTGGAATACTATGTCCAGGTCAGCAAGTTCGAAAGCATTACAGCCACAGAATCAGTATGACAAGCAGAAATCGGTCATCCTGAAAAATTTTGGTTTTGCAATGGCAGCCTCCATTTTTTTTCCTATGACAGATGGTGACATGATCAGTAAGCCACTATCTGTATGAACAGGCTCCTGAGGTATCCACTGTGCCCAGCCAAAAAAACAGATCAGATCCTTATTTCCTACTGGGCCCAATGGAAAGGGCATAAATAAATCATGAAGGTGCTCGATCCTATATATTAAAACACACCGTGTATGGAGCCATGACTTTGTATGCAAATGCGGGGGAGGAGACACGTTTATACCGCTGTCATTTTCCTTTCTTTTTTTTTTTATATTAACAACACACCAAGTTTTACAATCCACTGACCCAACCTTTGTCCATCCCAACAGGTGGATAAAAAGAGAAATCGAACACACAGATACCAACAAAAGAATTTATTGAAAAGACATAGCTTGGGTTACATGGATGTATTGGAAGCGAATGTTCTGGTGAGTGCATTCAACATTGTGGTAAATCAGTTACAACATTCCTCACCGTAAACCATGACATGTCCCATCCCGAAGCTCCATCTGCAGAGCTGGTCTTAACAAAACAATGTAAACGGATTACGCCGTGTACTGGAATGGACGCTGGGCGCAGGTTCACCGTGCGGAAACCTTCCCATGGGGGACTCAGTTCCTGAACTCCACCCAACGCGGCCATTACTGAACTGTGATAGCAGTTGTGGACAGCCAGACCCTTCAAGGAGAATAATATGGCTGAGCCAGTTCTAGGGACAAGTTCAGGAGTAGGACAAATTTTAGCACTCCAACTGATGTGTGAACTACATGTCCCATGAAGAACTGCAAGACTCTGACCACCACAGACATGGCTCCCAGAGGTAGAGGCATGATGGGAATTGTAGTTTCACCACAGCTGGAGGGCCCAGGCAGCCAACCCCTGGACTATATAAGGAAATGAGCAAAATGGATCCACAACTTTAAAAAGAATCACAAAATCTTCATTGTGGGAGCACCAAAGGCTGGAAATATCACACGTCATGACTTCCAGCTGCTATGATTAATGAATCTTCCATTTCTCAGCTCATCGGGGTACTTGCATGCACTTTTGCAAAATAACCGCAATTCTTCAGAAAATGTCCAACTGATCCACACATTCACAGATCCATTTTCTCATCTCTAGCAATGTTACTGGATTCAAATGATAAATAATACCATTACCCTAATAATACCATTCATGCAAAAGTCACAGATAAGACCCACAGTGTTTCTACAAATCGGCTTCTGTTTGTTGCTTTTCACAGAGTGAATGTAACATTCCCTAACATTCAATTCAGAAAATATCAATAGAGAAAGCAGCCTAGAACATTCGACCAGAAGAGGAAATAATAGGAGGGAGATCTCTGCTCTGTGTACTAAGTGTATGGAGATTCCTGAGCTCACCAAAGACAATGTGATGAATCAGCTACTGCAGAGCTGAACTGATACACAGAATGGAACAATGTTGTAGAGAATGAACGGATATACAGAATGGATACAATGTTGTAGAGAGCGATTGATACACAGAATGGATACAATGTTGTAGAGAGCGAACGGATACACAGAATGGATACAATGTTGTTGAGAGCGAACTGATATACAGAATGGATACAATGTTTGCAAAGATGGAACTGATATACAGAATGGATACAATGTTGTAGAGAGCGAACGGATACACAGAATGGATACAATGTTGTAGAGAATGAACTGATATACAGAATGGATACAATGTTGTAGAGAATGAACTGATATACAGAATGATACAATGTTGCAGAGATTGAACTGATATACAGAATGGATGTTGCAGAGAGTGATCTGATATACAGAAGGGATACAATGTTGCAAAGATGGAACTCTCTTCTTACATTAGGTGATCTATTGCTCATTGTAAAGGTTTCAAACTGTAAACATATCAAACAACAGAAATCACTCTCTGCAACATTGTATCCATTCTGTATATCAGATCACTCTCTGCAACATTGTATCCGTTCTGTATATCAGATCACTCTCTGCAACATTGTATCCGTTCTGTATATCAGATCACTCTGCAACATTGTATCCATTTGGTATATCAGATCACTCTCTGCACCATTGTATCCGTGCTGTATTCGAGTTGACTGTCTTCTATGGTGGATTTCATTATTGTCTGCAGTGACAAGCTCTGGACTCTCCATACACTTTGTACACAGAGCACAGGTCTCCCTCGTCTTATTCCCTCTTCTGGTCAAATGTTCTTAATTTAGAATTCAAGCCTAAATCTAACTAGCCTTTAAAATGAACCCCCCACCCCCCTTCCTAACACCTATGGTGAACGACCCAGGTAAAAAAAGAAGTATATACTTACCTGTTCTCAGCCCCCTCTAATCACATGATCCTTTGTATCAGCCAACTGCAGGGGAGAGGAGAGAGCACTCAATGGCTGGTGAAGCCTGAAGCTGTGTCATCTGACATAGGCTTCAATGGCCCATCCATTGTCAACACTCCTCCCCTCTCCCCTACAGCCACCAGTGGCTGACACAGGCGAGCCAGAAAATGTGACTGTATCGGAGCGGCCAGAAAATAGGTAGGTATATACCTCCTTCTTACACAGGCTAGTCAGCATGGGTGTTAGGAAACGGGAAGGAGAATTTTTTAAGCCTAGTTAGGAACATTTCCTAATATTTAGCTCGCAAGTAGAATTTTACCATAAACCTTTCACTGGATCAGAAATGGACATTTCATGCGTATCACAAACATCGCGAGTATTGTCTGTGACTTCTGTGCAAATGATGGAAAATTTGTACAGCAATATTTTTTTTAATAATAGCTAATCCATGGGATTTCCACTATGAAATGGAAAGGTGAGGTATATTGACGACATTCTTTATGTTTAGCCTCCCACAGTGACACCATATCCCGCGTCCCATATAACAGTACACAGCTTTGGGGGTGAAGAGCAATGGGAAGAAAACAAAAACAATATTTTGCACTCTGCTCTTTTTTTTCACAGTCAAATAAAATAAGAAAAAAGTTACTACGCTAACAGAACAAACTTCTCCTTTGCTTTCTTTAAACACCCAAAACAACAGATGCAGAACAGGTTGTTATTTGGTGCTCCAGACCAGCCCCTCCGAACAGTCGCTGTATGCATAGTACCATCATAAATCAACAGGATACAAAGAGAGAACAGAAATCGCTATAAACTCCCCGCAGACGGTTCTGTCCATACAGTGATAACACACAGAGTATACCATACGTCGCTGTAGTTTGCTTTTATTCGCTTAATGCAGTAAAACTAGTTTGGTTCATAACTTGTATTAGTGGATTCTCACGATTGTAGCGCCGGACGGATTATGAAGGCCCAACATGCATTACAAAAGGTTAATAATCAACAGCTCTGGCCGCGATAAATGGTAACCTAGTCCAATACATTGATAATCCTACTAGCTGTACATTGTACCTCGGATCACTGTATACGGCAGCCTGTACATTTTATTATGGATATATGTCAAGTGGATCCCAAATGATCTTCAACCGAACGTCCACAACGTAGACGACCCGGGAAGGAGATCTAAGCGCCATAGTTTACCAATAGGTTGCTGAAATTCCAAGAGCGAATACTTGAGTTATGGCTAATACCATGGCTGGAATTGTGGCATCGATAGAATTCTGGAGAGTTCACAACATTTGGACAAATACTTTTAATGAATGTCGATTATATTATCCCTAGATCAGGGGTCTCCAAGCTTTTCTGTACAAAAACTCATGGACCAAAAAAACATCCTCTTCAGTCTACATGAGCATCCTCCCTTATATCAGGGTGCCTATCAGAGTCCCCCTTACGTCAGTGCCCTCATCAGAGTCCCCTTCAGCATCCCCATTAACATCAAAGTCCCCCTTACATCAGGGTGCCTATCAGAGTCCCCCTTACGTCAGTGCCCTCATCAGGGTCCCCTTCAGCATCCCCATTAACATCAGAGTCCCCCTTACATCAGTGTCCTCATCAGGGTCTCCTTCAGCATCCCCCTTACATCAGTGTCCTCATCAGGGTCTCTTTCAAAATCCCCATTAACATCTGAGTCCCCCTTACATCAGTGTCATCAGGGTCCTCATCAGGGTCCCCTTCAGCATCCCCATTAAGATCAGAGTCCCCCTCTACATCCTTGTCCTCATCAGAGTCCCAATTAGAGATCCCTGTTACATGATGGGGGGGATGGGGGGGGGGGGGAATTGAAGCGGAGACCATAGGCAGCCTCTGCTGACCTTAAAGTGGTTGTAAACCCTTCCATATCTCCAGTGAAGTGACCAGCCTCAGGTGACATGCAGAGATGAAACAAATCCTCCGACACAAGTTGTACCTGTATATCTGCAGTATTCTCTTCATCTGTTCAAAGTGCTGAATGTACAAAGCTTGTCTGAGCTGCAAGGAAAAAAAGAGGGCAGAGAGCTGAAGTCACACTCTGTAGAGCTCAGTGAGGAGAGCTCTGAGAGCTGATTGGAGGAAAGGGACCCCCCCCAAACCTCCAAATAGCTCACAGGAACAGAGACAGAGGTGAGGTTGTCAGCCTGGTGAAGGTCCCTCTCCTGTCACCTTTTATCTTTTGGTGCCAGGAAAAATTGTCAGAGGTGATTCGCAATGACAGCAGAAGAAGGAGGCAGCAGACTGAAATGACACTTATTCTTCTGGACTGAGACAAGTACACACTATAGAGGGATGTGCTTTGTTCATATTTCATATCCGAGGTTCACAACCACTTTAATGCATTCTCTGCTTTAAGGTAAAAAACCGCCACTATTTTCCCTCCCCCAAACTTACCTGAGCCTGTCAGGGATCCAGCGCTGTGTCCAGCTGCAGTCCTCTCTCCCCCTTCTTTCTCTTCTCACATGGACTCACAAAAGAGGAGTAGCCATTGGCTCCTGCAGCTGTCAATCAAATGGTGTAAAGAAGGACAGGAGGCAGGGCAGAGCAGCAAGGCTCCATAGATACATACACGTGCAAGCGGCTTGCTATGGAGGCACATGAAAAAGAGGAGGTGGGGGACCTCAAAAGAGGTGGACCGGGGCTCCTCTGTGCAAATCCATTACACAGAACAGGTAAGTATGACATGTTTAGACTTTACAATCGCTCTGATGCCTAACCTTTGCACATGAACAATATGCCACTGTCCGTAGCTGTGGGCTGGAAGCGGCCCCTGGGCCGTAGTTTGGAGACCCCTGCCCTAGTTCAGTTCCTCAGTAACCAGTTTACTGTGAAGAAAATGGCTGTGGGTTTCTATACAACTTTGTGGAAGAGTCTCGGCTCATGATAAGACGGACTCATACATACTGAATATTCAGAATTGCAAAACACTGCAGAGGTTTCACACATTTGCAAAAGGCGTCCTTGAAAAACAGTTTGATTTTTCTTTATTACTATATATTATTTTTCCTATATATAAATATACTTTTCTGAGTCTTTATATCGTGTTTGAGCTTCATGAGTTTTGGAAAAAAAAATAAAAAAAGATGTCAGTTGGCAGAACTGGACACAACAAAACTGCCATTGCTCATCCATATCAGCTTACTGCCTGCTATAAAGGTCCTATTGGCAGGACGTCTGGCAGAGGATGCCCATTGGTTCCTCAAGAGCTGGCAGTGTCCAGATGACCTGCATGGAGCAGATACATCAAATGTGGCACAAACACTTCAATATTTGTTTAGGTTGGCCGACTGGTAGAAACTGAAAAAGGTTTCTAATAAAACAAAACTCTCGAGGGACTACTAATAATGGTTTAATTAAAGGGAAGGAGAAAAACTAGGTGTGAAGTCCACCATATGGCGCGATGGGTTAGAACTGCATCATCTCCAAGCAATGCTTGCTAAGAAATTTAATTTTTGGCACAAATCTCAACACAACTTTCAGTTTTTACTGCAAAAAGATTGAAAATCAAAAAGATTGAAAATCAAAAAAACAAAAACTATATCTCAACTTTTTTTTTCTCCTATGGAATACAGGCGGAGTTCCCATGAAAATCAACATGCAAAAAGCCAAACCGCAGACCTTTCAGCATGCACCAGTTCATCGCATGCACTCGCCGACGACATGCAACCGGAAGAAAACAAACATCGGAATTTTACAGACATGGAACAAGGCGAAAATGGGGGGAAAAAAAGCTGTCAACGGGTGCCAACGTTTTGAGGTGAGGAATACCTTTTTACAAATATAATAGATTTCATAGTACATTCTGAAAACAGGATGGGGGGGGGGGGGGGTTGTTTTTCAAGTGAGGACAAAGAAAATGGTTATAATGGAGACTCCTGCATCATGATTGAGAGTGGGGGGGGGGGGGGGGGGGGTTGGCGCGTTTAGAGTAAGTATAGAAAATACATAGACCCTATTCCACAGACGATATGAAAAAATAAAAATGCAATGAGCATTAGCCTAAAAACTAACAAAGTTAAACGCCCAAAAATGAGCAAAAAGAAAAAAAAAAAAGAAAACCTTCACAAATATAGCATGATTCTTTTTTTTTTTTTTTTTTTTTTTTTTATAAAAATTTCTCATTAATACTCTTAATGGAGATTCAGCTAAATTTATCACAGAATCAATTAAGAATACATTATATAAACATGCAAAAAAATCATTGCATGACGCATATGCCCAAAAAAACAAAAAAAAAAAAAAAACAAAAACAAAATGACCGTCAAGCAGAACCCATCTCTTAAATCCGTTTGGATTCCATTGTTCTGTAAGGTGATTATTTATTAAGGTTTGATTAATAAGACTTTCCTGGAGAGCCCTTGCCCATTGCTAGAAAGGCATGTTATGGCATTCTGAGTCAAGAACGCTCTATGGAGTACCTTCATATAACATATGCCAAACTACTGCCATCACACGTCATTGAAAAAAAAAAAAAACGTCGTCGATGTGTTGCGGATTCTAGAGGCAACTTCTAGAATCTACAACTGCTGCTGTACTTACTGTTGGCTTTGTATCGAAAATGTGTGTTCTACATGGCAACAAGCAGTTTGGCCTGTCTAGGAACCTTTGATGGGTTCCAGACTGAGTTCAGAGCGTTACTACGTACCGTTAACTCTGGATCTCATATGGCAATATAGATGTAAGATAGGACTGGTGTCCTCGGGGGGAAACAACCTACTGACCCGTAAAGTAGGAAGACCATGACCATTTTTTTTTCGTTTTGTTTTTTTTTGGTCTTATTCAACATTTCTTTCCTTCTTCTAGCCAACGTGATATTCTTAATATAGTGTTATGTCCGCT
Source organism: Staurois parvus (assembly GCA_951230385.1). Classification (NCBI taxonomy): domain Eukaryota; kingdom Metazoa; phylum Chordata; class Amphibia; order Anura; family Ranidae; genus Staurois; species Staurois parvus. The sequence continues at coordinate 836,397 of CATNWA010019776.1, forward strand.
AGTTACGGGAGCCGCGAGGACTGTGCTCATTGAGTTTTAGCGCATGAAGAGGCATGGTCCAGCGTTTCTCACTGAGCAGCCTCCACCATTGAATAAGAGAACAAGATTTTTGTTTAACCCTTCAAGAAACCATATTAACCCTAGAATTTACAGGTGCCTATTTTTGTGTCATAGTAAAAGCTGTGACCTGAAAAATTGTAGGGTTAAGACTTCATGTCCCCCGGAAGGTCCTAATCAGAGTCTGTGTGATCAAGCTACACTCTGCAGGCTGGGATGTACAAACTGTGGATTGATGTAGGAGAAGCCTTCAAAGTCGGCTTGATCGATGTTGGCGATGACCAGCTGGTCAGGGGGGTGTCAGCATGGGTTGTCCCCTTGTGAAGAATTTGTCAAAGTTTTCGGCTCCTTTGCCACACTGCATGAGAGAAAAAAAAATAAGTTAGAAATGCAGCAATGTCTCCTACAAGTCAGGTTCAACAGGAGGCAGGTTGCAGGTTTAACCCTTCCCTTTTTTTTTTTTTTAAATACATTTAAAAAAATAATTTTAGGCCTGAAGGTTGCATAAAACTCCAAAACATTCATTTTCTGAAAGACACCCTAGAGAATAAAATAGTGGCAGCTTCAATTTTATGTCACATGATTTAACCGCATAGCTCTAGGAAACACAAAATTTCAGGAAAAAATACACTAAAGTTAATTTTAGGGCACAGAAAATGCAATAAATTACCCAATGTTGTTTTTTTTTTTTTTGTAAAATATAAAACTTGAGGTTGCACGAGTAAACAGATACCCAACATGTCAAACCTTAAATTTGCACGTGCCTGTAATATGGCACCAAGCTTCATTAGCCTGTATTTTCTATTGGCGACGCTTTAAAAGCCCCTTCTAGGTCATCTGTTTAGTGTTACAGAGGAGGTCTGGTGGGAGAAATATTGCTTTCACTGCAGTGTGGTGATGTATACCGTGTATTTATGATTTCATGTGTAGATGACCGCGACGCATGCATTTACATTTGTTCTTACATATATGTGGCCTAAAAAATTTTGGGAGAGGGGGGATATTATTTTTTCACTTAACAGATTTTTTTTAATCACAAAGGGACACAAAGTCCCCTAGGTGATGATTTTTTTTGGTGGCAGGTTCTCTTTAATGAGACCCGGGATCTAAAAGACCCTGCATGTCTCCCCTGTGCTCCACTGAACCTAATGCAGTGCAGATCGCACTGCATTACATTCTTTCCTGCCCGTACTGGCAAAGGAAACTGGCAGGGGGCACCCCTCACGGTCATGTTTAAAATGGAGAAAGTGGAAGAAGGCGGCTGTGTTCCGTCAGCGGGCAAAGTGATGGCAACAGTCTTCTGGGATTCTGAGATTGGCTGTCAGTTATAACTGATCTGCTTGACTGTGAAAATGACCGCCACCTATGGTGACCCCCAAGCTCTTCTGTTCCTCTCAAGAATCCAGGACTGTGGCAAGCAGCCTGTATTAATTCCCACAGAGAAGGAAGCTTGAAGTGTTCCATCAGCGGGCAAAGCAGGGGCGTATTTACCACAAGGCTTTTGCCTAGGGTGGCATTTTTAAGGGGGGCAGCACTGCGCACCCCAGAAGAAGGGATGGAAGAAGGGGCACACGCAGCATGGGGACCAGGTGGGATCCGAAAGAGGATGTGGGCTGCTTAATGGTGTATGCAGAGCCCGATTCTCATTCCCGGGGATGTCCTGAGCTGTGAAGGTGAGTGTCTTCTCTCTCTTGCCGGGGTGGGGGGTTGGCCAGTGTATGGGGGGGCGGTGGGGGTAGTGGAAGGCTCTCTCGGGTGGGGGTGGGTCTGGGGTATTGGTCAATGTCAGGCTCTCTTCAAGAGGGGGGGAGGTGTTGGTCAGTATCTCTCCATTGGGGGCTGATTTTTATGTTGCCTAGGGCAGCACGAAACCTAAATACACCACTGGGGCAAAGTAATGGCAAAGTCTTCTGCAAACCCTTGGAATCCCAGTAGGCTGTTGTTGCCATCACTTTGCAAACAGTTGGCACTCCCCTGTAGTCAAATGCAGAAAGTGGAAGAAGGCGGCGCAAAGAGCGCATGAAACCTGCTTAGCGTGCATGCTCCATTTCCATCTGGAAGAGTGGCTTGGTGCAGTGATAAGAGTTTCATGTCTTTGTGGTCACTCCTTCCATGTTGGGCCGTGAACATTTCAGACTACCCACATATAATGATTCTGGTACCAACCACGTGCCATCAGGACATTTATATACTGTACATATGTTGGACGGGAAGCGGTTAATATACAGTCGGATGTAGGGGGCAAGGCCAAGGACCATGCGCTATAACAAACGTTGGTTGACCACAGACTGGGGAAGATTCTCAGACAATACAGAGAATGTTTTGTATCTTGTGCTGATCTTTGAGCGCACACATCACCCTCATCTTCCTTCATACCAGGGAGGATCTATGTCCTGCTTGTCATGTCTGTTCTTTCCAGACAACGTCTTAAAATACCTCCATATAGGAGGGGAGCTCCCCCTGTACCCGGGGGTGGAGGGGGCCCACACAATGCCGAGTCTGATGACAAAGCAAGGACAATACAGGCTGACTCCGACTCGTCTCTTTTTCTATGTCTTCTCACAATGAGACGAGAAGGTATTTTCGGTGAACATTCTCAGAAATTAGAGCAGAATGTACAAGTGTACACCCCGTTCCTCAGAACAAACTATGTGTTTTTACTCTTCTATGAATTGTTTGAAACGTTTACTCCCATAAACCGTGAACGGCGCTCCGAGGACACAAAGCGCTCAGACGAAGACTCTTTGTAGTGATCACACAAGGACACAATGTCACCGCTTCTCAGCTTTGAACAGCAACACACAAACCAAGGTCAGCTTGTTGTGCCGGAAAACCGCCGGCTGTGGCAATTTATGGCATGTTAGCAGTAACTGTGTTTTAGAATCGGAGGATTTGGCCTTTTAAGGTACTTTCAAGATGCTGCATATGTTGCCTGGGGCATAAAAACCCATTCAGCCCATGGACACATCTATCCGTACGTTCTCTCATTAAAAAAGTGAAAAGCATAAACAAATACGGGCTGATCTGCCGAAAATCCAGGTCTCAATTCACTAAAGAATATCGCGCATTTTAAATGCGCATGTATGCAATTCTATCCAGATAACCAGTCAGGCATGCAGATCCGTAAAGCACATAGGTCATCCTCTCAAATAATGACATCAGCCTTGGGTGCAGTGATATACCTCCAGGTCCAGAGAGCCCTCTTGCCCAAAGTGATAGGTAGATAGAGATCCCCTCTCCTGGTTCCAGGTACCCCAGGAATTGGCTGATGCAAATCTGGAACCCTCCTGCCTGTACGCCCTGAATACTGAGCTGTGCACACGCAGCCCAATGTATGATTTTCGGGAATGCCGTCAGCAATGAACTCCTGCACGTGGCGTAATTTCGGCCAGGCCAATGAAAATGGCCAAAGATCAGGACCCAGAAGCTGAAGATGACAGCAGCCAATGAGGAGCCCTGTGACACTGCAGCGCTGCACTATATATATATATATACTACTCTTGTTATGAGGTCCAGTGATTCCTTGGAGTGTTCCAGCAGCTGATTTTTGAGCGCTCGCTTTACTTTTATTCCACTAAAGAATATCGCATGAGATAACTGGATCACGTGACATTTTTTTCCAGCTATCTTATGTGATATTCAGAATGTCAGTTCACTGACAATCCTGCAGTATTTACCGCAGTAGTAAAACACACAGAACATACTGCGTAAGCTGACTGTGACGTCCAATCACTAAGCTACAGAAATTAAAAAACTGCATTTGTTGAAAAAGTCGTGGTCTAGCTGCGCGTTATTCAAGGAATATATACGGTTAGCACTGGTCGTTATGGAGCTGGCACCCGCCGGCATCCTTAACAACCAGTAAATAGCTTGTTGTTAATTAGCGGGCAGCCACCGGCTTCCTTAGCAACCAGTAAATATCATGGTTGTTAAGGAGCGGCCAGCCACAGCATCCTTAACAACCACGATCCCCACTGACAGCAGAATGTAAACAAAAAGAAATACCAGCAGTAAAAAAAAAAAAACAGTGTGAGGGCCCTCCAATCTATACCAGCCCCATATCTCAGCATGCCACCCAGCAGGCCAGGAAAAAACAAGTGAGTACCCCCCCACCCCCTCCTAAACCATACCAGCCCACATGCCCTCAACATGGTGGGGTGTGCTTTTGGGGAAGGGGGAGACCCCCACCCAATCACCTTGTCCTCATGTTGATGAGGACAAGGGCCTCTTTTCCACATCCCTGGGCAGTGGTTGTGGGGGTCTGCAGGCAGGGGAAAGAGGAGTATCAGAATCTGGAAGCCCCCTTTAACAAGGGGGCCACCAAATCCCGGCCCCCTCCCCCCCCCGTGTGAATGAGTATGGGGTACATAGTTCTCATGTTGATGAGGACAAGGGCCTCTTCCTCACAACCTTGGGCTGAGTTTTTTATAAATATATTTTATTTTTCTGTATATATGTAAATGTTTTTATTATGTTGTTTGTAACATTTACACCAACACGATGACACGGTAAGGCCTATTCTCCCACAGCAGATGCTGAGCAGAGTTCGGGGGAGATTATGGGTGACACCTATTCTTCCATGTCATATACCAAGCACAGAGCGAGTTCCATTATATGGAAATGATGACACGGTGACACCAATTCCCCTCAGCATAGTACAGGGGGTCACAGCTACACCACGACTCCTATTCTTCCATCATACACAATGACTCCACCTTGGTGACACCAATCTCCAGCATAGTACAGAGGCGAATATGTCGATGTGATGACACCTATCCTCCCATGTGAAACACCGATCACCATACAGGGGGGATTGTGCCGACGTGATGACACCTATCCCTATCACCTACCCATGCTGACACTCCCATGCGCACGCGTTTTCTGTCCCGTCTCCCCACACGCCAGCTCTTCATACCTCTATATAAAGAAGAGGTGTCATCACACATCCCAGCGTGAGAGATGAGCCGGATGTCTCGGCAGTTCTGCGATAAACACGCGGGCCACGTCTTATATTAGTCACATACGGGAGGAGCTCAGCGACCGTGAGAGGGAGAAGTCTGAACAACTACACATCCTCAAATTATATGTACAATATAAAATATGGGAGCTGCAAGGTTTATTCTGATACCTTCTAAAGATCTCTATGGAATGAGAAAAAAAACAACTGAAAGTGTTCCTAAACCCTGGACCCCGCATTCACTGTATCCGCTCTCATTCGCCACCCGGACCCCACATTCACTGTATCCGCTTCCCCCGGACCCCGCATTCACTGTATCCGCTCTCCCCGGACCCCGCATTCACTATATTCCCTCTCCCCGGACCCCGCATTCACTGTATCCGCTCTCCCCGGACCCCGCATTCATGTATCCGCTCCCCCCGGACCCCGCATTCACGGCTCTATACCATCCGCTCTCCCCCCGGACCTTTCCGCTTTCCCCCGGACCCCCCGCCCAATTCACTATATTCCCACTCTCCCCGGACCCCGCATTCATGTATCCGCTCTCCCCGGCAATTCCCACTTACCATCCCCCCGGCATTCATGTATCCGCTCCGCCCCCCCCCGGACCCCGCATTCCACTATTATCCGCCCTCCGCTCGCCCCGGACCCTGCATTCACTACATCCCTTCTCCCGGGACCCCCCCACTGTTATTCACTGGTGGGTGCCCGGCTCCCGCCCCCCCGCATTCACTACATCCCCTCTCCCTCCGCTCCCCGGACATTTCACTATATTACGCTCTCCCCGGACCCCGCGTTCACTACATCCGCTCTCGGGGCCCCCCATATCCGCTCTTCCCCCGGACCCTGGTTCGACCCCGGACCATTCACTACATATCCGACCCTCTCACCTCCCCGGACCCCGCATTCCACTGTATCCGCTCGGACCCACCACCCGAACCCCGCATTCACTGTATAGCGTCCCCCTGGGGGACGCCGCCCGCCGGACCCCGCATTCACTGTATCCCCCTCTACATCCCACCCGGACCCCGCATTCACTACATATCGACCGCTCTCCCCGGACCCCGCGTTCTCCATTCACTTACATCCGCTCTCTCCGGGGGGGGGACCCCCCGCCATTCACTTCAAACTCGCTCTCCACCATATCCGCTCTCCCCGGACCCCGCCATTCACAGTTTCGCTTCCCACATACCCGCCTCTCCCCGGGACCCCCCCCACTAACATCCGCTCATCACCATATCACTACATATCCCCTGCTCTCCACCGGACCTCGCGTTCGCCGTATCCCCGCTCTCCCCGGACCCCGTATCCGTTCGCCGTATCCGCTCTCCCCGTGTTTTCGCGTAATCCGACCCCCGCGTTCCGCCGTATCCGCTCCCCCCGGACCCCGCATTTACTACAGCTCCACGCCGGGAATCCGCTCTTCCCCCCGGAACCTCGGCGACCCCGCATCACTGTATCCGCTCTCCCCCCGGACCCAGCTTGTTCGCTCGTACTTCCCCCCGTAATTCACTGTATCCTCCTCCTCCCGCCGGACCCCGACCCGGTTTCACTATATCCGCTCTCCTCCTCGTATCCCGGACCCCGCATTCACTGTACCCCGCTCTCGTCCCCGGTAATCCCAGCCCCGCATTCCACTATATCCGCTCTGCCGTAATCCGCTTCCCCCCCAGACCCCGCATTCACTATATCGCCGCTCTCACTCGCCCCCGGACCCCGCATTCGTAATCCGCTTACCCCCTATATCCGCTCTCCCCGGGCCCCGCATTCACTATATCCTGCTCTCTTCGGACCCCGCATTTCACTATATCCGCTCTCCCCGGACCCCTGCGTGATCATTCACTATATCCGTAACTCTCTCCACTTCCCAGTACAACAGAACATGGAAATGCAATGTATTTCAGTAAATATAAACTGCTAAAATACCATTTTCTCATCAGCAGTATATAGCAGTCTTGTGACTTCTATCAGTGTCCAGCAGAGCACTGGTTAAACTTGCAGGAGGTTGTCCTTTATCCGCTCTATGAGACAGGTGCATAAACCCCTGACACCCTCTGTCTGGAGAGCACTGATTAACGCATTTCCCCATGTCCCACTCCTGATTGGGCTCACTGGCTGTAACTGACCAGCACATTGCTGGATTGGGATGGGGGCCTCAGGTAAGTATTAGAGGGGGAGGGGGGTGGGGGCTGGCACACACAGACGGGTGTTTACCTGGTTTTGGGGCTCACAAGGCACTCTAGCAGAAAAGGGGGGAAAGGCTGACATTTTTGTAAGGCTGACATGGCCCTATGGGCATAATCCAGCCACCATTTTGTTGTAGCCCTAGAAGAGCCCCCTTTGAATGTTATAGCTCTTTGTGTGTCAGCTGTGCGGTTCAGGCTGTGAATGGAGGATGAGAATAAAGTGTGTGAGAGATAAGTCATCGGCTCGGAGTTGGCACGGAGCAGACAGAAGCTCCAGAGGATGGCAATTGTTCTCGCTCTGATGAGACGGTACGGGTAGGAGACGACTAATATCAGGTAGACAGGTGATGACAGAGAGATGGGGCTCAGCCAACGTATGACACCTTCCCCTCCAGCAGAAGAGAACATTGTGATGGGAACGCTCCGTGTACCCGCCAATGACAAGACGTGCGGCTCATCTCTGAGCAGGATTCAGCATGAATCTCTTCCTTCTCAGGTAAGAGGCGGGAAGGAGAGATAAAAGGTCTCTCTTCTAATGTACAGAGAATGGAGGAGGACATGCTGGGTGTGATATGTGACAGAGAGGATATGGAATTTAGGACAGACACATCCTGGTCTTGGCTCACTTTGTATGGTGACCACGATTATTCAATGTACCTTCTCTAACCTCCCCCACCGCCTTCTCTTCTGATATTCTGCAGATTTTGAGCAGGCGTAGTGGAGGCCAAATTCTCTTAGAAAGCTGACATTACTGGCCAACCATCAGAAGGGCCATTCACCACGTGAGGGGTCCACTGACCACCACCATGGAGCTATGGCCTTGCTGGGCCAGAATCCCACCTGCTAGCAATGAAGTGACATCTCACTGGTCCATCCAATGAGGGAGCGAATCCATTGGAAATGTTTATCGGTCTACTATCGCTCCTGTCACTGCCGAGCTGTTGGAATTTGCCCGTCTGGCACCCTCATAGCGTCACCAGAGAAAGCTAGTTTTTCCTACACAGGTCCAGGACAAAACCGATTTCTGGACTGCACCAGCGATAATCTCTGGGAAGGTGAACCTGCCCCACCCACCCCGCCTCAGGGTATTTGAGGATCTGCTTCTCACTCACCATTTTGGGTTTGAATGGTGGCTGGATTTCTCCGCCTTCCAGCTTCTCCCAGTCGATCCTCCTAAAGAAGGCGTGCTCCCGAATGTCCCTCTCCCCCTCCGGCCCGCAGCCCAGCCGCTTCACCGGGTGTTTCGTCATCAGCTGTAAAACAAAGAAGAACGCTTAGACTCGGTTCACACTACCGCGGTTTTACCCAGTTTGCAGCACGATTATTATATCGGCGACTTTGATGTGATTTTGGTTGTGTTTTGGATGTAGATTGCATATTCTATGGGGCCAAGATGCACCAAAGCAGCACAAATCACATCATAGATGTGCTGCATTGATGAGAGCAGGCACTATTGGAAGCAACGTGATTGCCATTGTCCTGCAAGTCACATCTGAATCCGGAGCCCTAAAGCCGTGGTGCCCCAGGGTCTCATGCAGCCCGCCCTCTGGTATAGGACGTGCGGCCCTCGGAGCCCTGCAGTCTGCAGTGCACAGGTGTTCAACCTTTGGAAGAGTGAGGGCCACTTACGTGATTTGGTAACCAGTCCGGGCCACAATGAAATAAAACAGTTCAGAACTTTGAATTTTTCATTTTGAACAGCATATTGAACACTTTCCTCCTGCAGCCGCTAAAGGCCGGTGGGAGAGGAGGAGAAGCCGGCTTTCAGCCGTTGCAGGAAGAAATTGGAGGAGATGGGTTCCTGCATATGCCGCCCCCACTGCCCCTCCTGGCCAAGTGTAAGACAGAATGTGACAGGAAGGCTCTGAAGCACGGGCCGGGGTCACTATTGCAACCCCTCACGCTCCTGGGCACCTGCGGCTTAGCTGCCCCTTTCCCATTGACTGCTATTATATCTTGTGGGTGTGGGGCAGTTTCTGAAAGAGCACCAAACCGGCAAGATATAATAGAAGTGCGCTATCCTGGCTTGAGGTCGAGGGCCACAGGTTGTGCACCCCTGCTGTAGTGGATACATTGATTAGGGTAATAGTATTGTATCCTGTCCTCACTCTCTGACCCTCATTTCCTCTATTAGTCTGCAGTCTCTTGACAGTCTTCTTTATGTGTGGCCCTTTGGTATATGATGTGTGGCCCTCAGCCATCAGCAGTCTGTAGCGGCGGGAATATTGATTAGGGTAATGGCATTGATCTCTAACAGCCTCATGTCAGAGACTGCAGACTAATAGAGGAAATGAGGGTCAGAGAGTGAGGACAGGACACATTGTTGGCTGAGGATCTGCTGCAGAAGACAATAGGAAGCCGGGAAGATGTGACATGCGGCTGGTAGAGATCAATATAATTACCCTAATCAATGTTCCTGCAACAGACTGCTGATGGCTGAGGGCCACACATCATATACTAAAGGGCCACATGAGTCCCTCAGGCTGCAGGTTGACCACCAGGGCCTTGGACTTACTATGACCCTCTCCGTCTTTATATCCCACTTCTAAATGGTCAGTTGCCTCCATACAACCAGCTTCTTATGAAACGCGTTGGTCGGGCCGGTGTTGGGGATCAGGCTATTAGTTTTGGGTTGAAAAGGAGAAAGAAATTCTATATTCCTTTCATTCTCAAAATCAAAGGAAAATGTGAAGCGAATCTCCGCAGGCTGCTCTCATTTTCCGTAGTGCGGTGAAGGTGTGAATTTGGCCCCGTGTAAATCTTCGCCGGGCTTTTGTCTGCTATGTCAGTGAATTTGGGCCGTGTAAGATCTTCGCCGGGCTTTTGTTCTGTTATGTCGGTGCCCGTGGCTTCGGCGTCACATTCCGGCAATTTACGGGAAAGGATTTAAACACACAGAAGGGAGTCTCTTTCACGGAAGATAAATGACCGCCATTAGCGTCGTGCGTTCGCTCGGAAGCCATAAAGCCGGCGCGTTCTTCTCCGGCACCGATTTCAATGTTTCGCCTCATCTCTCTGTAAGTGGCCGCGGCTCTTAATTAAAGATAGGAATTAACGATCTGCGTCCTGACACCTAATTAGCAGATGCGTGTGTTGTGGGGGGTTCAACAAACCCTATCTGTGCGTGTAACCCTTTCCTTGCTGGACGCCGGCACCGCGCCGAACCCATTCAGGAGCAGAGGGGTTAACGCTGCGCCAAAGCATTTAATAGTTTCTATGGGAACGCGGAATTGAAATAGAAGGAATGTCCTGTGGAGCGATCGCCAGTCACCGGATAATAATGTCATTTATTACGGAGCGGAATCGTGCGTCTCTACGGATCACATACCCAATTCATGGAGCCGCGGATGGCGACCTGCCACACTTAAAGCAACATGTACCACTATATGGGCTCGCAGCCGCGGCAGTGTGTAAGCCATGTGTGCCCCTCATCTGGACAGCCTATCAGGCGGCTGTTATCTTTTATATAAAATAGTCACATGTATCCTATGCCAATAGGCCCCGCCCCCTTTCCCCTATTTCATGACAGGCATATAGGAAGATAAATCAAAATATATATGTATATACTGTATATAAATACATCAAATAAAGTACAAAAAACTGATCGAGGATATGGAAGATCAACTTTCTCTTGTCTTTGTATAAGTCACGCCCACACTGCATGAGCTGTATGCCAGACACACCTATATGGCATGATCTGCATACAGGACACACCCACAATTTCTATTACCTGCACAGCGGACACTCCCACATTCCCATGATCTGCACAGAGAACACGCCCACATTCCCATAATCTGCACAGAGAACACGCCCACATTCCCATAATCTGCACAGAGAACACGCCCACATTCCCATAATCTGTGCCCACACATGATCTGCACAGAGAACAGCCCACATTCCCATAATCTGTGCACACAGAACAAGCCCACATTCCCAGAGAACACGCCCACATTCATCTGTGCACAGAACAGCCCACATTCCCATGATCTGCACAGAGACATGCCCACATTCCATAATCTGCACAGAGAACACGCCCACATTCCCATAATCTGCACAGAGAACACGCCCCACATTCCCATAATCTGCACAGAGAACACGCCCACATTCCCATAATCTGCACAGAGGACACGCCCACATCCCCATGATCTGCACAGAGGACACGCCCACATCCCCATGATCTGCACAGAGGACACGCCCACATCCCCATGATCTGCACACAGGAACACGCCCACATTCCCCATGATCTGCACACAGGACACGCCCACATTCCCCATGATCTGCACAGAGAACACGCCCACATCCCATGATCTGCACACAGGACACGCCCACATCCCCATGATCTGACACAGGACACGCCCACATCCCCATGATCTGGACACGCCCACATCCCCATAATCTGCACAGAGAACACGCCCTGTTGACACACGCCCACATTTTCCACGATCTGCAAACACAGGAAGACACACCCAAAATGTATTATTACCGATCTGCAAACGCACACAGGACACACCCACATTCAATGATCTGCATTCACCATTGTGAAAACAGGTAAAGTGCATCTATACCCAGAAAGACTACTAACGGCATATATTGGAGCTTACCAGACCTCAGATGTGGTGGCTGCATTTGTTTTCTTTTTTTCCCCCCCCTATATTTTCACCTGGTGATCCTGCCAGGAACACACTTTCCTTTCCTAAGGTGACAAACACTCACTCATCATATCTATGGAAGAGAAATGTCATCCTAGGACATGACTGCCCCCCCCCCCACTCTATAATATGGGGGGGGGGGGGGGGTTCTGTGGTCCTCAGAGATAACTGGGAAAGCTGATAACATTGAATGAGATTTTAGGTCAGTGCATAGGAGGACACTGGATTTCTGGCAGGATCAAGGAGGATTTAGTTATACTTGTAGAAAAGAAACCTATTGCAGCCTCCATGTCTAAGGACGGGAAAGCTGCAATATAGAGAAAATCCTTTCTGTTACATTGTTGCTGGGTTTGGTACGTGGAAAGGCAGTGATGGAGAATGTTCTGAGCTTTGTGTCCACACATGGAACATTCAGTACAAGCCCTGCACCGCTCAGGATTCTAGGACCTCTTACCCCCTTGCATATGGATACGGCCTCCTTAGACATGGATTTCGGGTAGGACACGTTGTGCTCCATAATAGACTGGAAAAGCTCGTCCTCATCTTCACCATCGAACGGCGGCTGCGACAAAAGGAGAGGTGTGGTTACAGCATTATTGGACAGATTATATGTTTCAGGGGTTCTGGGACCGACGCTAATAACAGGGAGATCGATGTGACTGGAGGAGGAAGTGTGCCAGGTACACGAGATCTCTTCTACAGATACATTGTACAATGTTCTACCCAAGACAAATGCATCATCCAATCCACCACCACGGCCTCATGTCTGTTCATACAATGGAGGGGCTTCACCTTCATCTACATGGTAAACATGTTATCTTTGCAGCCTGAATATGGACGACTTCCAGCATGAGGTGTGCTCACCTGTCCGGCCAGCATCTCATAGAGCAAGACCCCGTAGGCCCACCAGTCCACAGACTTCCCATACGGCTGGTAAGCGATGATCTGAGGAGAGAAGAGGTAAAGGGATCCGTGTTACATAATGTCGCTGTGTACGGGGACACAAGGTACAGGGAGGGTACAGGACACAAGGCACAGGGAGGGTACAGGACGCAAGGCACAGGGAGGGTACAGGACGCAAAGCACAGGGACGGTACAGGACGCAAGGCAAGGAGGGTGCAGGACGCAAGGCACAGGGAGGGTACAGGACACAAGGCACAGGGAGGGTACAGGACGCAAAGCACGGGGGACGGTACAGGACGCAAAGCACGGGGAGACGGTACAGGACGCAAGGCACGGGGAGGGTACAGGACGCAAGGCACGGGGAGGGTACAGGACGCAAGGCACGGGGAGGGTGCAGGACGCAAGGCACGGGGACGGTGCAGGACGCAAGGCACGGGGGAGGGTGCAGGACGCAAGGCACGGGGAGGGTGCAGGACGCAAGGCACGGGGAGGGGGGAGGGTACAGGACGCAAGGCACTGGGGGGGAGGGTACAGGACGCAAGGCACGGGGAGGGTGCAGGACGCAAGGCACGGGGAGGGTGCAGGACGCAAGGCACGGGGAGGGTGCAGGACGCAAGGCACGGGGAGGGTGCAGGACGCAAGGCACGGGGAGGGTGCAGGACGCAAGGCACGGGGAGGGTGCAGGACGCAAGGCACGGGGACGGTGCAGGACGCAAGGCACGGGGAGGGTGCAGGACGCAAGGCACGGGGAGGGTGCAGGACGCAAGGCACGGGGAGGGTGCAGGACGCAAGGCACGGGGAGGGTGCAGGACGCAAGGCACGGGGAGGGTGCAGGACGCAAGGCACGGGGAGGGTGCAGGACGCAAGGCACGGGGAGGGTGCAGGACGCAAGGCACGGGGACGGTGCAGGACGCAAGGCAAGGCAGGACGCAAGGCACGGGGACGGTGCAGGACGCAAGGCACGGGGACGGTGCAGGACGCAAGGCACGGGGAGGGTGCAGGACGCAAGGCACGGGGAGGGTGCAGGACGCAAGGCACGGGGGAGGGTGCAGGACGCAAGGCACGGGGAGGGTGCAGGACGCAAGGCACGGGGAGGGTGCAGGACGCAAGGCACGGGGAGGGTGCAGGACGCAAGGCACGGGGAGGGTGCAGGACGCAAGGCACGGGGAGGGTGCAGGACGCAAGGCACGGGGAGGGTGCAGGACGCAAGGCACGGGGAGGGTGCAGGACGCAAGGCACGGGGACGGTGCAGGACGCAAGGCACGGGGACGGTGCAGGACGCAAGGCACAGGGAGGGTGCAGGACGCAAGGCACAGGGAGGGTGCAGGACGCAAGGCACAGGGACGGTGCAGGACGAGGCACAGGGAGGGTGCAGGACGCAAGGCACAGGGAGGGTGCAGGACGCAAGGCACAGGGAGGGTGCAGGACGCAAGGCACAGGGAGGGTGCAGGACGCAAGGCACAGGGAGGGTGCAGGACGCAAGGCACAGGGAGGGTGCAGGACGCAAGGCACAGGGAGGGTGCAGGACGCAAGGCACAGGGAGGGTGCAGGACGCAAGGCACAGGGAGGGTGCAGGGCACAGGGACACGGTGCAGGGCACAGGGACACGGTGCAGGGCGCAAGGTGCAGGGCGCAAGGCACAGGGACACGGTGCAGGGCACAGGGACACGGTGCAGGGCACAGGGACACGGTGCAGGGCACAGGGACACGGTGCAGGGCGCAAGGCACAGGGACACGGTGCAGGGCGCAAGGCACAGGGACACGGTGCAGGAGGCAAGGCACAGGGACACGGTGCAGGAGCCAAGGCACAGGGACACGGTGCAGGAGCAAGGCACAGGGACACGGTGCAGGAGCCAAGGCACAGGGACACGGTGCTGGAGCCAAGGCACAGGGACACGGTGCAGGAGGCAAGGCACAGGGACACGGTGCAGGAGGCAAGGCACAGGGACACGGTGCAGGAGGCAAGGCACAGGGACACGGTGCAGGAGGCAAGGCACAGGGACACGGTGCAGGAGCCAAGGCACAGGGACACGGTGCAGGACACAAGGTACAGGACATGATACAGGGCACAATGTAGGGGCACAGTACTGGACGCAGTATTATTTGGGGGCACAGGGACACAGGACGGAACACAGTATTATTTGGGGGTACAGGGACATGGCCATCACGACACTGCTCCTGCATATTCTCCACCACGACAATGCTCCTGCAACTGATGCATTAAGTTACAATTTTTGAAAGAAAATTTGTTCGGAATTCGACCCGTGTATGGCTTGCATTAGTATGTGTATTCCAGAGAATGGGGTAGAATACCTTCCCTGCAGGAGTGGGATATAGGACAGAAGAGGAGGCTCTATCACCTGAAGAACCTCCAGGGCCTCATCTCATTGAATTGATAATCCATCTGAAGACCAGAAAGATTGAGCACAAGAGCTGAGAGGACATCAGGTGACCAGACTGACCCACATTGTATAGAGTAGGCCAGAGTCTATATCCACCTCCCAAAACCAGACAGACTTCAAACACATGGCATTTCCGAATACCGAACCCCCCCGCAGAGGAGTCACGTGACTCTCTATGATCTCCAGAAAGGTCACAATACAGCGTCTATCTACCCCCCATGACTGTGATCCTCAGACCCCGAGTCCAGCCATGGGGCTCCTCCTTGTGCTGACCTCTCATTATAAATAGGCGCCCACAGGCCTGGGTCCCGAGCTCCCGCTGCGTCTGGATCTGCGGTAATGAGAGGATTCTTCCTTCCACAATAGGAAAGGTGAGAGCCGTGTCATCCATGTCTAGAAGAGTCTGACCACAGCTCCTCACCCTGACATAATGCCGCCATCCCTCTCTGTACAATGCAGCCGCTCCATGTGATGGCTCAAGTATGGAGAGCTCGAATTATCTCAGCGCCGCGCTCACAAGTCTAGCATCAAATCCTTGTCCTGTTCTATGAATGCCAACAAAGTCCCGTTCATTAATCGCACATTACAGGACACGGGGAGCAGTCAGGAACCTGGGATTAGGGCGCAGCCTATGTACCTCAATACTAATCCCCCAATTCTACAGGAAGACAATAGTCCTCTGACTGATACTCGCTTTTGCTACATCTGTGTTGGGGATCAGATGACCTTTGGCAATTGATTTTCTGATTCTGATAACAGTGGAGAGGGTGACAACGCAGGAAGACAATTGAAAGACAGAAATAAAACGTTGTCACCCAATTAACGCCTGAACAAGGATCTTCACAGTGGGATCTCCAGGGATTATTCCAATAAAAGCTGCAGGTTTAGGACCGGAGTATTTCACATTCAATTCATCTGTAAATCTCACAGGAGAGTTTATAGACTGCGATTACATCTGCTGCAGCACCATCATGTGTCTGCAAAAGGGCAGCAAATCTCTGTGTTGCAGGAAAGTGCACCATTCTAGGCAAGTTCCTACAGTGTACAAATGGGAACCGCATCTAAGTCTAGGTGCAGTGCATGTGCCAAAACGCATGGCACCGCGTGCTCCAGTGCAGAGAAACTTCTCAGAAGGGTGAGGCAATTTTTTGAGCTCTCAGGCGTAGGGCAGCCCACTGAAATGAATGAGCTGCTCTACATGCAACACACGCCCCAAGAGTGTGAACGCAGCTCTACATGCAACACCACGCCCCAAGAGTGTGAACGCAGCTCTACATGCAACACACGCCCCAAGAGTGTGAACGCAGCTCTACATGCAACACACGCCCCAAGAGTGTGAACGCAGCTCTACATGCAACACACGCCCCAAGAGTGTGAACGCAGCTCTACATGCAACACACGCCCCAAGAGTGTGAACGCAGCTCTACATGCAACACGCGCCCCAAGAGTGTGAACGCAGCTCTACATGCAACACACGCCCCAAGAGTGTGAACGCAGCTCTACATGCAACACACGCCCCAAGAGTGTGAACGCAGCTCTACATGCAACACACGCCCCAAGAGTGTGAACGCAGCTCTAATACACACGCCCCAAGAGTGTGAACGCAGCTCTACATGCAACACACGCCCCAAGAGTGTGAACGCAGCTCTACACACACAACGCCCCAAGTATGTGAACGCAGCTCTACATGCAACACACGCCCCAAGATGCACGCAGCTCTACATGCAACACGCAGCCCCAAGAGTGTGAACGCAGCTCTACATGCAACACACTGGCCCCAAGAGTGTGACACGCAGCTTTACATGGCCCCACACAGCCCCAAGAGTGTGAACGCAGCTCTACATGCACATATTGAGTTGAACGCAGCCCTAATATTCCCCGGAAGTGCCTTTAATGGCAACCTCAGACATTCTCCGTAAAAATGAATTACACACACAATTGCCCCAAGTATTGGGCCCCGGCCTTTCCCCACATGACCTTTAATGGCCCCCAGTCTTAGTCCGTAGGTTCAATATTGAGCTGGCCCCGCCCTTTCCCACACATGACCTTTAATGGCCCCCCAGTCTTAGTCCGTAGGGTTCAATATTGAGCTGGCCCCGCCCTTTCCACACACATGACCTTTAATGGCCCCCCAGTCTTAGTCCGTAGGGTTCAATATTGAGTTGGCCCCGCCCTTTCCACACACATGACCTTTAATGGCCCCCCCAGTCTTAGTCCGTAGGGTTCAATATTGAGTTGGCCCCGCCCTTTCCACGCACATGACCTTTAATGGCCCCCCAGTCTTAGTCCTGTAGGGTTCAATATTGAGTTGGCCCCGCCCTTTCCACGCACATGACCTTTAATGACCCCCCAGTCTTAGTCCGTAAGGTTCACTATTGAGTTGGCCTCGCCCTTTCCACACACATGACCTTTAATGGCCCCCCAGTCTTAGTCCGTAGGGTTCAATATTGAGTTGGCCCCGCCCTTTCCACACACAACCTTTAATGGCCCCCCAGTCTTAGTCCGTAGGGTTCAATATTGAGTTGGCCCCGCCCTTTGCAGCTATAACAGCTTCAACTCTTCTGGGAAGGCCGTCCACAAGGTTTAGGAGGGTGTCTATGGGAAGGTTGGACCATTCTTCCAGAAGCACATTTGTCAGGTCAGGCACTGATGTCGGGGGAGGAGGCCTGGCTCGCAGTCTCCGCTCTAATTCATCCCAAAGGTGTTCTATAGGATTGAGGTCAGGACTCTGTGCAGGACAGTCAAGTTCCTCCACCCCAAACTGGCTCCTCCATGTCTTTATGGACCTTGCTTTGTGCACTGGTGTGCAGTCATGTTGGAACAGGAAGGGGCCATCCCCAAACTCTTCCCACAAAGGTGGGAGCATGAAATTGTCCAAAATGTCACCTTAAGAGTTCCCTTCACTGGAACTAGGGGGCCAAGCCCAACCCCTGAAAAAACACCCCCACACCATAATCCCCCTCCACCAAACTTTACACTTGGCACAATGCAGTCAGGCAAGTACCGTTCTCCTGGCAACTGCCAAACCCAGACACGGCCATGGGATTGCCAGACAGAGAAGCGTGATTGGTCCCTCCAGAGAACACGTCTCCCCTGCTTTAGAGTCCAGTGGCGGCGTGCTTTACACCACGGCATCCGACGCTTTGCATTGCACTTGGTGGTGGAAGGCTTGGATGCAGCTGCTCGGCCATGGAAACCCATTCCATGAAGCTCTCTACGCACTGTTGTTGGGCTCATCTGAAGGCCACACCAAGTTTGGAGGTCTTTAGCTATTGACTCTGCAGACAGTTGGTGACTTCTGCGCACTGTGCGCTTCACATGATATGGAGGGGATTGGAACGCCTGAATCGCATGATTGGGAGGGGATTGGAACGCCTGAATTGCATGATTGGGAGGGGATTGGAACGCCTGAATCGCATGATTGGGAGGGGATTGGAACGCCTGAATCGCATGATTGGGAGGGGATTAGAACCCCTGAATCACATGATATGGGAGGGGATTAGAACCCCTGAATCACATGATTGGGAGGGGATTGGAACCCCTGAATCACATGATTGGGAGGGGATTGGAACCCCTGAATCACATGATATGGAGGGGATTGGAACCCCTGAATCGCATGATATGGAGGGGATTGGAAACCCCTGAATCGCATGATATGGAGGGGATTGGAACACCTGAAGCGCATGATATGGAGGGGATTGGAACACCTGAAGCACATGATTGTGAGGGGATTGGAACACCTGAATCACATGATTGGTAGGGGATTGGAACCCCTTAATCACATGATTGGGAGGGGATTAGAACACCTGAATCACATGATATGGAGGGGATTGGAACACCTGAATCACATGATATGGAGGTGATTTGGAACCCCTGAATCACATGATATGGAGAGGATTCTAATACCTGAATCACATGATATGGAGGGGATTGTAACACCTGAATCACATGATATGGAGGGGATTGTAACACCTGAATCACATGATATGGAGGGGATTGTAACACCTGAATCACATGATATGGAGGGGATTGGAACACCTAAATCACATGATATGGAGAGAATTGGAACCCCTGAATCACATGATATGGAGAGGATTCTAATACCTGAATCACATGATATGGAGGGGATTAGAACACCTGAATCACATGATATGGAGGGGATTGGAACACCTGAATCACTGATATGGAGGTGATTGGAACCCCTGAATCACATGATATGGAGGGGATTGTAACACCTGAAACACATGATATGGAGGGGATTGTAACACCTGAATCACATGATTGGAGGGCGGGGACAATACTTTGGGCATATATATATATATATATATACACAACATTGTTGTATTTCTGCCCTTATACCTTTAGGAATTAGTAATCCTGTGGGGTGTCAGGAGATGACCGCGGCCTGCTGATGATTAGATCTGGAGAGCCTCCAGCGTATTGCCGCGCTCCCAGCTGCATTCTCCCCACTGTTTCCTGCCGCAGAAAATGAATTTCTCTGGGGTATTCCGGCTTTGTGTGAGGGACATGCACTGGGACATTTTGCAGGATTTAGGCCGAGCCCCCGCCGCGCACAATCATTACAGTGTCACCGGCTTTTTCCTGTGATTTCTTCTCCTCTAATATTTAATAAGCGCCGTTTCTGCGGGGCTCAGGTGCGTCGCCTCATCGTCCGCTTTGTTGATGTTATTTAGGCCGTCTTATGGCGCTGAAAGCATTAAAGCGGATTATAGCACCTCAAAGTGCCGCCGCTGACGCCCGACCGTCATTTCCAGAGCCCGGCGCTGCACTGAAAGCGCCAACAAAGGATTGACTACGAGTAGTGCTTATCGCAAGAGGATTAACTCGGCACAAAGGAAGCATCGGGCCCAAAAGGAGGCATCGGGCACAAAGGAGGCATCGGGCCCAAAAGGAGGCATCGGGCCCAAAAGGAGGCATCGGGCCCAAAGGAGGCATCGGGCCCAAAGGAGGCATCGGGCCCAAAGGAGGCATCGGGCCCAAAGGAGGCATCGGGCCCAAAGGAGGCATCGGGCCCAAAGGAGGCATCGGGCACAAAGGAGGCATCGGGCACAAAGGAAGCATCGGGCACAAAGGAGGCATCGGGCCCAAAGGAAGCATCGGGCACAAAGGAGGCATCGGGCACAAAGGAGGCATCGGGCACAAAGGAGGCATCGGGACCAAAGGAAGCATCGGGCACAAAGGAGGCATCGGGCCCAAAGGAGGCATCGGGCCCAAAGGAGGCATCGGGCCCAAAGGAGGCATCGGACCGAAAGGAAGCATGGGGCCCAAAGGAGGCATGGGGCCCAAAGGAGGCATGGGGCCCAAAGGAGGCATCGGGCACAAAGGAGGCATCGGGCACAAAGGAGGCATCGGGCCCAAAGGAGGCATCGGGCCCAAAGGAGGCATCGGGCCCAAAGGAGGCATGGGGCCCAAAGGAAGCATGGGGCCCAAAGGAGGCATCGGGCACAAAGGAAGCATCGGGCACAAAGGAGGCATCGGGCACAAAGGAGGCATCGGGCCCAAAGGAGGCATCGGGCCCAAAGGAGGCATCGGGCCCAAAGGAGGCATCGGGCACAAAGGAGGCATCGGGCCCAAAGGAGGCATCGGGCCCAAAGGAGGCATCGGGCCCAAAGGAGGCATCGGGCCCAAAGGAAGCATCGGGCCCAAAGGAGGCATCGGGCACAAAGGAAGCATCGGGCACAAAGGAAGCATCGGGCACAAAGGAAGCATCGGGCACAAAGGAAGCATCGGGCACAAAGGAAGCATCGGGCACAAAGGAAGCATCGGGCCCGACGTCCAATCCACTACCGGGAAATGTTTACACCATTAGCTAGACAAGAAACCTTCCTGAGGAAATCAGCCAATTAGTACAGACAGCAATAACAATGTATTGTACAAAACCCAAAACCGAGGATGCTTTGTGTACAGACCACGTACCGATTGGACATGATTTGGGAAAACGACACACCTCACAGCTGACAATGCATACTGCATCAGAGCAAAGGAACTGCCTGCAGAGCTCAGAGACAGGATGATTGCAAGGCACGGATCTGGGGAAGGCTACAAAAAAATGTTCTGATGTACTAAAGGAAGGGGAATCAACCCGCCACAGGTGGAAGGAAAGAAAAGCACACAATCTGTGGGCTGCTTAATCCTTGTCGTCCACACAGGAAGTGAGGGGAAATCTACCCACAGGGGACACAGACATCCATTAAACCCTTCACATTGGTTACAGTAAAAAAGAAACAACTTTTTGGTTGGAGTTCCATCTTATAGAGGACGCTGGCCTTGCTGAGAGGCTCCATCTCCGATGAGGTTCAAGGATATAATTGAAGAATTCTATGCTAATCTGAGCAGCGGTTAATATAGGAGGGAAGATTGACCGGAGTAAAAGCCGTAGATAGGAGATTTAGCCATGGCCCTTGTAAATAATAGCCGAATATATTCCAATACAAACAGAAGGAGCAGAAAACTCAGAGTGAATGCAGCTTCCTCCAATGAAGAACAGACACGTGTGATCCCGAGGGATGAAGATCGGCCATTATCCAGCTATGTAAATATGAAACACCTAGACAGATCCACCTTTCCTGATCCCTAACCCCCCCCCCCCCCTCACCAACTGAGGGTGTCTGGGGAAGACCCCAAATATTCTCATCAGGTCATCACCTATCCGCCTTTACATTGGAAGGTACACGGGAAATACTGATTATCTTAGTATAGTAAAAGGAACCAGATAGTTACATTGTTACATGGGCAGCACAGTGACTAAATGGTTAGCACTTCCCCCTGGCAGTACTCGGGTCGTTGGTTCGTCGAATCCCAACCACGGCACCACCTGCCTGGAGTTTGCATGTTCTCCCTGTGCCTGTGTGGGTTTCCTCCGGATTCTCCAGTTTCCTCCCACACTTCAAAGACATACTGGGAGGTTAATTGGCTCCTGTCTAAATTGTCCCTAGTATGTGTATGTATGAATGTGAGTTAGGGACCTTAGATTGTACGCTCCTCGGGGGCGGGGACTGATGTGAATGTACAATATATATATATATGTGAAGTGCTGCGTACATTGATGGCGCATTATAAGTACCTGTAATAAATAAATACCTTGTAGTCCATACAGTCCTCCCTCTGTGTGTGTAGGACATATCCATAAATCAATGTTCATTCCACCCTCCTGTGTAGTGATCACACACCACCCCACACACCTACCAATTCCACCCCGCCAAAGAGATCCCCAGACCCTGAGCACAGCCTGCACCGCCCAGCCTGTCAGTGTAGGAAGTAATTAGATGGCAGCCGTATGACAGGCCTCCGTGACAAGGGACCCCCAGAGCACAGGGAGGCGCTCCAATTCCCCTCTACATTTATAGAATCTCCCCCACCCCTAGAGAGAAGCTGCGGGCTCCACCCCCACTGAAGGCTCTATTATAGGTGATGGTGACACTCATGATTAATAGCGGAGCTCTTCCTGAGGGATCAGACAATGGCAGAGATACACTAAAACACAGAGAGCAGACAATGTACAGTATACAGGCTTTGTGTCCTGAAATATGCCACCGACAGACCACTGATGGCATGTTTCTGCATCAACATGTGCTACAACCAGAACTCTGCACAGCACCCAACCTCCTAAAGTGGATGAAAGACAAGACTTTTTTTTTCAGTGCTGGAAGGGTTAGTTAATGTGATATTAAGGGCAATTTAAAAAAATGTTATACTTCCCGGCTCTGTAATAGTTTTGCACAGAGCAACCCTGATCCTCCTCTTCTCAGGTCCCCTGCTGGTGCCCCTGGCCCCTCCCTCCTGCTGAGCGCCCCCACAGCAAGCAGATTGCTATGGAGGCACCCAAGTAAGCTCACTCCCGAGCGGCTGCTCTGTGTGTCCTTTCACACACAGCGCCACAGCTCAGCCCCACCCCCTCTCTCTCCTCATTGGCTCACTGGCTGTGATTGTGAGCCAAACAACAAAAGTGGCCATTTTTTGTACTGTGATTGAGAGCTTCCTGCTGCGGTCTCACCCAGTAAGGAGGGAGAGTCCCCGGAGAGTCGAGACTCCCGTGCACATTGTTGGATGGAAATGGGGCTCAGGAAAGTATTGAGGGGGGGCAGCTGCACACAGAAGGGTTTTTTTTACCTTCATGTACAGACTGCATGGAGCCTTTACAATTACTTTACTAGAAAGACCCACCTCTGTCACAGGCAGAAAACTGATAGGAAAATTACAAGTTGTCACCAGAACAGGAAATGAGAAGATATCTTCCTATGGAGACACCTGTTCCAGTGACAACATGGAAGAGAGATTTCATGGTACCTCCCACTGTGTTTCCAGGATAGGAAATTAAAAAAAAAAATTAACATAATCCTAATCATTCCCTGATCCTAAATCCCCCAAAAATGAGGATTTACATCCAGGGTAGGTTCGATCAGTGGGGTTCATGGTATAGAGGCATGTGACTGCCTACTGACAGGACAGGTCCCTACACTGTAGGAATGATCCCCCATCGTCACACCTTCTCAGTGTAAGAAGCTACAACCCCCTCCCAGATGTAGACGGCGCGGTAACAACATTGGTTTAGGGATAATCAGTGGGCGTGTCTTCCAGTCTGTGGGGAGGAACAGGATGTGATGTATAGTGAACACAGACAGTCACATGCAGTAAGAGCCAATAGGCTGGGAAGGTGGAAGAACAGGTACCTCGGGGGCGATGTAGTCTGGGGTTCCACAGAAAGTTCGAGTTGTCACACCGTCCACCATGTGCTCCTTACACATTCCAAAATCTGCGATCTTTATGTGACCTTCGGCGTCCAACATGACGTTATCCAACTTCAGATCTCTGTGGGGGGAGGGGAGCCAGTCAGTGCTTATTCTAGGCTGCAGGAAGTGATAGGAGCCACCATGACCCCTCCCTGTATACTGCCATATTATTGGCATCACCAACTCCAGGTTAAACATTCTTTTTAGTTTTGGCTGGTAGGGTTGGATCCTCTGCCAGGTATTCATTGCTTGAACAGAAGGGACCAAGTATCAGACCATCAATTCCAAAGTCTATATCTCCTTTATCATTGACAGTAAAGTCACATCCAGTGGAAAGAAAGTATCCAACATGTTTTGGAGCCAAGGGATCCCCCCACTTTGGGGTTCAGATTTGGTGGTTAGAATTCCAAGATGGAAGTCCTTTGTTCCCTCCCCCTTCTTCCTGCCCACATCACTTGCTGTTCCATGACCTCCATGGACCAGCAAAACAAGTTAATTAGCATATGAATGGAGAAACCCAGCTTCTAAATACAATACCTGGTAAGTAAAATGTATTGTTCCATATAGTCCCGGATCATTAGTCACAGCAACACAGGTATGGCCTCCTGGACAGATGTGTTAAAAGGGAACGCCGCTGTACAGCCATGGACTTCTGCATGCTCACCTGTACTCCTGTCCAGGAGGTTATAATGGAACAACCAAGGCTGAACCCTGATGAAAGGCGATTCTTTGACAAAGATGTTAGCAACTTTATTTCAACTGGATGTGTCTACTGTCAATAATAAAGGAGATTTGGACTTTTGAATTGACCGTTTGGCACTTGGCCCCCCTGTTCATGCAGACTCCTCACGTTGGGCGTGTCCCACTCCCCCGCTTTATGTTTTCTCAGCAGACAAAATCCATTTGACAAGAACCAGTACCAGCCGGCGTCTGAAGAAAGCCAAACTCTATGGTGCTCTATGCTTCCCCATTTCCTCTTTGTTATTTTTTCATTAAAAAAAAAAAATCACATTACAAGTTAAGAAAAATTTCCAAAATATTCAACAGCATACAATACCCTTACACCTCTAGAAAAAAAAGAGAAACCCCCACTCCTACCCCCCCCTCGCCTTTCCTCTTCGGGTGTCACTGGTACAGGAAGTGAGGGCGGAGGCTATTCTTTAGCAGTGTGAGGAAAGATTGGCTCCCTTGGATGTTCCGGCACACAGAGCCAACCGACAGAAAGCAGAAACCAAAAAGACGGAGCACCAGACCAAACCAATGTCATGGTTAGCGCAAGAAATAGCCGACGCGTTTCGGGGCCAGACCACTCCCCCGTCATCAAGGCTTCAACTATAACTAAAGGCAAAACTTTTATTTTGAATTTTGGATAGAGGGGAAGATGGACTAGAACACCTGATTTTTGTTGCTGTCCCTGCTCCCATTAGGGAGATTCTCCCCTCTCTATTTGTCCTGTTTACCAGTGTCAGAAAAAGTGAAAGTAAAGAAAACCCCACATTTTGGGTTGTCCCCCGAAAAATAATAGATGGGAAATTTTCCAATGGGGACCTGGGGGTCCCCAAGGAATTCCCTTAATGGGTGGGGATTATCACTCACTTCCTGTTTTGGCTATAGGACAGGAAGTGAAGAGATATCTCCCTAATGGGACAGATGGAAAAAAACCAAGTTACACTTACGGTAACGTCTTTTCCAGGAGTCTTTCAGGCCAGCACTCTGAGAGACCTCGGCTCCTCCCCATCTGAGGAAACACCTCCACCTACAATAAAAAAAGCTCCACTCCCCTCTGACCTCAGTTCTCCAAGCATCCTCCGGTCATCTGGGGAGACACAATGCGAGACAACACAATCATAATAAGCCATCTTCACATAACCAATATCAACAGTGTGGGTGGGAAACCGGTGCTGGCCTGAAAGACTCCTGGAAAAGACGTTACCGTAAGTGTAACTTGGTTTTTCCCCTACCGTCTTTCAGGCCAGCACTCTGAGAGGATAAGCGAGTACTCACCCTTCGGGCGGGCTAACTGCTTGTAAGACCTTACGACCAAAGTCCTGCTCCTGCACCGAGACCAGGTCCAGTCTGTAATGCTTGGCAAATGTGTCATAGCTGGACCATGTTGCCGCTCTGCAAATCTGCCCTGGGGAAACCCCTGCTAACTCTGCCTGGGTAGCCGCCACAGCTCGGGTGGAATGTGCCTTGATACCCTCCGGGACCTCCAGGCCTTCTGCCTGATATGCTCCAGTAATCGCCAGCCGCAGCCAGCTGGCCAGCGTCCTTCTAGACGCCTTCTTGCCTCTTCTAGCCCCCTTAAAAAAAAACAAAAAGGGATTCGGTGCTTCTGAACTCCCTAGATTTCTCTAGATACTGGAGAACGCACCTTCTGACATCTAAACAGTGATACCTCTCCTGATCTACCCCCCCACCGGGTCAGGAAAAAATGAGGGAAGGACAATGTCCTGTTCCCTCTGGAAACTCCGAGCTACCTTCGGAATGAAGGACGGGTCTGGTCTGAAAACGATCCTGTCTGAAAAAATACGGAGATAGGGTGTTCTGATCGAGAGGGCCTCCATCTCACACACCCTCCTCGCCGTGGTAATCGCCACCAGAAAAGCAGTCTTAATGGTGAGCTCACCTATCGGACAGGACTCCAAGGGCTCGAATGGAGCCCTAGTCATCCCCCCGAGCACCTTGGCCAAATCCCACACTGGAAATGGTCTGGACCTCGGAGGCCTCTGCCTCACCAGAGCTTTGAAAAACCTACTCACCAACGCCTCCCTGGCCAGGGGCGTCTCCAAGAACACACTGAGGGCCGAGACCTGGCCCTTGAGCGTGCTGACAGATAATCCCTTGTCCGCTCCCGCCTGCAGAATTCCAACACAGAAACCAAACTATGGGTTGCCACAGCTGTCCGGTCACACCAGGCTGTAAAGCAACCCCAGACCCTACCATAAATGGCCTGGGTCTCCTCCTTCCTACTGGCCAGTAATGTCGCCACCACCCTAGGCGAGAACCCCTTTTCTAAGAGGAGCTGCTGCTCAGAAACCAGGCCGTTAACCGCAATCTTCCTATGCTGGGGCAAAGAACCGGCCCCTGTGTTAACAAATCCACTCTTGGAGGCAGCTCCCAGGGTGGACGAGAGGCCAAACTCTTCAGGGTCGCAAACCACGCCCGCCGCGGCCAGAAGGGAGCTATCAGTATTAACGAGGTCCCCTCTGTCCTGAATTTCCTCAGGACCAGGGGGAGCAAAGGAACCGGGGAAGGCGTAACAAAGCCGGTAGTCCCACCTCTGACCTAATGCGTCCACCGCTCTGGACCCGTCCCAGCGGGATAGAGAGAAGAAATTTGGGACCTTGTTGTTCCTTCCGGAGGCAAAAAGGTCCACATCCGGGGATCCCCACCTTCGCACAATCTCCTGAAAGACATCGGGGTTCAAGGCCCATTCCGACTCCCTGAGCCGAGTCCTGCTCAGGAAGTCTGCCTTCTGGTTCAGCTCCCCCTTTAAGTGTATCGCAGACAGGGACGCCAAATTCAGTTCTGCCCAGGACAACAGTGTCGCCGCTAAGGCCCCGAGGGCCTTGCTCCGCGTCCCTCCCTGCCTGTTTATATAAGCCACTGCCGTGGCATTGTCCGTCAGGACACGCACGTGCCGGCCCCTGACCTCCGCCTGGAAGGAGTGCAGAGCCTCCCACACTGCCCTCAATTCCTTCCAATTCGAGGATTTGTCCTTCTGCCCTAAGGACCATTCCCCCTGAGTCACAAAATTTCCCAGGTGGGCTCCCCAGCCCCTGGCGCTGGCATCCGTAGTGACCTCCGCGGAAATCGGAAAGCACCACAACAGCCCCTGAGTTATGCTGGACGATCTCCTCCACCACCATAGAGACCTTTTCACACTGGGGGGCACCAAGACCCTGCGTTCTAGGGAGTGACACTTCCTGTCCCAAACCCTCAGGATCCACAACTGGAGGGGACGCATATGCAGACCTGCCCACTGAACTGCCGGAATGGACGCTGTCAGCAATCCAAGTACCGACATGGCCTGTCTTATGGACATCGACCTGCTCCCCTGCAGTAATCTGACTCCGGCCTCCAACTTGGTGACCTTTTCCAAAGTCAGGCTGGTCTTTTGGTCTACCGAGTCTAGAGTGTAGCCCAAGTAAATCACCTTCTGAGAAGGCACCAGGCAGGACTTCTCCAGATTCAAAACCCACCCCAAGCTTTCCAGATGGTTCCTCACTATAACCAGGTCTTGCCGTAAGTGAGCCTCTGAATCTGCGAAGAGCAGCAAATCGTCCAGATAGGCCACCACTGAAATCCCCCTCAAGCGGATAGAAATCAGTGCCTCCGACAGAACCTTGGTGAATACTCTTGGCGAGGAGGAAAGGCCGAATGGAAGAGCCCTGAACTGCCAGTGTCGAATTCCTTCCTCCCCCCCCACTGCCAACCTGAGGAACCTCTGAGAGGCTTCCGCCACGGGCACGTGTAGGTAGGCGTCCTTCAAGTCTATGGATGCCATGAATGCACCTGGTGGGATTAGGGACCTGATTGTAAAAATGGAATCCATGCGGAACCTCCGGTAACGTACTGACTTGTTCAAGGGTTTCAGGTTCAAAATCAGTCTGAACGCCCCAGACGGCTTTTGAACCACAAACACATGGGAATAAACTCCCTTCCCTCGCTCCGCTACCGGAACCCTGGAGATGACCCCCTGGGACTCCAGAATCTCCAAAGCGCCCACCAGAGCCGCGTCCTTCGTCGGATCCCTTGGACGGGTCGTCACTAGAAAAGTCTCGGGTGGCGGTCTCAGAAATTCTAACCGGTAACCCCTTCGGATGACATCCAAAATGAAGGGGCTGGTGACCACGGCTTCCCACTGTGGGAGGAATGCCGCCAATCTTCCCCCCACAGGAGGAACCAAGTCACCTTGGTTTTTGGGGCTGCTCAGGAGGGCGAAAAATCGCCCCCCCTCTTCCCCTACCTCTCTGTCCAGCCGACCTACCCTGACCAGGCGGTCGCAGGCTCAGCCTCTTTGCCGGGCGGGCCTTCCGTGTCCCCCCCTCCTGCATTTTCCTCTTGAGGGGGAAGGACTTTTTCCTATCAGCTGTCCGGTCCAATAATTCCTCCAACCCCGGGCCGAACAGACAGTCTCCTGTGAGGGGGATGCCGCATAACCTAACTTTTGAAGTGATGTCCCCCTGCCATGTCTTTAGCCACAGCGCCCTTCTGGCTGAATTGGTCAGGGCAGCAGACCTGGCCCCCAATCTCACCGACTCTGCGGAAGCATCCGCAATATACCCCACTCCTTGCAAAAGGGTCTCAAAAGAGGCCAAGATTTTTTCCTTGGGAGAGTCTGCCACAATATGGGCCTGTAATTGCGTAAGCCAATACTCTAAGTTCCTGGCTACCACTGTCGTAGCCATGGCCGGTTTCAGGTTGTACAGGGTCGAGTCCCAGGCCTTCCTAAGGAGAGACTCTGCCCTTCTGTCCAATAAGTCCGGTAAGACCCCCATGTCCTCAAACGCTAGGTCAGTTCTCCTGGTTGTTTGGGAAAAGGCCGCGTCTAGCCTGGGGCTCTTGTTTCAGACCGCCTCCGGGTCTTCCGAAAACGGAAACCTCCTCCTCAACGCTTTTGAGAAGAACGGTTTCCTTTCCGGGTCTTGCCACTCCTTCTTAATCGTGTCTACCAAAATGTCATGCACAGGAAACATTCTGTGCTGGTGCTCACAAAAGAAAAAGGGGGGGGGGGGGGGGGGGGGGGAAGCCCAATCAGTCCGACACTAAACACCCCCCCCCCCCCTGCTTCCCGGCAGAGCAACAAGGGCCTGAAAAACCACAGACCCCTTGCCCTACCTTCTGCTAGGGGCCCACAGGTAGGGGGAGGCCTCACTGAGGCACCTTACCTGCGACTGGCTGGTGCTGGCATCTCCTGGTCCCGGTGCCTCCGACATCCCGTACCGGAGGGTGGTCGCCTGGTGCAGGTCTGTCCCCCAGACCGCTGTGCACCGCACCGCCACATTCGAATTTCGCGCCGCCGTGGTGTGAAGGCCGCGACCGGAAGCGGAAGTCGCGGCCCTGGGCGAAGCCCGCCCCTTCCGCCGGAAACCGCCGTCTCCCGACGTCCGGCCCGGCAAAGCCCTCAGACCGCCAGCATGGGAAGGAGCGGAACTCCCCCCGATCCTCCCCAGACCTCACCACGGCCACCCCGACACCCCCCCTCGCCGGAGGGGGCCGGGGGGCGAAGAGCAGGTAAGTGCCCTGTCCCGTCCCCCGGGATGCACTCTCACTGCTGGCAGCCTGCCCTGGGAGGATATGCAGCCGGACACTCCGGCCTTCACTCCCGGCTGCGTCGGGCCTCACAGCCGGCTATCCGGCCCTCGGCTCCCCTATCGTCCTCCTGCGCCTCCTCGTGTCTCCCCACCGGAGGAAACACCTGAACTGGGGTCAGAGGGGAGTGGAGCTTTTTTATTGTAGGTGGAGGTGTTTCCTCAGATGGGGAGGAGCCGAGGTCTCTCAGAGTGCTGGCCTGAAAGACGGTAGGGGAAAAAATAAAACTGTCCGGGGTAATAACCTTCCCTTACTCTATCCAAAATGAAAAAAAAAAATGGTTTGTAGTTCTACTTTAATATCTAGTCAGAACTTGGATGGAGTGAATAACAGGATTTCTGAAATAATACTGGATAGGGGGAGCTTGTGATCAGTGCCAATCGGGTGAACTGCGATTTGGAAACTCGAAGTCAGTAGGGGGCCCCATGAGATGCCCCTGGTACCTTTTTCATAGGCTTTTTTGAGTTTGGGCAAGGACACAGGGGCCCCATGATTCCCTATTGCCCGGGGGCCCCATGAGTTGTCAGTCCGCCCCTGGTGTCAATAATGCGGACACAGCAGGTTGCTGGCTCTCCCTATCCTATACACATTCATATACAAAGCCTGTTCCTGAGTCCATTCAAGTTCCCTGGTGAAGCGGTCAGGACTGTGAAACGCGTTGCCGCTTTTTTATAACCATTAAAGTGGTGTGGACTCTTCCACCAATTGTTCTGGCTCTCCTATTGGTTTATGTTTTGAATGACAACCATCCAGGCCCTGTATAGAACCAAATCTTCCACATCTGCTACAAGAAGGTCTAGTGGAAGCCAAATTCTCTCCTATCCCCGCTTTTACAGTAAAGAATCCTTTACACAGGTTTAAAAAGCAAACCTCTCATCTTCTCCCAATGCAAGTCCCGCACTCACCTGTACACGATCCCTTTCTTGTGCAGGAAGAACAATCCCACCGATATCTCCGCTGCGTAGAACCTGACAAAGAACATGACAATGTTGTGAATTCCATATTCATCCTCATCTTCCAGTACAGCTACAAAATAAGCAGAGACACAGCGCATTCACCTACATCATTCACCCACATCATTCACCCATCCAGGTGCCTAAGGGCAGCAACATGAGCATTTGTTAACCCCTTCAGCTCCAGAAGGTTTGTTTTCCCCCGTCATGACCAGGCCATTTGTCCTGTTCAGCACTGTGCTACTTTGACTGGTAATTGCACAGTCATGCAAGGCTGTACTTAAATAAACTTATATACAGGTGTACCTCGGTTTATGAATGCCTGTTAATGTAATTTTTGGTTTACGAATTAAATGGTGTTAAATGTGCGCCTATGTGTAATGTGGGAAGGGGCTAACATCTAGGGGCGATCAAGGGGTTAAATGTGCGCCTATGTGTAATGTGGGAAGGGGTTAACATCTAGGGGTGATCAAGGGGTTAAATATGCGCCTATGTGTAAGGTGGGAAGGGGTTAACATCTAGGGGTGATCAAGGGGTTAAATGTGTGCCTAACTATGTGTAATGTGTGTACAGTGTGCTACTTTTACTAACTGATCTCTTTGTTTCTCATCCCTGCTTCGCAGGGAGAAGAAACAGAGAGATTGTTCCCTCTGTACAGAGCCCTGTGTTGATTTTCAACACAGGGCTTTGGGCTGTGATTGGACACAGCTGATCAGCAGGTCTTGGCCCTGGATCATTGGCTGGGACCTGCTGACAAACTCCCGCTGTGTCCAATCATGGATCCTACACCGGGAAGCAGACAATGACGTACTGGTACTGTGATGCTCGTCTGCGGGCGGGCAGTCCGGAAGTAGTTCATAATTGTATATGTTGTTGTTCTCATTTGATTTATAAGTGGTTGTCAACCTCTGAAATTAAAAATGAACAAAGCATATTCTTCTATAGCGTGTGCTTGCCTCTATGCAAAGAACACACCATCCAAGGAGATGGGCCACCCCCTTCCAAAACATAGAAGGTGACTGACAGCTTCAGATGTGCATGTTTTCCTATGAAACTGTGTAAAGGAAGCGTGCGTCCATTCACCCCACTCAGGTCTCAGATTACACTCAGCTCCCAGATCCTCACCCCCCGCCTTCAGGAGCTCAGGGCTACAATGTAAAAATGTGTGCTTCAGGAGGCTATAGAGGAGAGAGTGCTACAGATAAACAGGTACAACCTATGTAGGAGGATTTGTTACTGGGTGTATGGGTTGTTCAGGTACTCATAGTGGATTTGGGACAAGTTTCCGCTGGTAATGATATTCTTGTCCTGATTTGTTGGTTGTACATGTTCAGTGGGCAGCATCGCCGAGTTCCGTAAAGGCGGCCATGACTTGTACTTGACTCTCGCTAACGACACATCGATCTGAAGGAATTAAAGTGACTTGTGCTGGAAGGCCTAAGTGAAGGTTAATGACACCGATTGGCTCTAAGCATTAATCAGCCACCCGCATCAGGATTGGAGGTCTCGTGGCCGTCCTCTTCAAAGCAGAGTCAACCGGCGATTAGCATGCAGAGGAGTACGGCGGGGGCTGGGTGGGGGGTAGCGTTGTGTCATTGCGGCTATGACCAAAGATGGCGTTCCGCTCTTCCTTCCCCCGGCCGTGTGCACATACTTGGAACTTCAATGTCTAATTATTAATCACAATCTCCTCTATGAATGGCGGCTCTGAGACTCGACCGCCATATCGGACTCAGCGTGAGGGAGCATCGCGTCAGCCCACGGCCAATTAGAGAGGAGGCAGAGGGCATCTGTGCGCCGTCTCTGCTGACAACTGGAGGAGAGACGTGCCTGCAGCGGGATGAATATACTTCTCTGTAATGCGGTTTGTGACAATCCTCGCGGTGCGCACATTAGACACACCGACTGCAGATCAACACAGACCAGCGCATTCTACGCCGCGTTCAATATTGCCTCTAAAAAGCTACAAATTCACCAAAACAAGTGAAATGTATCACTAAGAATCCCGCCAATGACGCATTTATCCTGAAGAGACGCAGGGATGGTGTGTGCTGTATTGTATCATACCTGCCAAAGAGGTACGACCAACCCGGGGCAGCAACAGGTCCCCTGTCCCGGGGGCAGCAACAGGTCCCCTGTCCCGGGGGCAGCAACAGGTCCCCTGTCCCGGGGGCAGCAACAGGTCCCCTGTCCCGGGGGCAGCAACAGGTCCCCTGTCCCGGGGGCAGCAACAGGTCCCCTGTCCCGGGGGGCAGCAACAGGTCCCCTGTCCCGGGGGCAGCAACAGGTTCCCTGTTCCGGGGGCAGCAACAGGTCCCCTGTCCCGGGGGCAGCAACAGGTCCCCTGTCCCGGGGGCAGCAACAGGTTCCCTGTTCCGGGGGCAGCAACAGGTCCCCTGTCCCGGGGGCAGCAACAGGTCCCCTGTCCCGGGGGCAGCAACAGGTTCCCTGTTCCGGGGGCAGCAACAGGTCCCCTGTCCCGGGGGCAGCAACAGGTTCCCTGTTCCGGGGGCAGCAACAGGTCCCCTGTCCCGGGGGCAGCAACAGGTCCCCTGTCCCGGGGGCAGCAACAGGTCCCCTGTCCCGGGGGCAGCAAACAGGTCCCCTGTCCCGGGGGCAGCAACAGGTCCCCTGTCCCGGGGGCAGCAACAAGTCCCCTGTCCCGGGGGCAGCAACAGGTCCCCTGTCCCGGGGGCAGCAACAGGTCCCCTGTCCCGGGGGCAGCAACAGGTTCCCTGTCCAGGGGGGAGCAACAGGTTCCCTGAGCAGGGGGGAGCAACAGGTTCCCTGTCCCGGGGGCAGCAACAGGTCCCCTGTCCCGGGGGCAGCAACAGGTCCCCTGTCCCAGGGGCAGCAACAGGTTCCCTGTCCAGGGGGGAGCAACAGGTTCCCTGAGCAGGGGGGAGCAACAGGTTCCCCACACTGGAGCAGCAACAGATTTTTTTTTTTGTTCTTTAAGTCCACAAACGTGCAACTATAACGAAAAAACCCATAAGTGTTCACAAAAAAAAAGTGCACTTAGGGGTGTGCTTTTGTCCTACCCCTAAAGGGGCTGGACTGCTACCCTGATCCCCCGGGCACAAAGCTCCTGACAGGGACAAGGTTCCCATTTGGTCCTCCTGGCCAAAAGGCCTGGGGGACCACCGTTCCTTTTGTCCAGCCGAAGCCGGACATCCAGTACTAGGTCAGGGGGTTCTCCCGAAGAGAAAACCCCCCTAGGGACAGGGGAGGAAGGAACCAAAAGGCCCCACATCCTCCCCCTAGACTTCAGGGCAGGCCCGAGGACCCACACCCTCCATCATGTGAAGAAAACACACAAAAGTGACAAAACGTGGGAGTGATAATAAATTAAATAAATAGAAAATAAAAAAGTGGTCGTGCCAAATTGTGCACAGATCAGGCCTTGAGGCCCGTAGCAAAAATTGCCCTGGTCCTAGCCAAAAGGCCTGGTCCCAAGGGCGCTTGTGCAAAAAGAGTGAAAACGCAGTGACCTTGTGCCATCTTCACACTGTGGGGTCCCACACCCAGGTGTTACTAGTGGCACCCCTGAGGGCGTCTACTCAGGGGGCACTGAGTCTGCGGACTTTCTGCCTTCCCGACCCCTGGCCAGACAAAGTAGATCCGTCCAAATCAGGAGGTACTGGGTCCTTCCGGTCTCCTCGGGGGAATTACTCACGGGCCCCAGCTTCTACTCGTGGGCACCACGCTTTCTGTCCCCCCGGTACTAGCCTTCCAGACCCCCATCATACCAGTGAGGGTACTATACAACAGCCATCCCCGCAAAGCTAGAATGGCCGGGAGCACCCCCCCTGGACACTGATAAGAACAGATACTACACTTGATCTTAGCCAAAAGGCCGAGAAGCGAACTGGGGCAGCAACAGATTCTCCCTCTGCATGGGGCAGCAACAGGTTCCCCACCCAGGGGCAGCAACAGATCCCCTCCCCTGGGGCAGGAAGAGATCTCCCCCACACATGGAAGGAACAGATTCCCCCACCCAAAAGAGAAGAAACCAATCCCCGGTAACCATAAATCCTTACACTGCTTGGGGCTCTTTGAACTTCCCGACTTGCTGGATGTGGTACATGAGGTCTCCTCCATTCACATACTCCATCACAAAGTACAGGCGGTCCTGGAAGTACAGAACATTCCATGGTCACTCTCTGCTGTCTCAGCTTCTGTCATATTAGTGGAAGTCTGGCTGTTCATTGGCTGGCAGGAATTTAGAAAGGGAAACCCCTGGGACTCAGCACTGAGATCCCACCGCCGGAGTCCCTGAGAGACCATCCACCATACATGGACATGTCGGTTTAGGTGGGGACTGTCCTTCCCCCATCTGACCCCCCCAGCCTAGCCCTGTCCTTCCCCCATCTGACCCTCTCTTTCCCCCATCTGACCCCCCAGCCTGGCCCTGTCCTTCCCCCACCTGACCCCCCAGCCTGGCCCTGTCCTTCCCCCATCTGACCCCCCAGCCTGACCCTGTCCTTCCCCCATCTGACCCCCCCAGCCTGACCCTGTCCTTCCCCCATCTGACCCCCCAGCCTGACCCTGTCCTTCCCCACATCTGACCCCCCCAGCCTGACCCTGTCCTTCCCACATCTGACCCCCCCAGCCTGACCCTGTCCTTCCCACATCTGACCCCCCCAGCCTGACCCTGTCCTTCCCACATCTGACCCCCCCAGCCTGACCCTGTCCTTCCCACATCTGACCCCCCCAGCCTGGCCCTGTCCTTCCCCCATCTGTCCCCCCCCAGCCTGGCCCTGTCCTTCCCCCACCTGACCCCCCAGCCTGGCCCTGTCCTTCCCCCACCTGACCCCCCAGCCTGGCCCTGTCCTTCCCCCACCTGACCCCCCAGCCTGGCCCTGTCCTTCCCCCACCTGACCCCCCCAGCCTGGCCCTGTCCTTCCCCCACCTGACCCCCCCAGCCTGGCCCTGTCCTCCCCCATCTGACCCCCCCAGCCTGACCCTGACCCCCCCAGCCTGGCCCTGTCCTTCCCCATCTGACCCCCCAGCCTGGCCCTTCCTTCCCCCACCTGACCCCCCAGCCTGGCCCTGTCCTTCCCCCACCTGACCCCCCCAGCCTGGCCCTGTCCTCCCCCATCTGACCCCCCCAGCCTGAGCCTGTCCTTCCCACATCCGACCCCCCAGCCTGGCCCTGTCCTTCCCCCATCTGACCCCCCCAGCCTGACCCTGTCCTTCCCCCATCTGACCCCCCCCCCAGCCTGACCCTGTCTTCCCACATCTGACCCCCCCAGCCTGAGCCTGTCCCCCCATCTGAACCTGGCCCTGTCCTTCCCCATCTGACCCCCCAGCCTGGCCCAGTGCCCATCTGTGGGGCTCTTACCACTGTCTGGAAGCAGGAGTGCAGCTGGGTCAGGAAGGGCGGCTTGTCCTGCAGAGCTAGCACTCTCTTCTCCACCATGGTACATTCTACGTCGTCATCCTGGATCACCACATCCTTCTTCAGGATTTTTATAGCATAAAGTTCATCGCTGCCTTTCCTCTCCGCCAACATCACCTGCCAAAGGAACAGAAAAATGATTGTACCCCCATATCTGAGAACATGCTGGGGGCTCCCCGATACCGGGAGAAGGCACAAGGAGATATAGTATCAGTTCCATGAGTGCAAACAAATCCCTGTTGATCCTGCCAGAAATATAGTGAGCATCATGATACCCATGAGCACAAATGGAGAAGGAATTGGTTCCATTGTTCCCAGCTATACCCCTTCTCTATGGTATGGAGATGAGGGGAGGCGAGATGTCATGTGATTTTGTTCTCAGGTGACAACGCCACCTCCATAGATACAGAACAGAAAGTCAGGGTTGTCACCCTAGGGCAGACGGGGTGTTAATGGCAGGATCAACAAAAGTAAACTAATGCAGCCACCACATGAAAGGATCAGTAGATTGCAGTAGATTATATTGGTGTTAGATGTTTTACAATGTAACAGCTGCAATTAATGTGATATAGGAAAACAAACACAGCCGCCACATCTCTGGACTGGTACGGTGCAATATCTGACATTTCTGTCTTTGGAGTTGGATACATTTAAAGTGGTTGTAAACCTCAGATATAAAACATGAACAAAGCACATCCCTCTATAGTGTGTACTTGTCTCAATCCAGAGCACTGAGTGTAATGACTGTCTGCTGCCTCCTTCCTCTGCTATCAGCAGGAGTCACTTCTAACACCAAGCGATAAATGGTGACAGGGGAGGGAATTCCAGCACACAGCCTGTGATTGACAGCCTCAGCTCTGTTCCTGTGTGAAGGTGGTGTGTCCCTTTCCTCCAATCAGCTCTCACTGAGCTCTGCAGAGTGTAATTCAGCTCCATGCCCCCTGCTTTCTGAAAGCTCAGACAAGCTTTATTAATTCTGCACAACTGTAGAGAATAGATGGGTGCAGATAAACAGGTACAACTTGTAGGATGATTTGTTTCATCTCTGGGGATATGGAGGGTTTTACAACCACAATAGCGGCCGCCATTCTCCTACCTTTCCGAAGCTGCCCTTCCCCAGCACCATCAGGAAGATGAAGTCGGTCAGTTTGACGTTGTCGATGTTGTTGTACGGTTTGCGGTCATCCATGGGGCTGATCACCTTGTTGCCGGCTGGGCCCAGCTTGGCTTTCTGTGAATGGAGAGACCGGTACTAGGTTATCGCATAAAAGATGGGCGCAAATTCCCCCCAAAATGTCACCGCAATATCACACCACTCACAAACCGCAATCCCCTCCCCCGCCACCAATCCATGAACCCCCCCCCCCCCCCCCCCATTCCAACCACAGACATCTCTCATCAACACGGAAAGCCAGACCTGGTGAAGCAATTAGTGCCGGAGACTGTCTCTATTATTATGGGTGGAGCTCCCTGATGGACACACCATGCACAGTGACATGCGTTTTTTACTAGTCTGACCTTCACTCTGTCACCTCCCTAGGATTCTGCGTCTATAGAAACACACTGCACAGTCCTGGAGATGGCATTCACTGATGGGGACATACGTTCAAACTCCACCATTTTCCTTTGTTATTAATAGTATGTCTTTGAAGTCTGCGCGTTGCGCCACTCCCTCCATCATAGATCCAGCGACTTTCCGCGTCACACGGATCGCACACGCAGCAACACATCAGATAGTCCAGGAAAAAGCATCTCATGGCCCCTTATAAATGGGCCACACATAGGGAATGATCCATCCGGGCTCTCCTCCTCCTCCGGCCTTCACTAAAGAACAAGTACGCCAGCAAGAATGCACCCTTTATAGACTTCACTGGCTGCATGCTTGTTCCAGGTTGCTGACTCATAAGGCAGTGAAGTAATAGTAAGGAAAGCTCCACTCGCGTCCTGACAGATCCTCTCCAACCAAAGACCCGGCCTTTTCTGACACATTGGGGGTTCCAGCAAAAAATACTGATTCTTGCATGGAAACCAAACATATATTTTTTAGCAGAGGCCCTAGACAATAAAATGGTGGGTTTTGCCATTTTTTACATCACGCGCAGCAATTTTTCCAAATGCAATGGTTTTTTTTTTTACACTTTTTAACAATTTTAAAAGGCAAAAAAACACAATAGCCCATTTTTATGGTAAAATATAAAATACAGCGTTACACCGAGTAAAGAGATACCAAACATGTCACGCTAGAAGAGTGCGCACTCTTGTGGAATGGCAGCGAACTGCGGTACTTAAGTTACAGAGGAGGTCTGGGGCTGGAATTATTGCTCTCACTCTGACGCTTGTGGCATTACTTCACATGTGTGGTGCAGTCACCGTCTGCGCACAGGATCAATGCGTGTTGGTTAACGGGGGGGGGGGGGGGGGTTGTTTTGGGGGGCACGTTTAAAAAATAATAAAATTAAGACTTTATTTTTATTTTGAAACTTGCATGTTTTTAAGAACTTTTTTGCTGTCACAGGCAATGGAAACATTCCCCGGGGAAAGGGGGGGGGTATAAAAAAAAAACCCCCCAAAAACCTTAATTTTCTTATTTATTTCGTTATTTCAAATATTTTTTAATTTTTACACTTTATTTTCTTTTAATCACTTTTATTGCTGTCAAGAGGAATGTAAACATCCCCCGTGACCTGGTAGTCGGTGACAGGTCCTCTTTATGGAGGGATGTGGGGTGCATTAGACCCCAGACCTCTCCTCTGCCCTCAAAGCATGTGATCACGCCAAGATCTCAGTAATCCAACGCTGTAACATGTAACAATGGAGACCCGCTTTCTTCCAGGTAAACCGGGAGTGACAACACTGCTTCCTATATCAGGGACCTTCCAGTCCCACATGGGCTCTATGGTAAGCTGGTGGGACAGAGATCCTGGAGAGCCACCAGCAGAAGGCAGGAGGAGGTGGGGTGGGGGGGGGGGGGGGGACCTCTCCCATCACCTGTAAAAGCAAACCAGCTGCTAATTAGCTGCTCAGATGGCTTTTACATAAAAGCCAATCACCTCCTGTAAAAAAAAAAAAAAAAAAATAATACCAGAATGATGCCCACAGCTGCCAGCATCATCCCAACATGCCACTTCAAAGCCGTAATGTATATATTGTTGTACATACATTGTCCCAGATTAAACCCAGGTGCATGGGGGTCCCATGATAATCTTCCATTACATCATACTTGCCAACTGTCCCGGATTTGCTGGGACAGTCACGCTTTTTACTAAGCTGTCCTGGGATGAACCACAACCTGTACTGTGCCCTCCCGACTCCCCCCGTACTGTGCCCCTCCCGACCCCCCCCTGTACCGTGCCCTCCCGACCCCCCCCTGTACCGTGCCCTCCCGACCCCCCCTGTACCGTGCCCTCCCGACCCCCCTGTACCGTGCCCTCCCGACTCCCCCCTGTACCGTGCCCTCCCGACTCCCCCCTGTACCGTGCCCTCCTGACTTCCCCCTGTACCGTGCCTCCTGACTCCCCCCTGTACCGTGCCCTCCTGACTCCCCCCCTGTACGTGCCCTCCTGACTCCCCCCTGTACGAGCCCTCCTGACTCCCCCCTGTACTGTTTCCTCCTGACTCCCCCCTGTACTGTGCCCTCCTGACTTCCCCTGTACTGTGCCCTCCTGACTCCCCCTGTACTGTGCCCTCCTGACTCCCCCTGTACTGTGCCCTCCTGACTTCCCCTGTACTGTGCCCTCCTGACTCCCCCCTGTACTGTGCCCTCCTGACTCCCCCCTGTACTGTGCCCTCCTGACTTCCCCTGTACTGTGCCCTCCTGACTTCCCCTGTACTGTGCCCTCCTGACTCCCCCCTGTACTGTGCCCTCCTGACTCCCCCCCTGTACTGTGCCCTCCTGACCCCCCCCTGTACTGTGCCCTCCTGACTCCCCCTGTACTGTGCCCTCCTGACTCCCCCTGTACTGTGCCCTCCTGACTCCCCCCTGTACTGTGCCCTCCTGACTTCCCCTGTACTGTGACCTCCTGACTCCCCCCTGTACTGTGCCCTACTGACCCCCCCTGTACTGTGGCCCTCCTGACTCCCCCTGTACTGTGCCTCCTGACTTCCCCTGTACTGTGCCCTCCTGACTCCCCCCTGTACTGTGGCCTCCCTGACTCCCCCTGTACTGTGCCCTCCTGACTCCCCCCTGTACTGTTTCCTCCTGACTCCCCCCTGTACTGTGCCCTCCTGACTCCCCCCTGTACTGTTTCCTCCTGACTCCCCCCTGTACTGTGGCCCTCCTGACTCCCCCCTGTACTGTGTCCTCCTGACTCCCCCCTGTACTGTTTCCTCCTGACTCCCCCCTGTACTGTTTCCTCCTGACTCCCCCCTGTACTGTGCCCTCCTGACTCCCCCCTGTACTGTTCCTCCTGACTCCCCCCTGTACTGTGCCCTCCTGACTCCCCCTGTACTGTGCCCTCCTGATCCCCCTGTACTGTGCCCTCCTGACTTCCCCTGTACTGTGCCCTCCTGACTCCCCCCTGTACTGTGGCCCTCCTGACTCCCCCCTGTACTGTGGCCTCCTGACTCCCCCCTGTACTGTGGCCTCCTGACTCCCCCCTGTACTGTGGCCCTCCTGACTCCCCCCTGTACTGTTTCCTCCTGACTCCCCCCTGTACTGTTTTCCTCCTGACTCCCCCCTGTACTGTTTCCTCCTGACTCCCCCCTGTACTGTTTCCTCCTGACTCCCCCCTGTACTGTTCCTCCTGACTCCCCCCTGTACTGTTTCCTCCTGACTCCCCCCTGTACTGTTTCCTCCTGACTCCCCCCTGTACTGTGCCCTCCTGACTCCCCCCTGTACTGTTTCCTCCTGACTCCCCCCTGTACCGTGCCCTCCTGACTTCCCCTGTACCGTGCCCTCCTGACTCCCCCTGTACTGTGCCCTCCTGACTTCCCCTGTACTGTGCCCTCCTGACTCCCCCTGTACTGTGCCCTCCTGACTCCCCCTGTACTGTGCCCTCCTGACTCCCCCCTGTACTGTGCCCTCCTGACTCCCCCCTGTACTGTGCCCTCCTGACTTCCCCTGTACTGTGCCCTCCTGACTCCCCCCTGTACTGTGCCCTCCTGACTTCCCCTGTACTGTTTCCTCCTGACTACCCCCTGTACTGTTTCCTCCTGACTCCCCCTGTACTATGCCCTCCTGACTCCCCCTGTACTGTGGCCCTTTGTGTTGATTAGTCTGATGTATTCTATGCTTTCTTGTTTAAAATCAGTGTTACTGGAGAAGTACTAATAAATATGTTTAATTCCAGCAACTATTTACACTTTAATCCCTGAGAGTAGGTGTGTAAATTGGGGCAGGCTGGTAGGGGCCATTACTTTGCCCAGGGGCCCATGATGCTATTAAGACGGTCCTGCCTACACTGCTACTCCAGCAACCTCCTCTAGCTTCCCAATCCCATGCAGGAGGTCGGCCTCTCAGCTCAGCAGCATTTTCTGAATTAATGCAAAGTGTTTTCTGATTGGATGAGGTGGACAGTGCGATATCACCACCTCATCCAATCAGAAAACACTTTGCATTCATTCTGTAAATGCACAGCTCTCTGAATGGAGCCCGTACTCCAGAAGGGCAGCCAACTGGTGCAGGACCGGAAGCATGTGGCAAGCGTTGAGGTAGTAATGGCATCCACTGTCTGTTTTCTGGATCTCAGGGACATTGGCCAGGTGTGGCATATACATGGTTAACGCTGCAACAAAGGAACGGATACCTGGAAGTCATACAGAGCACCTCCCTAATCTCACAAAACTGCTAAACTATACCTACAGCTAAAAGCTTTTTAGGTGTTGGATGGAGTGGAGAGGGACTGGACCCCCTGTCAGGTT
The DNA here is from genome assembly GCA_951230385.1 of Staurois parvus. Classification (NCBI taxonomy): domain Eukaryota; kingdom Metazoa; phylum Chordata; class Amphibia; order Anura; family Ranidae; genus Staurois; species Staurois parvus. Next base: position 878,832 of record CATNWA010019776.1, read on the forward strand.
TTATTGCAGTCTCTGCCCCCGAGATCCCCCCGAGGAGATCCCCCCGAGGAGATCCCCCCAAGGAGATCCCTCCCCGTGTCCTGATTACCATTATCATCGAAAGTGAAAGAAAATCCCACATGTTGGGTTGTCACCAGAAACAGGACACTAGTGCTGGGGACAATCAGGGATTCCTTCAACTTGGAGGATTTCCTATCACTTCCTGTTTTGGCTATGGGACAGGAAGTGATGGGAAATCTCCCCCAATGGGACACAGATGGCAAAAAAAGCCCATCAGGGGTTATACCCCCTCCTCCATCCAAAAAAAAAAAAAGTTTCTTTCCCCTGCGCAGGCTGTGAAGTATCCTTTGCTTTTCTTGCTGCCACAGGAGAACTCAAACAGCAAGTCAATGAAAGGCAGACTGTGACAACTGATGGATACTACAAGAGCCTGCTCACAGAAGAGGACTTTACTGCCTTACAATATGACATCTGCTGGAATGGCTGCATTGCACTTGATAGAAAATTCACATGCGCTGGTGTCTCTGCGAATCGCAGCAAGAAGGAGAAATGGCGGCATTGCTATGGAAACCCCTGGTTAGGTTACAGGGGAGCGCGGCGGGGATCATCGCTGCTCTGCTGGTTACTTCATAGTGAATGTGGCCCCCGGGAGATGCCGCCTTATACATGGGAGATACAAGGAATAACTCTGCACGTGTTAATTACAGAAAACACCCCCCCGTCCGTGGAGTGCGAGCGCCGTAATTAATACTCCACGTTATGATCCAGTACAGGGAAGACATGATTTATTCCCGTCCTCGGGGTGGACGGCGTGGTCACGGTGCTGAATATTGCAGGAATTCATCACCCTGTGTGGGACAATCTGACCGTAATCATGACTGCCGGGGACATCACTCACCCCGCCGGGTCACTGCGCCGCTACCGAGCCCACAAACGCCATAACTCACCACAGGAAAAAACCCTATTCTTACACTACGCCCTGTCTACGGATGGCAACACATCTGCGTATTCGCCAAAATATCGCCACCTCGGCAGACCGCCATCTTCCAATGCTGCGCACTTTAATGGAAGACATCATCTGCTTGTCAGCCTGCACTGCATTCATCATCGCCGTGATCTCACGGGCCGCACGCAGCTCTGGGCGCTGATGAACGCCAGCATCAAAGATGGCGGAAGTGGGCCTCAATCTACATGAAGGTCAGCTGTACACACAACAGGAAGTGAGAGGAGATCTCCTCTTCGTTGTCACTGGATCGGGTGTCCTCTCTGCTCCTGCTCAGGTTTTAGCTGGAGTTCACCTCATTCATTTCAATGGGTGCCGTCTTAATGGCTGCTACTTTCTCTGCGACTTCCTTGTGACAAGAGGGCCATAGATTGCAATGAAGTCGCAAGCAATTCGCAATGCAAAGTCGCCCAGCTCTGGATTTGCAGCAGTGCCAAAACTCGAGACCTTCACCATCGCAGTATTTTATTCCAACTGACACTCATAATATTCTAAATTCAGATGATATGAATTGTCTTTTCTGATCAGAAGTACCCGACAGGTTTATTTCTCTGACATTCCTTGATCAACGCCGCTACAGGCTCTTGTAGTACCACTGCCATGGCAGCTTGGCTCAGGTACACAGACACAGCAGCCCGGGTGTAGGAGCCAACAGAGGGGTTGCAAATCTGCATGCAGCACCCATGTGTCCCCCAGGACAGGAAGTGAGGGAATCCCAGGATGGGGGGGACACAGTGGTGTCGGGAAGGTTTTATTGCTGTGTGTTCCAGTTGCAGATTCTCCGGGAATTTTCCTCCATCAGGGACTACAATACAAGGTGTGACCCTCTCCTCTAAATCTGGACTTCTATGACCCCGGAAGACGGAAAACTCCAGAACTCCGGCCTGCAGAACGTATTTGAGGGAAATTCTGGAGTTGCACTGATAATAAAGACAGCGGAGTATGGCCATGCGGATTGTGCATGCGCGTCTCCGGTGTGTTAGTGAGGCTTTCCTGAACGCCCCCACACGGCCAGTGTGAATGAGCCCCGACGCACACTGCCCTTGGCTCCAGCACAAGCTGCGGTTGGGTTATTGTTGTCAGCGGGTGGCACATGCCGGGATTACACCCTCCGCAGCGGCTGCAGGGAGGGGAGGTCACAGCACAACAGGCGTCCCGAGGACTCACAAGAAATGTGTTACAGTAAAGCATGCAATCCAGCTTACTTCCTGCCGATTGGACGCACCTTATCTTGGGTCGGCCTTCTGCCCTGTAACCATAGGGAGACCATCTTGATTTCTGACCGTAGGTGAGGAAAGCGCAGCAGCTGTTCAGAGCCGGACTGACACATCAGCCTTACCTGTCGATGGGGAGCGCAGAGATCTCCTTCTCAGCCATTCCCAGAGAGCAGCGACGCTCAGGATGAACAGTCTCATCATTGTCAATGGGGCCGTTCACACCTGAGCATCGGAAACAGCACCCGAGCCTCTGGAGTTGGGTTTTTGGCCTCATGGAGCGCTGAAAAAACGCGTTGACGTCAATATCTGAAGGTAGTCCCATTTACAGGTCTATGGGGCCAAAAACACAATTCTGCTCCATTCAAACACTGAACCCCTTTGCTGAGTGTGAATGAGGGGCCGTTTTTGGTGCCTCAAATCCATCGTGATCAGTCAGTGCATGTCCAGAAAACACACCAGCCTCATTTTCCTGCACACAAGGCAGTGTTATGACCTGCACCGCGGGGGGGGGGGGGACGGTGCGTTTGTTTGGTCCACGCACAATTATGAACACGCAGGAGTGAACACGGCCTCGGGGTTCAGCCCCAATTATAGGTCAGTGCGGATATTCTGCAGATCTGACTGTCCTGTGACCACACAGTCATCTACATCTAGGTATTGGTTGAAGGGGATGTCCATGTGGTCAGAGCACCCAGACTATGTGCAGACTGTGGTCTCATCTGCACGAATGATCGCAGTCACACATAACCGACCCACCGGGGTTCTATGGAAAGTCACATCAGACACAACAGCACCAGGGGCGGATTGACAACTCACGGGGCCCCCGGGCAATAGGGGATCATGGGGCCCCTGTGTCCTTGCCCACACTCAAAGCACACCCAAAAAAGCCTATAAAAAGGTACCAGGGGCATTTCATGGGGCCCCCGGGCAGTGCCCGAGTGCCTGAATGGTCAGTCCGCCCCTGAACAGCACTCAAAATACTTATCAGCAAGCTGGAAAATATCTGCGAATGAGAAAACATCTGCAGGAACAGAGATGGAATACAAATGTACAGAAAGATCGGGGGGTCACCTCTGAGGATCTCTGAGTGATAGAACACTCCTGGGTCAGTCAGCATTACCCACATAATACCTTCTATATCGGTATATATATATATATAGGAGCTCTGTTTACACCATCAGCCTAGCACAACACCTGCTTTATTACAGAATGTACTGATTGGTCGGGGAGGTTCCCGATGTTTTAGAGGAGCTCTAGTCAAACACTGGACCCCAGCTTCATTGTAGATCAATAAGAATCATCAACAACATGACCTTGTGACATATTTGACCCGTTGCATTTATGGTACTACCTTGGAGTTTGTAGACAGGAATGCATCCCCCTCATAGAACCCGAGGAACTGGATTACAAAGGGCTGCACCACCCAAGTGGGGAGGCTACCAAACCTGCAAACACAAGAGCCAGCAGGACGAGCTGGAAGGAGGACCATGCTAAGGGACGACACTAGAAGCCGCACTACAAGAGCCAGCAGGACGAGCTGGAAGGAGGACTGTGCTAAGGGACGACACTAGAAGCCGCACTACAAGAGCCAGCAGGACGAGCTGGAAGGAGGACCGTGCTAAGGGACGAGACTAGAAGCCGCACTACAAGAGCCAGCAGGACGAGCTGGAAGGAGGACCGTGCTAAGGGACGAGACTAGAAGCCGCACTACAAGAGCCAGCAGGACGAGCTGGAAGGAGGACTGTGCTAAGGGACGAGACTAGAAGCCGCACTACAAGAGCCAGCAGGACACGCTGGAAGGAGGACCGTGCTAAGGGACGACACTAGAAGCCGCACTACAAGAGCCAGCAGGACGAGCTGGAAGGAGGACCGTGCTAAGGGACGAGACTAGAAGCCGCACTACAAGAGCCAGTAGGACTAGAACGCTGGAAGGAGGACTGTGCTAAGGGACGAGACTAGAAGCCGCACTACAAGAGCCAGCAGGACGAGCTGGAAGGAGGACTGTGCTAAGGGACGACACTAGAAGCCGCACTACAAGAGCCAGCAGGACGAGCTGGAAGGAGGACCGTGCTAAGGGACGACACTAGAAGCCGCACTACAAGAGCCAGCAGGACGAGCTGGAAGGAGGACCGTGCTAAGGGACGACACTAGAAGCCGCACTACAAGAGCCAGCAGGACGAGCTGGAAGGAGGACCATGCTAAGGGACGAGACACTAGAAGCCGCACTACAAGAGCCCAGCAGGACTAAGGGACGCTGGAAGCCAGAGGACTGTGCTAAGGGACGAGACTAGAAGCCGCACTACAAGAGCCAGCAGGACACGCTGGGAAGGAGGACCGTGCTAAGGGACGAGACTAGAAGCCGCACTACAAGAGACAGGAAGACGGCGGAGACCGACAACCTGCTCTCCTGCAACTGCTGGCAATGCCTGGAGTCCTGTTTGCCATGGAAATCCTGGACCAGCGATAATAATTTGCTGTTAGTTTGGGGGATATTATGGATGAGATTTGCCTTCACCACACCCAGGCAGTACCTACCTTCTCTATGTCCCCCCACAGTCCCAGGTCAGACATCCCTGGTGGTTGCCTTTTGGAAACAGTGCCATGTGTACTGAATTTTAGATGATTTTTTTAATTATCGGGTCCCTGCGGTGGCCCTTGAGGATTAAAAAGTGGTTGTAAAGTTTTTTTTTTTTCCTTCATATATTCTATGCATGAAGGTAAAAACTGTGTGCAGCGACCCCTGACCCCCTTCCTCCAATCCAGCGAGATTCTCAACAGCCTCTGCTGTCTGGGGATCTTCCCATTGTCTCCTGCTTCTGTCAATCACAGCCAGTCAGCCAATGACAGCAAGGGGCAGGGCTAAAACACGGCTCTATGGGTCTTATGCATAGAGCAACAACTCAGGGACGTGCCCACAGGGCGAATGGCTTTCCCTGGGGGGCACTGCTTGAAGGGGAGGAGCCAGGAGCACCAGCGGGGAGCCAAAAAGAGGAGGATTGCAGTGGAAGTGGGAGCGGGTACCTGTCAAATTCAGGTCCCCGCTCCCCAAAGGCTTCCCCTTTTGGGTGGAGCTCCGCTTTAAGCTTTTTTGGATATGTCTATGTAAGGATGGAGGCGCATCACTAAAAAAATAAAATCACTAAAATATTTTTTTTTTTTAAAAATCAAAAAAAAAAAAAAAAAAAAAAAAGGAAAAGTATGCATCAGACCACACCTTTTTATTGTTCAGCCATACTAAGAAGCAAAGCGACTGTGGCTGCCTCCCTACTGCATGCAGGCTGGAGCCTTTGCTGGGACAGGCGGAGCGCACACGTGTGTGCATGTATACCGCTTCGTATGTTCAGCCTTCGGAAAGTCATTCATATACATTATATACCACCGGATTGCTTCCTCGGCTTTGCTGCAAGAATTATCAGAAGAAGTGGTGTCTATGGTAACGCTGGAAGTGATCAAACCATCCACCAGCGGGTCACTAACCTCCCACAATCCTCTGCAGCCACCAGCTATACCACATAGATAAACAAAATGTCAGCAATTAGCAACTAAAGGGATTAAATGGGGGGGGGGAGCACCTACAACTGTACAATACAAAAGGGTTAAATGGAAGGATTATTCATTCCTGCCAGTGACCCCATTGGGAGGATTCTCCCTCACTTCCTGTTCTTGTGACACCTGTGCAAGAAATGAAGAAGCAGGTGTCACCCGGACAGGAAGTCACGGACATTCCCTAACCCTCCCCCACACTAATAAAAATGTGCAGATTGTATTCAGGGTCAGGGACAAGGGGTGGGCAGGAGGGGCGGCTGCCCTGGGCACAGCGGTTTACTATGTGGATGGGGGCGCCAGTGAGCTCATTCTGATACAAGGCATTTTGATAAGCGGATGGCTGCTGGGGGTAGCATTCTTTGGCCTGGACGTTGGATGACCTCATCACGCGGCACGGGTTGTAACCCTTACATCCGGATGGAGACAATTTCCAGGCTCCACGTCCTGCCCAGTAATACTGCACTGTGACTGTGCTTTGCTGTTCCTCCCTGCCCCTCATACATCAGAATGCGAATATGAACACTGAATGCTGTCTGTGTGTCTTATCCATTATCTCAGCCGATGTTCAGCAGGGATGCTGACTGCACTGCCTGATGTACATCGTCTGTTATACAGTTATGACATAGAAATGTGAAAGTCACACGACCAACGGCACAATGAGTGGGAATGTCCCCGGATACAGTGTGATGGATCAGAGTCACGGAAGGAAATGAATACACAGGGAGGGAGGGAAGAGTCTGGCCGGAGGACACAGAATTATTACTCTGCTGATTGGTGAAGGACCTCATAATGGACCAATTCCAGGTACTGGCGGTACTGGGGATGTCTGATCCATGCACAATACATTGCTGGGACTGTGCTGCCACCTAATGGACAAACACTAGAGTGCAGAAGTGCCCAATTATACAGTGTCGGCTGGGTGCTGGAGTCTTCAAAACCATCCGCTTCTATCTCTTGAGGGCTCTGCACCCCCGCTGTGCCCATTATGAGGGGGTTCCCACCATCCCTGTGCTGAGTTCCCGGGTCTCTACACCCGCTGTGCCCATTATGAGGGGTTCCCACCATCCCTGTGCTGAGTTCCCGGGTCTCTACACCCGCTGTGCCCCATTATATGGGGTTCCCACCATCCCTGTGCTGAGCTCCCGGGTCTGTACACCCGCTGTGCCCATTATGAGGGCTTCCCACCATCCCTGTGCTGAGTTTCCGGGTCTGTACCCCCGCTGTGCCCATTATATGGGGTTCCCACCATGCCTGTGCTGAGTTCCCGGGTCTGTACCCCCACTGTGCCCATTATATGGGGGTTCCCACCATCCCTGTGCTGAGTTTCCGGGTCTGTACCCCTGTACACTCGCTGTGCCCATTATGAGGGGTTCCCCCTGTGCTGAGCGGGTCTGTACACCCGCTGTGCCCATTATATGGGGTTCCCACCATCCCTGTGCTGAGTTACACCCCGGGTCTGTACCAACCCCGCGGGTCTGTGCCCATTATGATGGGGTTCCCACCATCCCTGTGCTGAGTTCCCGGGTCTGTACACCCGCGGTTCCCATTATGAGGGGTTCCCACCATCCCTCTGCGGAGTTCCCGGGTCTGTACACCGTGGTCTGTACCCCCCGCTGTGCCCATTATGAGGGGTTCCCCCATCCCTGTGCTGAGTTCCCGGGTCTGTACACCCGCTGTGCCCATTATGAGGGGTTCCCACCATCCCTGTGCTGAGTTCCCGGGTCTGTACCCCGCTGTGCCCATTATGAGGGGTTCCCGCCATCCCTGTGCTGAGTTCCTGGGTCTGTACCCTTGCTGTGCCCATTATGAGGGGTTTCCACCATCCCTGTGCCCATTATGAGGGGTTTCCACCATCCCTGTGCCCATTATGAGGGGTTTTCCACCATCCCTGTGCACATTATGAGGGGTTCCCCACCATCCCTGTGCCCATTATGAAGGGTTCTCACCATAGCGGGTGACTCAACCTACCACATTCCTTCCATGACTAATGTAACACTTTTAGGTGGACTGACCCTTTAAAGGAGAAGTATAAACAAACGACTTGCCTTTTAAATGTCACTTTAGTACAATGTAATGTAGAAATCTGAGCTTGTATTGTCTGCCCGATAGAGAGGCGTCCATCCTCTGGAATTTGGACCATTCCAGGGCCATCATTTCTGGAGCCAGTGTGGGGGTGGGATGGCGGCAGATTGTGTCCAGTACTGGGAAGAAATACTCCCTTTATATAAAGTATGGTGACCAGGAGACAACCGAACACAGACAGCTCCTCAGTGATATCATCATGCAGGAGACATGTCACATGGCAGGGGCGTACCTACAGGGGTCGTAGGGGTTGCAATTGTGACCTGGCCCCATGCTGCAGGGGGCTGTGTGGCCCCTCTGTGCACCTGAATAGGAGGAGTGGTGGAGGTCGCTGCATATAGAGGAATCAATGTCTTCTTTTGCTCCTACATCTGCTGCATGCCGGCTTCTCCTCCGCATTCAGCGGCTGCAGGAGGAAAACAGAGAGATCGATTCCTATACATACAGCTGCCCCCCTGCATTCTGCACCCCATGCTGTGTGGCCCATTCCCCACCCCAGTTCTCTCCAGCACCCCCTCTCCCACCAACTACTGCAGGGATGTGTCAGGATGGAGAGCAGGAAAGGGGCCAGTTAGTGTGTCATTAATCGACCCTTTCCTTCTTGAACAGTTGTCTGTAGTAATCACTGACTCCATTCATAATTGAAGCATAGTAAACTGTGTTCTCTATGCTTCCATCTGTGAATGAAGGGGAGGGAAGCCTCGGTGCTCTTCCTGTCCATTCCTTCTGTGCAGCCGAGATTGACGCCTCTGTTCTCAGTCTCCTTTCTCTGTCCCAAAGGTGGAACATCACAGGTCTATTTACACCCCTGATATCGCACC